>OZ024799.1:17451210-17903071 GCA_964017045.1 Omphiscola glabra | reverse complement strand
GTTATATCTTACGGCCTGTCCCTCCTGATTAGCAGGGTTGATTGCAAGTCCAGACTAATTTATTAAAATCGTTCATATAAATGTTACGATAAAGAAAATTTTAAAAAGTATTATTTGTTATATAATTTTTTGTATCGATTCATGGTTTTCAATACTTTTTTTGTTTACAACACATCACATGAGACGGACGATCTTACATAACATCACATGTGACAGTTGATCTTTACTTAGTATTTCTACGTCAATTGCTCATTCAAATTATCGTTATCCTTTCATTTCATATTCATGACAGTGATTTTATTTTTTCGTGCAGGTGTTGATTAGATAAATGAGACGCTGACACTTTTGTCAATAGTTGATACAGCTAAATTTAGTTTGTGATCTCTTTACAAATGCAATGTTATTGGCAAAAGGCAAAGAATGTATGTTCCAATTGAAGTATATGAAAGTTCAAAGTCACAACCTAAAATAAATACCTTACCAGTGCACTTTTAGTACACCCTCCATTTTTATGATTTTAGGACCTCTGTCTTGAGTAGGACCTCCGTCCTGAGTAGGACCTCTTCCACTCCGTGGCCTAACCAATGAAACCATCCACCCCCCCCCCCCCAAACAATGGACACCCCACTCCCCGCTGGTTCATACCCCATCCTCCACAATATCCCATTCTAACCTTGTTTCAACAGTGTGACCCACTGGTTAGTCTACTACAGCAGTGGTTTTCAACCTTTTGTGACGGAGTACCACTTTCTGAAAACACGACAATCTAAGTACCACTTTCCGGTTCATGAGTCGCTTGATATGCAGGAATGGAAGGCGAGGGCGAGGGGGTTGAGGGTTGACCTTGCCCGCATTTGACGCAAAAGACCATCGGTAAAATCCAAACATAACAGAAATTTCAATACATTGTTTTCCCTATGACCTACGTTTACGTAAAAAAAGAAAGTGCATAGTACTTTGCGCCCTCTTCAAGTACCACTGCCAGGACTTCGAAGTACCACCAGTGGTACGCGTACCACAGGTTGAAACCACTGTACTACAGGAATGTTCCCACTATCAACACACGGCAACGACCAACGTGACCAGATATCGACCCCTCCCCCTGCCTTCCTAAACTGACCCCGTCCTACCGAGCTCTTAGGTCAGCCGGTCAGTAAACCCTTGGGCCCTACGCTGCATGGGAGCTGTAGGTGGAAACGTTGCCCCCCCACCCCCGCCCCGGCCTCTATGCACACCCGATCTTCACCATGACTATGCACCGATTTGCTTTCAAGGTTATAGGACTTCATATACATACACTTTTAAATAATTGGTTTCCAACTGTAATTAACGCTAACCCAGATTGTATGTATCTTTTTAAAAACCCTTTCCTTTTTTTTAAATTTAAAAACATTATCTTGACCCCCACCCACCCCCCACCCCACCCCACCCAGACCCCCCACATTTTTCATTAAAAAGTTAAATATCAATCTTTTCACAAAATGAAGCATTTGTGAAGATGTAAATGTCTGGATGTGTGGTGTACAACTTTTAACAAAGATGAAAGGGTCTGGATATGCTGTGTGCTCCCCCCCCCCCCCCCCCCCGCCCGCTCGGTCTTTCTGTTGATCACTCTCCGATATGTTCTTACGGGAACACAGTGAAACAACAAATAAACCTGACTTCATTTTTATTTTATTTTAAATAATTCAACATTAAATAACTTTTTTTATGGAGAGGTGTGGGGTGGTGAGAGTGGGGGGGGGGGGTTTCTTGTCGGTATTTAAATATTTATGTATATTCACTTTAAAAAAAAATAATAATAAAATTAAAAAAAAAAAAAAGATTGCTTTTCATTCGATTGAGATGCTCTATTCGCCTTCATGTTGAACAGTTCTTCTGTGTTCAAATTGTGATCTTTCATCCTGGAAACTTGAACCGAGTTCAACACTTAGGCCCGTCCTGTTAATGTCTTTACCCGGTGGATTATGATCGGCCGAGAAGTTGTCTCGCCTCCTGCTCAGATTACTGGGTACATTTCTCGTTGAGGGACGGACACTAGCGAGCACTACAACCGATTGGGGGAAAGGGGGGGGGGGGGTTCAGGGGTTTTAGGAATGTAATAAAGCGGCCCTTCACCTCATTTGACCCTCCCCCCCCCCGGCCATGGTGTTTATAGTCATTTGGGGCACGAGGTCCCGGGGGTAAATTAACGAAATTCATGGCACTATCATTGGGGAGCTTACAAAAACTGGACTCGATTAGGACCAGGGGTTCTCACAGGGTAGAAATGTAATGGCAGGAAAAGACTGGTCTCGATTAGGACCAGAGGTTCTCACAGGATAGAAATGTAATGGCAGGAAAAGACTGGTCTCGATTAGGACAAGGGGTTCTCACAGGGTAGAAATGTAATGGCAGGAAAAGACTGGTCTCGATTAGGACCAGAGGTTCTCACAGGATAGAAATATAATGGTAGGAAAGAAAAAAAATGGAATCGATTAGGACAAGGGGCTCTGACAGGATAGACATGTAATGGCAGGGAAAAACTGGACTCGGTTAGGACAAGGGTCCCGGACAGGATAGACATGTAATGGCAGGGGAAAAGTGAACTCGGTTAGGACAAGGGGCTCTGACAGGATATATATGTAATGGCAGGGAAAAACTGAACTCGGTTAGGACAAGGAGCTCGGACAGGACAGACATGTAATGGCACGGAAAAACTGGACTCGATTAGGACAATGGGCTCTGACAGGATAGATATGTAATGGCAGGTGAAAAGTGAACTCGGTTAGGACAAGGGGCTCTGACAGGATAGATATGTAATGGCAGGGGAAAAGTGAACTCGGTTAGGACAAGGGGCTCTGACAGGATATATATGTAATGGCAGGGGAAAAGTCGACCGTAAGACGAAGGGAATCAAGGTAAAAAAAAATGTCCAAGACGTGTGTAACTACATTAATGTTAATGGATTTGTGGTGAGCAATTAATACAGTGTAACCAACTGAACCGACCCATCATGTGTTGGTCTAGTTGACATCTTTGTGAAACATCGTTGAAACATACTCTACATGTGTTGGTCTAGTTGACATCTTTGTGAAAACTCGTTAAAACATAAATCAACATGTGTTGGTCTATTTGACATCTTTGTGAAAACTCGCTGAAACATGCTCAACATTTGTTGGTCTAGTTGACATCTTTGTGAAAACTCGTTGAAACATACTCAACATTTGTTGGTCTATTTGACATCTTTGTGAAAACTCGCTGAAACATGCTCAACATTTGTTGGTCTAGTTGACATCTTTGTGAAAACTCGTTGAAACATACTCAACATTTGTTGGTCTATTTGACATCTTTGTGAAAACTCGTTGAAACATAAATCAACATGTGTTGGTCTATTTGACATCTTTGTGAAAACTCAATAATTACGTACACTTAAGGTATGTTGTAGCTTTACTTGAAACACATAAATCATACTGTGTGTGTGTGTGTGTGTCTTCAGAAACTAAAATGAAACCTAATCAAATGTTATCATTGTCAATGAAGTCAATCGGTTTCAAATTGTGCTGTACGTCATAATGTTATAATTCTAATGAAAGGTCGAAGGTCTAATGGGGAAATTTCAAAACTAAAATTTGACATAAAAATTCTCAGTCTTCTTTTACACTACAGAAAGTGGAGGGAGCTGGAGAATCATAGCAACAAAAAGAACGAATGATTTTAACGTTATAAATTTGTATCAAACATTTAAGATTTCATGTTGACGTCGTCAATGCAAGTAAATAATTGCTGCATGAATTCATGAAGTCTACCAAATGGCGACACCTTAAATTACAAAGTGAACCAAAACAGTTTGTTGAAACGTTGCTTAAATCTTGGGACACGTTGGAATTGCAATATGACTGTGTCTCGCTGTTTATTTTAATTGAAATAATTGATCGTTTAAAAGATTTACTTTTAATTTATTTAGATTTTTAAAAAAAATTTCTAGGAAATTATGGTGTGGATAAGGAAGAGCGCAAATACATTATCTTGGTGGAATTATTTATTAATTTTTTTTTTCAAAACCATGTACAGAGTATTGGAATATTCTTATTTTTTAAAATTATATTTCTTTAAAAAAATATCTTGGGTTGGTTTGGGGTATGGGGAGGGGGTTTGGCTTACGGGAACATCTGAAATTAAGTCACCATTAAAACTTAATCATACAGAACATTCTGTTTCTATGTGAAATTGTGTCAAGGGTATATAGGTTGGGAACCACTGCTCTGTAGATGTATCTCAAACATTGCTAGTAAAACTTAAATGTTACTAAAGTTACTTTAATAAAGATGTTTGTTGAGTGTATATTTTAAGAAGTAACAGTATTTATATTCGGTAGAGCGAGATCTCCAGTACACATGTGGATGTTCTCCAACGTTCAAGGGGAAGTAACCAATATAATTGTTGTCATGGTATTTTCACTCTTTCCAATTTCTTCGGTAATTTTTGAAGGTGAATTATTAGTAAGATGAACTATCAATAAGATCCTGTATCAGTAAGATGAAGTATCAGTAAGTTCATGTAAGACAAAGCTATGAAGTGATCATGTGATTTTACGGCTTTACTGAGCTCTGTTAATTGTTGGTGTTAGGTGAATGTGCAAAACCTGGTCAAAGAGTTCTGAACTTAATGTTCATGTTTAGATTATGTCAATCTGGATTACGTTTTATTTGTAATGTATTTAAAAAGACATTTTGATGACATATTATTCCAAGTTTTGTAATAATTATCTTCTTTTTCTTTTTTTTTTTTTTGTTGAAATCGTGAGTCTTGGTCTGTTTTAAAACAACGATTCCGGGGTGGAGCTACAGTAGAGCTAGGGTGGAGCTATATAGTGGAGCTCCACGTGTCATATGTGTCTATTTCGTATCATCCAAATAGTTATCCAACTTATGATGATACAAGGAGTATGTACAATAGTGGCTATCCATTATGTCCCTAGTCTACTTTTTTTTAAATCTTACATGTTTATCACTATCAACATGTTTATCACTATCCGAATAGCACTGAGTCTATTTGGACCCAAATAGCGAATGGCGGCGCTGCGTGTCCGGGTCCCATTAGACTCAATGCTATTCGGTTGTCATTTGTGGTCGTTTATTTTAGTTAAACTGAATAGGTAAGTCTGCAAACGAATAGTCCATTCAAATATTTTTCATTTGATATTAAACTTTGTCTTACAAACCCAACAATAATATTTTAAATAGTTTTTTTTTAAATCCCAACCTCTCACTTCTGGTACCCGTGTGCGAATAGTCGCAGCCTTTCGTCAAGGCAAATTTCCGAGTTCGGTCGTCCGACACCAGCTGCCACCCGGAACACCCAAAATCCAAATTAGTTCGGAAAATCGACGCCCTGCTTTAGTTGCCTCGTGTGTTGTTGTAACATAGGCGCGTGGAGTTTAAGTTGCACTTCTTAAACCCGACTCACAGATGGCGCTCGCGTGTTTAAGTGAAATCCCCCCCACCCCACCACCTACCCACCCCACCACCTCGCGCTTTAGTTACACTCTTTTCTTCTTCTAGACGTGGCAATGACTGCATCACTCTATAGCCACGGTCTGACTACAAAAATTGACAACACCACTTAGGCTATCAAAATGTTGGAGCACCGGAATAATACTAAACGCCATCTTTCACGACGTCGAGGGTTGCCAATAGCAACAGACAACAACTACCCCCCAGAATCCCCCCCCCCCTTCCGGGGAAAGTGACTGAAACGTGATTGTTTTTGCTTGGGAGACTTGACACTGATTGACAAATGCGGGTGACACAGTGATTTAACCAAACTTTTCTTTTTTAAAAACATAATTGTTTTAATAATCTCACAAAGAACTGGATTATAGAAATCGGCTGTTATTCGATAATCATGTGAAACAGCATTTTTTTCTAACGTGACGAGGCTGCCTTTGTCAGTCTGTCGTGTCACATTGTTAAACCCTTTATATTACCTTCGCTTATGTGTACCAAAGGGAAACAAAAATCTTCGAACGGCTACTTGACCCACTTCCCGTCAACCTATCGCGCTGAAACTTGGCACATGAACTCGTTGACGGTAACAACACATAATATCAAATGTTCAGCACCACCCCCCCCCCCCCCCCACATCAACCTCCAAAAAGCACTTTTTTCCTCTTTTTTTTCAGGGGGAATGTGAAGGAACTAGGATGACAAAGATTTCACTGGGGGTTTTCGGGGGGGGGGGGGGGGGATATCTCGATAACTGCGCCAATTGAGAAACTTTTTTTCTTCTTTTTTTTAATATCATTTAGTGCGTTTGATGTAATGTTTTCTTTTGATGTTCTGAAAGAAATCTGTGCTGTAATGTTTTATTTTGATGTTCTTAAATAGTTGTTGAAATAAATCTGTGCTGTAAAAAGGGGGGGGGGGCGGTCATTAGAATATTAATATAGTTCAGGGGAGTGAAAAAAATGTGCGGTTGTGAGACTTGGGGGGGGGGGGGGTTACACTTATTTTGATTCTTGTAAGTGCATTACTTGTATGCATGTTATGTCAAAAGTTCATCCCCTTGCCGCTCTGCCCCCCCGCCCACCGTCTCGATATTACATTTGATAAAGGATTTATACGAAAAAACACATGTTTTCAGGAGTTGTTTAATTCCCATGAGAGTTTGTGGCCATGACAAAGTTAGCAATTCTATGCTGGAGAATTTTAAAATTATTTTTACGAAGAGTAGATGAAGTAGATGATGCGGCTGTTTTTCATCAAAGTTGCACAATGGGTCTAATGTAAATGATATATTCCTCTTTCAAAGTACTATTTACATTGAACATTGTATATTGCAATCTGTTGAAATGTAAGTGTCAATTCTACAAAACACTGCGCACCTCTAACCGCAATAACAACGTAAAAACAATAATAATGATTTAACTTTTAGGAAAACAATAAATGTCAACTGCCCACTTCACTAACAGCGCCCCCCCCCTTCACCCCTTTTCCCCTCCCCCCTTTTCCCCTCCCCTTCCCCCAGAAATTTTCCAACAATAAACTGTATTTGTACTACATTTATCTGAACCATGTCTCTGCCAGCTGCAAGGCTACCCTCTAGTTAAGTACTACAATACCCTTCAACGCTGCCCGGCCCACAATTAAAACCGGACCTTTTTATTGTCCGGTCCACACGCTCCAGAAAGTTTCAATGACCTCGCGGGTACGCACGAGACGCGTGTGACCTCTGTCCAGGGTTGCCGACCGCAGACATGTGACCTTTCGGACGCTGGTGGCTTCTAAAGTTGACCACATCCTCATAACGACCCTGTTTACCGTTGCATTTAAGCAAATTGTTACTGAAAACGTTACGGGCATAATTATACCAGGGACAGACGTTATTCGTAGTCCCGAACAAGACGGTATAAGGAAACAAAATGAAGACTACAAATAACAAATGTAGTTCTTCTTTGTTTAAAGTTTTTTTGTTTTTTTTTTGTCTTTGTTAGGATCGTATTTCCATTTTCTTATCAGCTTTAAAATGACACTTTGAAGTTGATAGCATTTCCACTTGTTTTCTTTCTCAGCTGATTTTTTTTTATAATTCAAAATTTTTAAACAAGTAAATAATATTGTAATTAGCTTTGCCTCTACTTTTTATAGTTAATTCCTTTTTTAGCAACCTATTTTCAAATCTTAAATGACCGACAAAATAGTTTCAACATGCACTTTACTTATGACGAAACAGAAAAAGAGCTTGGAAAGAGTTAGAAAGCTTAGCAGAATATAATAATGATCAATAAATAATTAAAAATTAAAAATTGGGTTTTAGCAGAGATGTCAAAAATCTTTAGATATTTTTATTGCATGTCTTAAGGCATTGATCTTTGAATGGTGCATATGACATGTCTTAAGGCATTGATCTTTGAATGGTGCGTATGACATGTCTTAAGGCACTGATCTTTGAATGGTGCATATGACATGTCTTAAGGCATTGATCTTTGAATGGTGCATATGTCATGTCTTAAGGCACTGATCTTTGAATGGTGCATATGACATGTCTTAAGGCACTGCTCCTTGAATGGTGCATGTTACATAATGTTAAGTTAAACAACTTTAAATCGGGTATTCGACCTATGTTATGTTGACGTCACATTGTGTAGCCTGATGGCATAAACTTTCTTCAAGTAGCTTCCAGTCAACATTATATTTAAAAGATCTCTTGTTATGGTTCAACAATCACCTACGGATAGATTGAGCCTCATAAAATAATCGTCTCAGTAGAGAAAATATCGTGTTACTTACTTCATGTAACAATGTCTAAACGTTTGAGGGGGGGGGGGGGGCAGAGAGAGAGAGAGAGAGAAAAGAGAGAGAGCGTAAAGAGAGAGAGGAGGGAAACTGGGTGTCATTAAAAATTGAAACATAAGTCTACGCTCGTCATTGTCAACTCCCACGCCAAATGACCTTCTACATTTCATCGTCAGACTATTTCCAATACTATCTCTGTTGCCCTGCGTCATACCCGTGTTGTCCTCCCCACTTCAGTGTCTTGTACACATAATATGTGTACCAGATCAAGTGTCCGGGCAAGTTTGATGATGGATCTGAATGTCAGGGGTTTCAACGAACCACGCTGTCATAAGAAATGTGTTGAATGATTAAGTGTGTTAAAAGAATATGTACAGCCATGGCAAACAAGAGATTACATTATTAAACTCTCCACCTGAATGACTTCTGGCGAAAATGCAAACACGGGGGGATCAGTTTGGAACCAAGTGACTACTCAAGCATATTATTGAGCGGAAAAGTGGATGGAAGGTGTGATGAAATTGCACTGTGTTCACCGAGGGAGCGTGTTAGGTGGGGGATGGATGAATGGAAATTGGTCTGTTTTACACACACACACACAAACACACACACGCGTGAGCGCACACACACATCTCGTCAGCCTCAACACCCCCACCAGACCGTACTCACGAACACAAACAACAACAATAGCCGCTCACGACAGGTAAGGACTCAACAGGTGTGTCTGTGAGTGTGAATCACCTACTGGCTGGCTTCACACCGGTGACCCCCGAGAGTTCACGCCAGGCTGATCAAACAAAGACGAACGCGCGTCTGTCAACGCCCTCATCGCATTGGTCAAGGGGTCAGATCCCATCACCGCCTTCTGTTCTGTACTCCGGGTCCAGTAAATAAACACATGTAGTGCCTGGCCTCAACTGGGCGCATCGTTGCCAATGGAATGATGTGACACAAATATACATAATTGTAACCACAACACTGCCACACATCAACACTGCCAGACTTTAACACTGCCAGACTTTAACACTGCCAGACATTAACACTGCCAGACTTTAACACTGCCAGACTTTAACACTGCCAGACTTTAACACTGCCAGACATTAGCACTGTCAGACATCAACACAGTCAGAAATCATAAAATAATCTGAGAAAATGCCTTTGGTGAACTGAGGGAACTCAACAGGGAGGAATAAGGAGCCGTAATAAAAAGAGCGATCGAGAGAAAACAAAAGATGTCTCAGATAGAAGTATCGTAATGTAAAATAAGGTTTATACAGCACGAGGGGATACATTCTAGATGTTTTCTTGATGACGGTCCATATAATAATATATCTTATTTATGACTGTAAAAATGCAATCCCTTTTAAGTTTTTTTTTGTTTGTTTTTTTGTTTTTTTTATTTCCATGACCTCATTAAAATATGTAAACATTGAATATGGCGGCCATGTCTCTATGCAGACTTTTAACATGACAAGAATTTTTAATTTGGAGAATCTGCAGACGTCAAACCCGATATCCGTCATATCCGGGTGCCATTTCTTCTTTTTTAAAAATGTTCAATTAACAGAACCTGCGCGTGCTTCTTGATAGAGGATGTCAATAATGAACGGGGGCTGGAGGACTGGGGGATGGGGAGTTGGGGTGGTGGGCTGGGGAGTTGGTGGGGGGGGGCAGGAACAATGCCGCCGTCATGCTCGCCTGGACAATGGGTTCATCTCTTAGGTTAGCGTGGCTCCTCAGCTTGAACTCTCACCGACACACATGGGGGGAAAATGGTGTAACACATGGTCAGAGAAGCAGGGCAGTCAGTCAAGATGGGCCGAGGATTTGACCAAAGCTATAGCTGGAAGGACAAGGGCTGGCTGATGTGGGTGACCACCTGATGGATTAGCAGATGTTTAGGTCGATAGGAGCCGGCATGTGGTCGGAGTTATAGGAGAGATGATTTTTCAATAAATGTTCATAGTGTTATGTGGGCTATGTGATTTTTGAGGGGGAATCGGCAGCACTGGTGGAAAAAAAAGTGGGGGGGGGGGTTGAAGTGGGTAAATCCAAGTCAATCCACCGGTGGGCGAATCTTATCCAGTTATGTGTTCGCACAGAAAATGGTCATAATTGTTCATTTATAGCAGTTCATATTATGGTACTTTTGAATGGAAATGTGAAACATGCGTAACTTTACTATAAAATCTTGGTAGATTCCAATTATTCCTTCTAATTGAGGCGCGCCTTCAATAGTTTTAAAATAAGAGAAGATAAGAGAAGATAAGAGAAGATAAACATTCTTTTATTGATCCAAACAAATAGAATTCTGTTTTGATTGCATTGTACATTTTCAGCACATAAATAAAACAAATTGAACACGAGACATCCACATTAAATTATTTCACTAGTGAAAAAAAAACAAAAAAACAGCCATTCAGTGAATTCTCTTAGCCATATCAGGGACTTATTAGTTCTCATTTAGATTTGTGACTTCATGGGGGAGCCCGATGGTAGATTAGTATAGATTGGAGACCAAAAGAAGTGTTACATCTTTCATTCCTCACCCTGAGAGAAAGAATCAACTGAAAAGAAGAAGACAACTCTTTAGCCTTTTTACTAATTCTACCTTTAATCTTCCGATTAGCGTATAAATAATCGATCTTCATCGATATTACACTGAAGGTTTCTTCTCAATGTTACGATGTTAAGATTATTTTAAAGTTTCTATGTGATTATTTTTGTGTTGTAATTTGGTATCTAGAACATGCCCCTCACATTGTATTCATTTACTAACTCATTATTTTCTAACAACTCATTATTTTCTAATAACTCATTATTTTCTAATAACTCATTATTTTCTAATAACTCATTATTTTCTAATAACTCATTATTTTCTAATAACTCATTATTTTCTAATAACTCATTATTTTCTAATAACTCATTATTTTCTATAACTCATTATTTTCTAATAACTCATTATTTTCTAATAACTCATTATTTTCTAGGCACCACATTTACTAACTCGTTATTTTCTAGGCACCACATTTACTAACTCGTTATTTTCTAGGCACCACATTTACTAACTCGTTATTTTCTAGGCACCACATTTACTAACTCGTTATTTTCTAGGCACCACATTTACTAACTCGTTATTTTCTAGGCACCACATTTACGAACTCATTATTTTCTAGGCACCACATTTACGAACTCATTATTTTCTAGGCACCACATTTACTAACTCGTTAATTTCTAGGCACCACATTTACTAACTCGTTATTTTCTAGGCACCACTTTTACCAAACCAATTTTTTTCCAGGCACCACACTGACTAACTCAATAATTGTTTCGCTTTACAAAAATAATATTCATATCATTGACGGAGTAACGAGAGAAACTGTTTGGTTTCTATTAAGTATCGTAAAAAAAATAGTCATCTCCATCAATTTAGGGGAGCTAACTGTTTGTGAGCAATACAGTTTTACTATTTCAGGAGGGATAATTCATTACAATCTTGCCTTCTGTATTCTAAAAATACTGCGGTGCTGATAGGAGGGAGGGGGGGATATGATATCTCCAAGCCCTCACCCACCCCCCACCCCAACCCAAAATGCCAGCAGACGACAGGTGTGTCTACTCACGTCTCCATTGTCGTGCCCAAGGATGCGCAACGACAAAGAGACGGTCTGTGGATACAGAGATGAGGGCACTGCCACCGGGTAGAAAGAAAGGACGAGGACAATTTCAGATGGTCGCTGGTTGTGTGGGGGTGGTTTGGGGGAACACGCGAGGTGTGTGCGGGTGTGAGGTGCCGACGATACCGGAGAGGCGCCGATGATACCGGTGAGGTGCCGACGATACCGGTGAGGTGCCGACAATACCGGTGAAGTTCCGACGATTCCGGTAGAGGTGCCGACGATACCGGTGAGGTGCCGACGATGCCGGTGATTTGTCGTGGAGAGTTAGTTGGTGAGCTACAGCAAGACGTTGAGTGCTCATGCTGTGGACTTTCAGCGTTTCCTCGTCAACTACGCTGGTATCATTCCCACATGGTTCAATGACGTAACTCTTCTACAGAATCTGTAGTGGCCGGCCATCTCTAACAGTAATGAGACTCTCAATGCTGGGACCAGTCTCGCAGATCAGATTCTGCGTTTCTTGATTCAATCTCAGCTTCAACAATCTGTATCTATTTCAAAACTGTCATCCAACACATGCACACACACACACAAAACAACAACAACAAAATAAAATAATTACCAAGCTGATCCAGTTTTAGCTATTTAATTTCGTGTCAGGTTCAGTAACCCAGTTCTCATTTGCTCATAACCGCAAACCAAATAATGTAAGGGTAATTTAGCCTCTGGGTGCCGGGGGGGGGGGGGGGCTGCACACTAGTCCAATCACACACAAAGTACTGCTTTCATGACAACCTTAATGGGTGGAAGCAATTATCCGGTCCGGACACGAGCCGGTAGCATTTTTGCACCAAGTTGGTAACTAATTATGTCTTCACGTCCCACCCCCCTACCCCCCCCCCAATAATGACACCACACTGAAACGCCCTTGACACATTACCACCACAATCGCCGCCCATGACGACTCCTAGTTTAAGTCAGCTCACGTGGTTGATGGTTTCTCAGAATCTGACGCAGGCGTCACGTCACGCGTTCTTTGTCTGTGACGTGCAGGGCTGTGGAGTCATAATCCTAGGAGTCATATTCCCAGGAGTCTTAATCCTAGGGGCCATAACCCGAGTCCTATAGTCATGTGAGCCCAAACCATAAGATTTAAAGTCCTAGTAGTCATGGTCCATGGAGACATAGACCTAGGATTCCTAGTCCTAAGAGTCGTTTCAAGTACATAATTATGTTTTTTTTTAGTCGTAAATGTTTTATTTAACAACAAAAAAAATAGTAAAATATTGCGTCAGCAATATACGGAAATTGTGTGTGTGACGTTAGTTCTATAGCTGATCGTTACAGGTAAAAGATAGGTGGGTATGATAAAAGTCATGATACACTATAAGTGAAACTGTTTAAGCTAGATAGAGTTCGTTATTTCGGGGTGGGGTGGGTATTAAATAAGTGCTCGTTGCTACAGTGTAATGTTTTTTTAAAGAAAGTATTCTCCGTGAAGTTCGGGAGCGGATTACATTCACTCTGAAGTTAGCCTCTATTATAATTGTTATAAAATTTCTAGAGTTGAAAATCTCACTGGCAAACTATTCCAAGAACCATGTCATGAACAGTTTTCTGACAGCCATATATTGGACAACGCAGTATTGGATAGCCATGCAAGGAGTGGCCTGCATTTGACCGCTCTGTATTGGACAGCCCTGTAGGGACAGCTCTTTATTGGACAGCCCTATATTGGACAGCTCTGCATTGTATAGCACTGAAATATCTCATTAGGAAATGGCGTCAGCGGGCCGTCGAGCTTGCGCTCCTTATGCCCTCCCTGGCGTCCACCCACACCTGCCAGCCGCCGGGTTTCCCCGACGCCGAGCCGTGCGGGGGGACGCCAGAGACCTCCCCGGGCGTGGAACGTCCCCACCAGCAACTGCTCGATCAAGTTCGCTGATGGAGACCCCCCCCCCCGCCCGGAGACGTCTGGTCGACCGAAGACGCTGTGTTTCAAGCATCCGTAGTCCACTTTCCTAGGGGCCGGGACGGTAAATTAACATCTTAATATCTACCCCCACCTGTCCCGGGGAAGCATCTGACGCCCTCTAAGAGGGATTCTACAGTGGGTTTCCACCTCGCAACTATTTCGCGAAGTAGCTGGGACGAAACGGTTGCCTAGGAGCAGCTTTCTCAGGGCTGCATATTTAGAATCACCGGCCATAGGCTTCCACCACAGCCTATCGCCTCATATCCCTTAACGGCAACTTGTAATCATGATCCCTACCCTGTGTTTGCCTTTTCTTCCCCCTGCGAAGTATCACAGGTGGCAGCCCTGTAGGAGCCGTTTATTCCAGCAACTAACATGCATGCCCTTGTCTGCCACACGGAACACGCAATAGTGGTAATGTGCCCCGGGTTAACGCCGAGGGGGTCGGTGGTTAGCGCTTCCAAATCGGCAAGCCACTACAGACTTGTCAACCGGAATCCCGGGGAAATTGTATAGCACTGTAAGGGACCGCTCTGTATCGGACAGCCTGTATTGGACAGCCCTAATTGGACAGTCCTGGTGGCGACAACCCTGTATGAACCAGCCGCGCATTTGACAGCGCTGTAGAGAAGAGCCTGCACCGGACAGCCCTGAAGGGAAAGCCCTGTCTATATTTGACCTCCCTGTATTGGACAGCCATGTATTGGAAAGACCTGTATTGGACAGCCCTATATTGGAAAGACTTGTATTGGACAGTCCTGTAAGGATTAACCCTGTACTGCACAGCCGTTTATTTGAAGCACTTTAGAGGACAGCACTGTATTGGAAAACACGATATTGCAAGGACAGTCCTGTATTTAGACAACACTATATGGGAAGTACTTTAGAGGACAGCCCTGTATTGGACATCCTTTTGATAACCCCGACGTCTCTGTACGTGACTGGGTTGATGACTGTTATTATGTTTGACAAGATGAATGTACGGCCAGCTCTGATGGGGGTCAAAGGTGTTATGCCACGTGACTTGGGGGGTCTTTGAGTACGGGTCTTGAACAAAAGGTCGTGGTATTGAGAAGGGTATTGCTACTGGTTGCTACTAGTGTAGCCTTTGTTTTAGATACAAATATGTTTAGTTGAAAAGTCTTTGTATGAATGGGAGACTGCGTTGATTTACTATAATACATTTGCTTAGCGTTAAAGAAATTTTTAAAAGGCTTTCAATCAGTGTCCGCTTGTTGATAGTAATTAATCTCCACAGGAAGATGGCATGTAACTATGTCATGTCTAATATAAAGACATTTGACCATTTAAGAATTCTTTGATTGTTGTCATTGTGAGTCCTCAGAAACAAGTCGTCTCCAGGGCTGCTAACAGTCATTAAACGTATTCATATTACTTTAAAAATTTGAACAAAAATTACCGCGGGTAAAAGGCCGTGAGGACTTCAAGGTAAAAGTCCTTGAGGACACAAAAAGTTCTTGAGGTCCTATGGGTAAATTGCGTGAGGACCTATGATTAAAAGTCCGTGAGGACCTATGGGTAAAAGTCCGTGAGGACCTATGGTAAAAGTCCTCATACCCTCATTGATGGTCACTTCATTAAGTGATGAGTGATCCTGATACCATCATTGATGGTCAGTTCTTTGAGTTAGAAGAATACCATCATTGATGGTCAGTTCTTTGAGTTAGAAGAATACCATCATTGATGGGCAGTTCTTTGAGTTAGTAGAATACCATCACTGATGGGCCGTTCTTTGAGTTAGTAGAATACCATCACTGATGGGCCGTTCTTTGAGTTAGTAGAATACCATCACTGATGGACCGTTCTTTGAGTTAGTAGAATACCATCACTGATGGTCAGTTTTTTGAGTTAGTAGAATACCATCACTGGTGGGCAGTTCTTTGAGTTAGTAGAATAGAATTATTCATGACGTTCTTTGTTTTTCCCTTCCATTAAAATTGCTTTACTGATACCTTACTAACCACTCTTGCTTACACCATCATCATCAGTGTAGGGAGGGCCCTAGCCTGCTCCACCACATCCTTCCATTCCGAACGATCCATGGCTTTCCGCCTCCATGCGCGAACCCCCAACTGGTTTAAATCCTTCTCTACATCGTCGATCCATCTCGGTCTTGGTCGACCGGTGAGTCGTCTGTCCCCAGGTTTCTGCCCGTTTATCACTTCTGCTGCACTGCTTTCCGCCATCCTTTCAATATGTCCTGCCCAGCGCAGTCTGCCTTCTTGATTGTTGCGACTATGATTGGGTCTTTGTACGATTGGTATAGCTCTTGGTTTGGACGGATTCTCCAGATATCATTTCCATCAATGGGCCGTATATTTTTCTGAGGACGCTCCGCTCCCTTGGATTGAGAAGGTTCTCTGCTTTTCGGGTAAGAGTCCAAGTCTCACTAGTGTAAGTTACTAATGGTCTTATGATAGTGGTGTATATTACACTTACTTACATAGAAACTACTGATCTCACTTCTTAAATCATCAGTAAAATTCTTGTTACTGTTTTCAACATTTATCCATTCGCGTTTTCCTCACGCTACTCATCTTACCTCTGTCAGTATGTCCTAGTTTTAATGACATTTCTATTTGCCTAGCGCTGCTACCAGCTTCCCTGGACCGTGTCTGGAACGACCAATCAAGAAGCGCTGGACATGTGAATTGGATCAAAATGAGAACTAAATTTTTACAACTTAGTTATGACGGTCAGTGATTCCCCGGGAAACGGCTGACACCTCGACACCAGGACTCACGTTACTGCCCATAAACCTGCAATAAATGGCCCAAGTTGACTTTAGTATCGACCGCTTGTCAACGCTCTTAGGATCTCTCTCTCTCTCTCTCTCTAGCAATCTCTCCTGTATTCATCTCTCTTTCTATGCATCTCTTTCTAATCTTCTCTCTTTTTTTCCATCTCTTATTCCATTTTTCTCTATATATCCAGTTTTCGTTATTCTTTGTATTCCTCAACAATGTTTGAGCTGGCCTCCTCATATCTACCCACCAGCTTACCGATCCTAATTATTATCTTTCTTTATCTCTATTCTCTCTGTCTCTCTCTCCATCCTTTTCTCTTTCCAACTATTTTATTTTTCCTTTTTTTTTTTCAAACTCTTTCTATTTAATTTCTTTCCCATCCATTCTATCTCTTTCATGCTACACATTTTCTTTCTTTTTTTGCAAGCTTTAACTATATTCGTCCATTCTTCATGTCTCCTATCCCCACCCCCAACCCTCACCCCCCCAAACACACACACACATTCCACGTTGATGCCTCATATATTTCATTAATATTTACACTGTTCTCCAACGTACTAGCCACCAATGTTAAACTTCTTTGCGTCTGTTTCAGCCCCGTCTTAGGCACAACTGAGTGCATGTATGTTAGAGCCTATTAGCTGGCTAATGAAGTATTGCAATATGAAAACTGATATGTTCTGACAGGACCCGAAGCCATAGTAAGTCACGTCTGCTCTGAGGCATCCAATTAAAAGACATTTCAGTGGGGATGTCTTTCCCCCGTCTGCCCCCCGGGCTCAGTCTGCTCCTGTCGTGGTTGTAAACAAGACCTGGATGTCGCCTTTAACAAGGTCAACAAAGTCATATGGATGTCTTGTTGGTCATAAAGAGAGCGTTGTCAAGGATTCTATTTTTGGATGACTTGAAGACATGTGACTGGAGCACTGGGGATATCGCCAGAGCTAAATGTTGTCATTAGACTCAGTGAGCTTAGATAGTCAGTGTGTTGTTGTGGGAAATCTAGGCAGTGGTTGTAAGGCAGTGGTACATAGACAGCTGCGTATAGGCAGTGGCGTATAGTTAGTAGTGTTTAGTCAGTGGCCTGTAAACAAGTGACGTCTACGCTTTCAAATTCGTCTATCTTCCACAATTATGGACATCTGCTCACACGTCACTTCCGGCACTCTTGAACTGACCTGGGTATCACGATGTGAGCTCAATCCTGTTCATTTTTCAAACTCTGACAAATAAGAACATTTTTTTTTGAATGCTGTATAGGAAATTAACTGTTTCATTTTTAGAGTTGGTTGCTTTGTTTTTTGTTAAATAACTCTTATTGCATGCATTTGCTTTAGCAAGCCTTATATATATATATATATATATATATATATAACAGATTTACTTTCTCATTGCCAAGTAATTAATTTCCATGCGGCTTTTAGTTTCTTATAATATTTTATCCTGTAACAAAAATTAGCCGCTGCATTGTTGTGATATTTGTTTAGAAAATGTTCAAACTTTCTTAGCTTTGTTTTGGTTTTAGCTGCTACAATTAAATTTGAAAATTCTTATCTACATTTCCAGTCTTTATAGAGAAAAAAAGTTCTTCTTCCAATTAATTTGTAACTTAAACATGTTATAAAAATGGGCACAGTCTTAAAGAGCAGTTCCAACGACCTTAATTTCGTCTCGGACAAAAGACTAGACAAATAGATCAACTGACACACATTTCCTGGGATAATTGCGAATTGGTCTGGGCCGGGAAGGTCACGTCGGTCGGGATGTATTAGTGAACATTGGAGCCATGACTGGACGAGTTATTTCAATAGCAGTGTCCTGTAGTTGGTTGGTGTAACGATGCCATTGTCCTCTACTTGGTTGGTGTAACGATGCAATTGTCCTCTACTTGGTTGGTGTAACGATCCCATTGTCCTGTAGTTTGTTGGTGTAACGATCCCATTGTCCTGTAGTTTGTTGGTGTAACGATACCATTGTCCTGTAGTTTATTGGTGTAACGATACCATTGTCCTGTAGTTTGTTGGTGTAACGATACCATTGTCCTGTAGTTTGTTGGTGTAACGATACCATTGTCCTGTAGTTTTTTGGTGTAACGATACCATTGTCCTGTAGTTTGTTGGTGTAACGATACCATTGTCCTGTAGTTTGTTGGTTTAACGATACCATTGACCTGTAGTTTGTTGGTGTAACGATACCATTGTCCTGTAGCTGTTTGGTGTAACGATACCATTGTCCTGTAGTTTGTTGAAATGATACAATTTTTATGTAGATGATTGTTTTAATGATGCTATTGTCCAGAAGTAGGTTGGTATAATGATTCAAAAGCTATGTTGCTAGTTGGTGTAATGATTCAAAAACCATGTGGCTAGTTGATGTAATGATTCAAAAGCCATGTGGCTAGATGGTGTAATGATTCAAAAGCCATGTGGCTAGTTGGTGTAATGATTCAAAAGCCATGTGGCTAGAAGGTGTAATGATTCAAAAGGCGTATGGCTAATTGGTGTAATAATTCAAAGGCCATGTGGCTAGATGGTGTAATGATTCAAAATTCATGTGGCTGGTTGGTGTAATGGTTGGTAGTATACTGATTCAATTCGTTTGTTTTTGGAATAGGAAAATAAAATCGCCCGAGGTCACGTCATGTAATAATAAGAGATACATTGGCAGTAAAAAAAAAGGTGCTGTATCAGTTTATACACCGTGCGTCGAAATGGATTTGGGTGACCCTTGCCGTGCGTCAAAATGGATTTGAGTGAACCTTGCAGTGCGTCGAAATAGATTTGGGTGATCCTTGCCGTCCGTCGAAATGGCTTTGGGTGACCCTTGCCGTCCGTCTGAGAAGACTTGGATCACTTTCGGTCTTGTCTACCAGTCATCTTAAAGGACGCAATGACGGATTTCAACTTCTGAGCAGCGCGCTCTACGAATGACTCGTGACGTCCCGACCAAAGTGGTTATTTAATAATCGCGCGTAGGCGACATCAGGTTTGACCGTCCTTGTGGTTGCCTGGAGGAGGGTAGGAGGGGGGGGGGAGGCACGATGAATATCGGATTCCAGCACAAGACGGACGCTTGTGTATAGACTATCTGTTTTAGAATAGATTATTAATGTCTGAATCGTGGAGAGGAAGACCGGGAGGGAAATAGAGTAGGGAGACCGGGAGGGAAATAGGGTAGGGAGACCGGGGGGAAATAGAGTAGCGAGACCGGGAGGGAAAAAGAGTAGGGAGACCGGGAGGGAAATAGAGTAGGGAGACCGGGAGGGAAACAGAGTAGGGAGACCGGGAGGGAAATAGAGTAGGGACACCGGGAGGGAAATAGAGTAGGGAAACCGGGAGGGAAATAGAGTAGGGAGACCGGGAGGGAAATAGAGTAGGGAGACCGGAAGGGAAATAGAGTAGGGAGACCGGGAGGGAAATAGAGTAGGGAGACCGGGAGGGAAATAGAGTAGGGAGACCGGGAGGGAAATAGGGTAAGGAGAGTGGGAGGGGGTGGACCCGGGTGGGGACCTTGGCGGCAAAGCATTGGGAAAAAACGGATTTTTTTTTTTTTTACTGACCAAGGGTTCTAAAGATGTATTTGATTTTGCGCTCCTACGCCACACTGTAAAACAATTATAAATATATGCACAAGTAAGTTTTAGCTGATGTGTGCATTGTGTGGTCGTGAAGGTATATCGGCTTCATTTTGATTTTGGGTATAAACGGGGAAGGGGGGAGTGGCGAGGGAAGGAGGAAGTGGCGAGGGGAAGTGGGTACAGTGAGTTTGAATATTAAAATTGTTTTAGAAATGTAGCTATTGTCCTTTAAGTGGGAGCAATCTTAACTGTATATGCAATGTTATAAATGATAAAGGATCTGACTTAAGCAACGTCAAGCATGAAATGAGAATTTTTTTTATTTTTTTTAAATTGATAACACGCGTGCCCGCTGCATTTTAGAAATACCATCCGGGGCCTTTTCAATTCCCTGGCCAGGTATTAGATGGGGTGGGGACTTAGGAAGGATATCAGTTAGGCTTGGTAAACACGAGGGGTCATTGGAAGCATTTTATACACCAAAACATATGGACATTGATAAATTGACCATGTCAAGACTATTGGATATATAAAAAGATATTGTCACTGAGAGATAATGAGCATTGATCTACTGTCATTGTCAATAAAACATATAACTATACATATATAGTGGTACTGAGACTTGCGGATATGGATAAGTTGATTGTGCCATTGAGAATTATGGACATGGATAAATTGATTGTGCCTTTGAGAATTATGAACATGGATACATTGATTGTGCCATTAAGACTTATGGATATGCATCATTGATTTTTGCCATTTTGACTTATGAACCTGGGGTAAATGGATTGTGCCATTGAGACTTATTGAGATGGCTAAATTGATTGTGCCATTAAGACTTATAAACATGGATGAATTGATTGTGCCATTAAGACTTATGGATATGGATAACTGATTTTTTGTTATTTTGACTTAGGAACCTGGGTAAATTGATTGTGCCATTGAGACTTATTGAGATGGATAAATTGATTGCGCCTTTGAGACTTATGAACATAATAACTCTAATGTACGTGCGACAAAACGCGATCAAAAAACTTTTTGCCATCAAAGATAAATGCAGAAACAATTAACTGGACTATGAAGGCAACTGTACCAACAATCATATGTACCAACAAGACATTGTACCAAGAATGTTAAGTAGGGCACCAACGGCAGACTTTGTAATCAACATGGCTGACGTTGTCTGATCAGGGGGCACAACAAATCAATAGTGTTTAGCCTTAAGTAGTTTTTTTTTTGTTGTTGTTGTTGTTGGAATCCTGCGGGTGTTTCTTTGGCCACATAGTCTGTTCAGCAGCGGTTCTAAAAAGGTATCGGCTTACAAACTTCCATGTTTCCTTGGCCACATAATAAATTCAGCAACGGTTCTAAAAATGTCCTTGCTCGCAAATTGCACTTGATTAAATACTGCGCAGATATTTAAAATTCCGACAGTAAATCCGGAACCACGATTAAGTGATGGTAGAAATAGAGGTGTACTGCGAAATATTTAAAAGTATGGAATGGTGTATGTCTTAGAGAAATGTCAGATGGTAGATGTTATCGAGCGATGTCAGATATTAGATTAGATAATAAAGATTTAATCGGTTACCTTTGATACATAATTATAAAAAAAAACTAGTGATAGAGTCAATGTTTTTATAGATAAATGTGGAAACCCGGATGTACACGTTGAGGTAAACAAAAAAAATGTATGGGCATTGATGGGCCGCGTGACCGCGATAACGTCTTACGGGAAACGTGGGTGGAGATTACCAGAGACATTGTTACTAATTTGGTTAAAAAGTCGATGGGGAAGAGGAAGAGACACGGGAAGCATTTTCTGAAACGTTAAACTTGTTTTGTTTTGGTTTTTAGGGGGAGTTTTTAGTTGTTATTTTAGTGGGGTAGGGAGTTGTGGGCGGGGCTGTTAAGATAAAAAAACACATGTTTGGTAAAACACAAGACAAGAAGACGTCCATTTAGAAGTAGTATAGAGTTCGGGTGTGTGGGAGGGATGCAAACACTGTGCGCAGACCTTAAAGTGGGTAGATAATAGATTTTGACCGAGCTCCATCCCTTCTCAGACTAAGATCTGAGGGTATTAGTGTGAGCTGACATTTTGCGTGGCGGCTCGGCTCCCGGTGTTTGTTTACTAATGCTGCCCACAGAATCGGGACACAAAACAAGACCGTCTGTCATTGTCACGTGACGTGCTGGATCAGGAATGTGTGGTACACGGAGAAACAACTTAGATCTGTTTGTAGCTACTAAACCACCACCCCCACCCCCACCCCCGGCCCGCCCGCCCCATCTTCTTACAGGGGAAGTGTATTATGGACAGTCTCACAGCGAGATTATAATAACCGAAGAGACCAAGAGAAGCATCGTCATCGAATGCCTGGTCACTCAGAAGGACAAAATTAGTTTGTACGTTGGCCACCATGAATTTTTTTCAGTATATTATTCAGCACTTCATTTCGAAATTATTCTTTTTAGATTTAATTGTTAATATATATATATATATATATATATATATATATATATATATATATTATTGAAAATGTTTACTTAACAAATGAAGAGGTTTATGGAATCAGTAGAAGATCTTAAACCCTTTGATGTTAAACCCCATTGCTGAAGTAAGACTCAACGCAAGGTCGTAATAGAAAATGCTCACTAAACTATCTGAATATATATTTATATTTAGTATTATCTTTCCCCTCTGCTTATTTCCGAGGCCTACTTGCGAATGTCTCAAGGATCCAATACCGATCCCCCGTACGGCCATTAAACGTTCCTCCACTATACTTGCTTTGTTTCTGGGTAGTTTTAAGTAGACCCCACGGGCTTGGACCCAAGACCAGTTTCATTTAGGCAATTTATAGCTGTTCAGGCTGAGGATAGCATTTACAGAAAGTTATACATTTAAAAACAAAAGTTTGTAAAAAGCTTAGCCCCACCCACCCAAGTAGTGTTCGCAAATTATCAACACCGCACACTAACCATTAATTGTAAGCTGTTTCTTTCTTTCTTTATTTTTTTTTTTAAATTTAAAATTTCAGTTCTTATTTTTTACCCGGGGTGGGGGTGTGTGGGGAGGTTAGACAATCTGCTTCTTATTGATTTGATTGTTTAATTGGATTATTCTCCTTGGAGCCAATTAAATTGGCAGACCACCTTTGTTTATCTTAGCAACCAAGTTTGGTAACTCTTCTGTTTGAGGACGTTAGTCGGTTACGTGTTGTTTCCTTCGGTCATCTTGACCTCCTTGGTTCAAATGTCAAATCTGTTTCTTCTTTACCAATGGGTAGTGGGTAGTACTCGTCTCTCTTTTTACCGAGTCATCTGATTTTTAATGCTAAACACAAAGCACGAGATTAAACACAATACATTTCAATAATCACAATACATTTCATTAAAACAATAAATTTCATTAAACGCAATACAATTAACTAAACACCATACATTTCATTAAACACAATACATTTTATTAAACACAAAACTCGTTATTTTGAATTTCTGACGAAAATGTCCACCTTACTGCTGGAATTACATGGAAACTTTTAAAACCAGAACTTTTTGGTCTTGAGACAGTCACTCTAGCATTTAACACAATACATGTCATCATACAGAACAAATTTAATTAAAAACAACACATTTCATTAAACACAACATGTGTTCTTAAACAGAATGCATGTCATTGAACACAATTCATGTCATAACACAACACATGTCATTAAACACAAAACATGTCATTACACAACACATGTTATTAAACACAATACATGTCATTCGAATATCTGATGGAAATATCCCCATTACTGCTGAAATAACATGAAAACATTTAAAACCAGAACCTCCAGGTCTGGAGACAGTCGCGGTTTCTTTTGCGCCAAAAGGATCCAGCACTCTCTAAGACTGAAAGCAAGAGCGGCACACTTTACTTCTAAACAAAAGCTCATGAACGCTTTCACTAAGTAAGTATCGCGAGATACCATTACCTTATTACTCTGTCCGCACGATCCCATGACCTCGGGGTGCTTCTGAATTAATTTGACAGTTTGAAGCTAACACTAAATTTTACAGCTCATATCCACGCCACTTGTAGGCCTTGCTTGCTCTGACAGACACCAGTGCCATCGTCTCTTTTGTGCGTACATGACTGTAACATGAGTTTATAAAAGACATAAACTTTGCTCACATAGTCACTCCACCATCTCCCACTGCCCCTTCCCCCAACCAACTTCCTTGTCCCCATAACCCCCCTGCTCCTCATCTAAGACCTCCCCTGCCTCCCCCCCCCCTCAGTTTCAAATTTCCGACCCCTGGGTCATGTTGAGGAGTCAAGCGTTCGTTTTGTTATAATACGGACAGACCAATATCAAAATGGCCTTGCCAGACAATGAAATCGATCTGTTTTTGCCCATGGTTAAAGTACTGTTACTTTCATACTTCAGACTTCTCGAATGTACCAGTTATTAAACGTGTGGTCATACTTAATATGTGCCAGTGTCGGAAAATGTATTCATACTTCATGTATGTCTGTCTCAACGGCAAAAGATGTATTCTTACTTAATGTGTGTCTGTGTCTGTGTCGGAAGATGTGTTTATACTTTATGTGTGTCCGTGTCAATGTCACAAGATTATCGTCTCATTTTAGAGACATTTTTCTTCATTTCTGTTTGTTTGTTTGCTTTTTGGGTTGTTTTTTAAAAAAATAAAATAATACATTTCTGGATAAAATAAAACTGTATAGATTTCTGGGTACAGTTATTTGTGAGTCGATAACTTCTATTATAATAGAGTACCTGTAACATGCGTATTGAAATAGAGTGCCAATAAATGACTGTGAACAAAAAAATCATAAATATCCAACGAATGTCTATTACCACGGTTCTCAACCTGTGGGTCGCGACCCCTTTGGGGGTCAAATAACCATTTTCCAGGTTTCGCCTAATACCATCGGAATATACATATACTCTACAGTTATGAAGTAGCAACGAAAATAATTTTGTAGTTGGGGGTCGCCACAACATAATAAACTTATATTGAAGGGTCGCGGCATTAGGAAGGTTGAGAACCACTGGTCCTATTACATCATAGTAATCTATAATATGACTAAGGAGTATATTAAACGTTTACCTTTTATAAATGAATCATCAAGTAATCCTACTATACTATACCTCTGGTGACCTCAGAGGCGTAGCGAAGGGGGGCGAAGGATGGGGGGGGGGACAGATTCCCTGGGCACCAGACTAGTTAGGGGCGCCAAAATATGCTTTGCTATTTATTTTATTGATGAAAATAATGAGTTTGAGAGTTGAAAAAAAGGAAGGGTGGCGCTTAAAAATGAATCTTGTCCCCGGGCACCAAACACTCTAGCCACGCCTCTGGGTGACCTCTCAACTATCAGCTGTCATAAATTGTAAGACAACCCGATTAACAAAAGACAACCCGATTAACAAAAGACAACCTGATTAACAAAAGACAACCCGATTAACAAAAGACAACCCGATTAACAAAAGACAACCCGGTTAACAAAAGACAACGCGATTAACAAAAGACAACCCGATTAACAAAAGACAACCCGGTTAACAAAAGACAACCCGGTTAGCAAAAGACAACCCGATTAACAAAAGACAACCCGATTAAAAAAAGACAACCCGATTCACAAAAGACAACCCGATTAACAAAAGACAACCCGGTTAACAAAAGACAACCCGATTAACAAAAGACAACCCGATTAACAAAAGACAACCCGGTTAACAAAAGACAACCCGGTTAACAAAAGACAACCCGGTTAACAAAAGACAACCCCATTAACAAGATGAGTGATTTCTTTTATTTCAGCCCTATGAACGAAGAGGTAGAAGCATTTAGAACACAAGCATTAGTTAATGTGGCATTTTAGAATTTTAAAATGCTCAATTCATAATCATAAGCAGATCTTTGAATCTCAAGCATTTGAAAGGAGTGTATCAACAACACCATGTGTGTTATTTCACATCACCAGTAGCTCAGATTGTGAGGTCACTCACCAGAGTCTACTTATTGGGGTACACTACCACTGGAAGTGCGCGGTGAAAATGCGCGGCGGAAGTGCGCAGTGGAAGTGCGCGGTGCAAGTGCACGGTGGAAGCGCTCGGTCGAAATGCGTGGCAGAATTGCGCGGTGTAAGTCTTAGGGGCTTTTCAAGGAAAGTTGTTGTACTTCAAGTGCTGACCGCGTTCGTGGTAAAACTGTTCAACTGTTATTTTAAAGCTAAGAGACACACACGTCATGTGTGGATCATCTCAAAGGAAAGATGCCATTCAGAGCCACCGTTTCGTTGTTTTTTTTCAGGGCTGTTGTCAACCCGTGTCCTTATCATCCACGTCCAGGGTCAATTGGGGGACTGTATGACCTCGCGGGTTCAAGGCAAAGACCGACGTCATTCGTCCGTTGTTTAAGATTCATTTATTTTTATGTATTTTTACAATCTAACATTATCCCTCGGGTATATGAATGTGAATGACGTCATTGGACAATAAATCCAAATTTAAAGATTCAAATCTTTTTTTTTTTTTTTAAAAAAGCTATTGACGCTAACTAATGTATTATAATCTTGTTAAACAATACAAGGCCATTTCATTTTGTTTGTTGAATCGTTTGTATCACTTTGCAGCAGTGGCGTAGAAAAAAAAGGGAGGGGGCGCGGAGTGGGGTGGTCCGCCACGGGTGAAATTATTTTTGATATGGATGAGGTTTGTTTTTTTTATTGGGAATGGGGTGGCCAAAAAAATGGTGTGCTGCGCAGTGCGGCACTTAACCTTACGCCCCTGCTCAACATGGAGTTTTATATCAATGTGGACAAAAGAATGCGTGTCTCTTGTTTGTTGTCATAGTTTAAGTCATAAGCTGGAGATGAAATTGTAATCGACTCTAAGTCTTAGACTAATGAATTTGGTCATGGGTGGGATCCTGGTCATACAATAATTGATTGCGATATGAGGAACCGAATAGGATTTTGACACAAAGGAATTATTCTATTGGAAACTTGTAGACGCCCCTGCAAAATTATGATGAAATGGTCAACGTGAAATGTAGGACAACCCCGAGGTCACTGAGAACTACAATCAAACGTATCTGACTATAAAAAAATACACGTTGTTTTTTTATATGGCTGTCGTTGAAATATTTTGACTAATATCCAGCAAAAACAACCGATGCTGTAAATATCACTTGATCTTGGCCTATTTATACATGCGTTTAACATTGCTTGCCAAATATAACTCAATTCTGCTGCTTTTAAATAGTTGAAATAGTAGTAAAACTTTTTAAAAATATATCATCGAGCACCGGACCTAATAGCTAAGTGTTGTTCCTAAACTGCACAATTCAACACTGTTAAAGATGATTTACGTTGGGATAACGATTGAAATTTTGTTATGGTTAATTAATGTTCACATGATGGATTATATACCGTGTTATAGATCGACTTGGGTCAACAGCTTCGCATAGGCAAGCAAAGCGTGTAGAGAAGTGCAGATAATCCAAGCTATCTGTTAGCAGAGAATCCCAGCTCTCTGTCAGCAGATAATCCAAGCTCTTTGTTAGCAGAGAATCCAAGCACTCTGTTAGCAGAGAATCCAAGCTCTCTGTCGGCAGAGAATTCAAGTAACTCTATTAGCAGAGAATCCAAGCTCTCTGTTAGCAGAGAATCCAAGCTCTCTTTTAGCAGAGAATCCAAGCTCTCTGTTAACATTACATAAATCCCACGAGTTTTTGCATGAAAAAAAAAATAAGGAAAGGGCATGTTGATATAGTCTACATCACTCTACATATCTCTCAGATAACACGAGTTAATGTCATTGGTATAGGAGACTCTGAGGAGGGACCATTTGAAAGCACCGGGCAGAACAAGTGGGTTTAAAAAAAAAAATTATTATTACTCTGATCGCAGAAGACGTCACAACTATCAGGGTAGTTTTTTTTAAATAGATCATTTGCAATTTTATATTTTAATGTTTGTGTCTTTATGGCCTCGACATACGTCACAGATTGTTGACATAAGAATGAAATAAAAATGAGACGCCGGTACACGTTTTTAATAGTTTGTTAATTTGAATATTACGAAACCGATAGCGAACTAATGTCGTATGATGTCAAATGTGTTTATTTCACATAACTTTTAACTTACAAGCTTAAACTTTTGTACATGTAATTTAAATCAAAGTTTACGATGTATATTTTAATACAAAAAAATATGTTAGTTTCAACATTAAAATAACTCACATAATTCTAAAGAACTAACCTTTTCCCTTGATAGTTAATTTGCCTTATTCCAGCTTGCAAGTGTATTTCTAATCTATGGACATATTGACATATATAACAAGGATTTATGAGTGTTCAGCTCGCAACATAGATAAACAAGTCTTTTATTTCTACACAAACTATTTGCGGAGACTGGCCCAATGTTCCGCTATGTAGTAGTAAATAAATAAATATCCCCTTAAGTCACCTTCGGGAAAAATTTCTAATTTAAATAATCACTATTCTTCGAGCAAAGGACAAACGTTCTGTAAGAGACTTCTTTAATAATCACTGTTCTTCGAGCAAAGGACAAAAGTTCTGTAAGAGACGTCTTTTATGTGTTTGGTTACTTGGAGGAAATAGAAGAACACTGTTTGTGGGAGCCCTTGAAAAAGAAAGACATGACATTACAAGAGGAACGTTTCGACTAAGAGCCTTCCTCGGCAGACAAAACAAATGAAGAAATAAAAACAACAAAATTAGTTCAAAAACGTATGTGTGTTATTGCCGAGAGTTGCGTTTTTCAAAACCAAGTTTACATGAGGTAAAAGAATGTATGTATTATTACTGTGCATAATAAGATTTTAACGGACAAAATATTTTGGAAATATTTATGTCATGAGAAATAAGAAAAGAAATACAGGGAAATTTGTTTTAACTCAATATAGTAATAATAAACGCATTTCATATGTTTGCTTTGGAGAGGCTCTAAGCAACACCTTTTACTAGAAATTCTTAGTGCACTTCATTTTCCTCTCTTAGTGCACCACACATTTCTCCCTTGTGAGAATAGTCTCCCTCAAACCTGTCTTCTTTAGCACCCTCCAGAAACCTGTCATCTTTGGTCCCCGTGAGACGGAGAGGGTGAAACGGGAGCTCCCAGACGGCGTTACAGAGACCAACTCAAGTGTCCGGTGGCATCAGCTTGCCTAGAAGACACCACCTGGGAACGTATGGCCTCTGAGGGACTGTTGGAAATTCATCATGTAAACTGCCACGCTGACGTTCAAAGATACACCCCCAAGGACCAGCGCACCATGGACAGTGGCTTTGGCCGCTCAAAATGCAACAGAATTTCTATGTCCGGAGTCGGGGATTCCTCACTACTTTCCCAGCATGAAAAGAGCATCCCGATGAAACTAATTGCAGACAATCTCGGTAGAATATATTAAAATTAATCAACTGGTTGGTTACAGAGTGAAGCGAATTAGTTCCATCACACTTTTGGATTGCACTGAGGCCAAAGTTCCTACTGCCTGGATAAACCTCATCTCATTATCTCATCAAGTCTCAGGAAATTAGATGTGGTTATCAATCACGTTTATTTTTTAACTGTTCAGATTGGTTACCGGAAATTTGATCGAAAGAAATTTCGCAGACGGAAAATTGATCGACGAAAATTTGATCGAACGGAAATTTGGTCAAATCTTTTTTTCAGTTCACACGTTAAAATTTTCGTCAAATTTCTTTTTGAACGCACTATACTATATTTTTAAACAAAATAATGCGTTCAAAAAGAATTTTGACACCAAATTTCAACGAGTAAACTAAAAAAAAAGATTTGACCAAATTTCCGTTCGATCAAATTTCCGTCGATCAATTTTCCGTCGACGAAATTTCTTTCGATCTAATTTCCGGATACGGTTCAGATTAGATTCTTTATTGATCCAAATAAATAGAACAGTTTTTTTTTTTATTATATTGCACATATTAATTTTCAGCACATAAATAAATTCATATTTAAACCAAGACAACATTTTACAATTATAACGATTCAAACACAAGACATCTAAAGTATTTATCTAGCGTGGTAATCAAACATCAATGAACTCATTTAGTGACTATAAGGACTAAATTAGTGATCATTTATATTTGGTAATCGCTGGAGGGTGCGCACTGGTAAATTCGTAAAGACTGGGAAACAAAAGAATTTTAAAATTTTTGGGTTATAAGTTTAAGAGAAACATTAGCCCTGATCGAGCTGATCTTAGGTATCTGTGATGAACTGGGTGGGATGTGATCTTAGGTAGCCAAGATGAAGTGGGTGGGATGTGATCTTAGGTAGCTGTGATGAACTGGGTGGGATGTGATCTTAGGTAGCTGTGATGAAGTGGGTGGGACGTGATCTTAGGTAGCTGTGATGAATTGGGTGGGATGTGATCTTAGGTAGCTGTGATGAAGTGGGTGGGATGTGATCTTAGGTAGCTGTGATGAAGTGGGTGGGATGTGATCTTAGGTATCTGTGATGCAGTGGGTGGGATGTGATCTTAGGTATCTGTGATGAAGTGGGTGGGATGTGATCTTATGTATCTGTGATGAAGTGGGTGGGATGTGATCTTGGGTAGCTGTGATGAAGTGGGTGGGATGTGATCTTAGGTATCTGTGATGAAGTGGGTGGTATGTGATCTTAGGTATCTGTGATGAAGTGGGTGGGATGTGATCTTTGGTAGCTGTGATGAAGTGGGTGGGATGTGATCTTAGGTAGCTGTGATGAAGTGGGTGGGATGTGATCTTAGGTAGCTGTGATGAAGTGGGCGAGATTTATGCTCCAAACTGTTATTACATCTACAGATGCATTTTTCTTCAGGTAGTTCTTCAAGTGAAAGGATGTTTAGTTTGTATGATATTAATTTCTTTCTAGATTGTTCTGTTTACTCGGTGTTTAATGTCAGACGATGAATTCCCACACGGGCGGGTAATATAGAAGTTTAGTTAGCTTCCAACTGTTGCACTGTAGAATAAATTAATAATTTGTTTGTTTACCCCGAAATTGTACAATTTCTTTTTTAAAGATAGAAAAGTCTTTGGTTGCCTTTTTTATGCATAATTTGGCTGTGTCCTGCCATGTTAGCTTATTATTAATGATGACACCTAGGTACTTATACGTCTATAATAGCTCAATACTGTGATGATTTATGGTGAGTTATGTGATTGGGTTATTGCCCCTCCGGAAATGAAAAAAAAACAATATCTTTCGTTTTGTTCACGCATACTGATAAGGCTTGTAACTAAGTTGCGGCATAAGCTTTCCCCTTCAGCTATTAAGCCAAAGAAGGCGGCATCATATGTTTTACTTGTCTCGATATTCTATTATAAAAAATCTATATATAGTGCCACAAAAATATTTCCTTACATTAAACTCTTCATAAATAATTCGCTAATAATTTGTATGGGCTAATGCACGTTCCCTCTCATTCTTTCTCTTTTCCTATCTATCTCTTCTATCGCACTCCACCATCTCGTTTCCTCTCTCTCTCTTCTCTCTCTGCTCCCGCCTATCTCCTTTTCTATATCCCCTCTCTCTGTCTCTCTACATAATCTCTTTTCCTCTATCTTTTCTCTCTCTCTCTCTCTCTCCTTCTCTCTCGCCCTTCTCTCGCCCCTCTCTTTCTCTATCTCCGCCTCACTATTTCTCCCTCTCTCTCTTTCTTTCTATCTCTCTTCTCTCTCTCTCTCTCTTATAAAGATGCTATCCTTTTGATAACATTGTTCGCATAATCTAACCACCTCGATGTTGTCTTTGTTCGCCCGTAGCTCCCACGTATGACGTCCCCTGACATCTCTTACGGTGGCGAAAGGTTCCTAGGCGGAGACGTCGCTTGCAAGATGACGTCACCAGTGGGCGAGGAGTTACGATAACAGCCCGACTCTCACGTAGAACTCCGAAAATAGCCTCGCTGTATTAAAAAGCCACAGGAATAGCCTCTCTCTCCCTCGGATCGTCCCCCATTTTGGGAACAATTGATGGCTTTTCTTGGTTTATCCTGTTCAGTTTTGGTATCGAGCTAAGGCTACCGAATCTCATCATGGCGTTCTTGTCATCGCTGAAAGTAGAACGTGGTTATTTGATATGCGACCTGAAAGAAGCCACCGAGTCAATGTCATGATGACATTGAGGTAAAACGCAAACACATGTCTTTTATTTGATGTTACTTGAAGTAAAACGTGAGCCATCGATAACTTCCCCTGTGTGACACACAATACAAATGTTCAACGCGATGCGGGCTGTGTATTTCGATCCTGATTGACTAGGGGAAAAAAATTGATTATAGCGTGGAAATAAAGTCCGCTGTGACGACACGGAGCATGCAGTGATGTAAGGTCACATGTACTAAAGCAGCGGTTCTCAACCTGTGGGTCGCGACCCCTTTGGGGATCGAAAGACATTTTTTCCAGGGGTCGCCTAAGACCATCGGAAAACACATACACCCTACAGATATGAAGTAGCAACGAAAATAATTTTGGGACTGCGGGTCGCCACAACAAGAGGAACTGTGTTAAAGGGTCGCTACATTAGAATGGTTGAGAGCCACTGTACTAAAGCATATCGGTGCTTGTTTGTTTCGTTAATTTCATAAGCTTGATATCGGTGTTTGAGACAACCTGTTTGAAACATAGACATGACATCGATTGCTTAAATGTGGATCATTGGAAAAATTGATGAGGTCGGGTTGGTGGGGGTTTCCAGAGGGTGCAATCAAATTCTGCATTCGAGGGTATATAAATAAAATGTGAAGTCATTCTTTAGTTTTCTTTCATATAGAAACAACCGAGTCCAAATATAAATGAAACGTCCTCTTAAAAAAAGGGGTTTTCGTATAAATCATTTATAGCAGGCCTGCACCACTCAAAATGTAAGGCGGGCCGTAATACTTTATGAAAAGCTTGTGCGGGCCAAAAGAAAATAGGACGGGACTTGTGCGGGCCAAACGAAAAATAGGACAGGGGGAAAATCTATTAAGAAAATAATAAGAATAAAGAATATTTCGCTACTTCGTTGGGCCGCTTGCGGGTCGCATGTGGCCCGCGGGTCGTATGTTGGGCAGGCCTGATTTATATGCATTTCATTTTTGTTTATATTTATGTAATTGTAAGTGGTTTATTTTGTATGTGATAGTAGCAGCAGATTTTTGTTACGGGAATGCTTTTCCATCAAACTTAGGGCATGCAAAACCTAATGGTCTTGAGATATAGTTAAACCCAAATACGTCACAAACGCATAGCAACAGCTACACAAACAATCTCCACATCAACATTATACGCAACATTGAAAATAAAATCACAAACATTCCCCACCCCTTAAAAAACAGGAAAAAACTGGGGATGGGACTGAAAATTTCATAGCATGTGTTGTCTATGTGACAAGTTTCAGACCGATAGGATGTTGGAAAGTGTGTCATTTAGCCTTCCGAATATATTTCGGCCTCCAAATTTTGGCGCACAATTTTAAAGTATAAACTAAAAAAACGATTCGACCAAATTTCCGTTCGATCAAATTACCGTTGATCAATTTTCCGTCGACGAAATTTCTTTCGATCAAATTTCCGGATACGAAAAAATATCTTAGTTTGTTTTAATACCAAGTAGATTTTCATCTGATAACTAATTGTGCTTTTCTGGCGTCGAGACCTAACAAACAAACAAAATTACTAGATTGAAAAAAAAAAGATCTGCATTGGCAAAACATGGATTTTGACATATCCATATTGTGACGATATTTATAGATCAATTTAAAACATGTTTTGTTCCCCATCATTGTGTTCAATCATCATGTCCAATCATTGTGTCAGACATTTTGTTTTCCGCCCAACGCATCACTAAAAGTTCAATTAATTATCGTTCTTGCATATTAAGGAACTCTTTTTTTTGTTTTTTCTGTGCTGAACTTGGCAGCACGCAACAAAAGGGGGGACAATTTGTGGGAGAATTCAACTGTCTCTTTGGTGATAGATCAACAGGGTAAATAACATTCTCTCTTTGTTCTTCCACACGTCTCTCTTCCTCTCTCTTTTTATCTCCATGCCTCAGTCTATCTTACTCTGTATCACTCTATCTTTTTTTTCTCTCTTTCTCTCTAATTCTTTCTCACTATGTCTTTCTCTTTGTCCATTTCTCCATCTCTCTCTCTCTTTTTTTCTCTCTTTCTCGCTAATTCTCTCTTCATTTTCCTCTCTCTTAAATTATTTCTTTTTATGTCTCTCTTCTCGCTTTCTCCATCCCTATATGTCTCTTTCTATCTAATTATTTATCCTTCTGCCTATTTTTACAATCTTCCCACTCTTTGTCATCACAAACTTCCCTCTTCATCATAACAATCTTCTCTCCACGCATCGTCATGTTCTTCCTTCTCTGCATGATAGCCTTCCTTCATCTAATATTTGACTTCCTATAGTGTTAAAATGAGTGTGTTCATTATTAACATTCCATTCCTTCATCTAATATTTGACTTCCTATAGTGTTAATATGAGTGTGTTCATTATTAACATTCCATTCCTTCATCTAATATTTGACTTCCTATAGTGTTAATATGAGTGTGTTCATTATTAACATTCCATTCCTTCATCTAATATTTGACTTCCTATAGTGTTAATATGAGTGTGTTCATTATTAACATTCCATTCCTTCATCTAATATTTGACTTCCTATAGTGTTAAAATGAGTGTGTTCATTATTAACATTCCATTCCTTCATCTAATATTTGACTTCCTATAGTGTTAATATGAGTGTGTTCATTATTAACATTCCATTCCTTCATCTAATATTTGACTTCCTATAGTGTTAATTTGATTGTGCTCATTATTAATATTCCATTCATTTCCGCTTAGTTTCTTTCAAAATGTTTTCTCTTAATTTTAACACAAATTCCTCCAGACCGCCATATTTCTTGTCCTTTCATTAAAGCTGTCTCGCTTCATGTTGTTTTCTGTCCCGTGTCTCCGAGCCCCCAGAATTTTTAAGATGTTTTAAGCAATAAAAACTCAACCACCCCTTCCCCACCACTGCAGTTAATCTTTCCCTCACACGTTCTCCATCCTATCCTTCACAGAAGCACCACAGCCCCTGTTATTACTCCACATTAACATCCCCTCCAAAGACAGATGACTCCCTTATTTAAAGTAGCATTGTGTCAGACGCATCGCTTTATGCAAATTACGCGGCCCAGTTTATTAATCTTGTGCAGTCCCACACCCCAGGCTACCCCGGCCCACGCAAAAGGAGGGGGGGTGTGGATAACGTGCTACGTCATTCCTAGGAGCACCACTCAGCAGCACGCTAACGATAATGAGAGTGCTGAGCATTGGATTGTCTGGAGAAAAAACACATACTTTTTTTTGTTCCTTAAATCGCCAAGTCGTTTCCCTTATTGCGCCAAGGGAAAATCTTCGTCACGTTACAGCAGAATACGAAATATAAAGAGGTTTGGTGACCTGCTCCCTTCAAGCAAATTAGCCCCCCCCCCCCCCACCACCTTTTTTTGTTTATGATGGTGCGTGCAAGTTTGCATTATTGACAGAGAAACAGAATCATTGATTTAGGCACGGCGTTGGGGGGTGTTTTTGTTTGAAGGTAGGGGGCGCCATCCGTTAATATCGTGCACTTTTCTAAACTCAGCCACTTCCAAACGGGTTATTGTCCGAAACTTTTTTCGCAGATCGAGGTTGCAGGGTTGGACGACACGGCTTTTGGTAACGCACGCCAAATCGGAATGGTGTAATTTGTTCAGTTTATCAATGAGCAATGTACATTTTGTTACAGACTAATCTCCGTTTCTTTTCTGATGTGCACATGTGGTACATATTTTGTATACACAGAAGAAGAGTTTATTGTTAGATACTAAATATCCTTATCGATGCGGTCGTCTTCATATTAACAAATAGATTTTCTAATCATGAAAATTATTTTAAAAAAAAAAAATGTTTTTAAGATAAATGAACAAAATATACATAGATATAATCTGTTGAATTGAAGGCTGCAAGTCAGAAAATGATTAGTTTCATTTAAGCATTTTGCTCAGAGGAATGCTTTTTTTTTTCATTTTTAGAATTTCATACATTATGTCAAGCGAGATAACTCATAATTGATGAATTATAATATTCAAGCGATCAGTAAATTAGCATCATTTTACTAAAAATCGTTGCACAGCCTTTCCGCCCTTCTATTGGTTCACCATTACTTCTCAATCCCCCCAACCCCCAACACTTGTTCAATGATTATTTCTGGTCAATTCTCTGTTTGACACCCGTTTCCAGTCATTTGCCTGTTAAACAGCATTTTCCTTTCAATATCTCGTGAAACAGCATTTTACATTCAATATCCTGTTAAACAGCATTTTCCATTCAATATCCTGTTAAACAGCATTTTACATTCAATATCCTGTTAAACAGCATTTTCCATTCAATATCCTGTTAACAGTATTTTACATTCAATATCCTGTTAAACAGCATTTTACATTCAATATCCTGTTAAACAGCATTTTCCATTCAATATCCAGCTCTAAATCCCAAGCCAGTCACTATCCGTTAAAGCAGCATTTTCCATTCAATATCCTGTTCAACATCCTTATCCCAGCCAGTTCCCATTCAACGAACTCGTTGTTCATTTAAAACAAAGAAAGCTTTCCCGATCTCTTAATATCCTCAAAGTATTAACTTCAGAAATATCCTGCGCCTTGTTAACATGATGGAAAGCTCGTAGTGACATTTCGGATCACCAACCAATAGCACCACGGATGAGACTGAAGATACCAGCAAGATCTACGAGATACCGGCACACCAATGAAACAGTCTTACACGCCACGTTCTCGATACGAAGAGTCCCGGCAACGAATGATGAATGCCGTCGCAGAAGTCTGATGCCAAGAAGATTGTGCAGACTGAACGCCCCGGCCGCTCCAAGGGAAAGTGATATAAATAGGCTTACCGCTGGCGTCTGCTTTCGCCCCGGGGATGGTCAGCCTCTTGTATCGTGTCATTATAAACATTGCGTTGTGACGTCCGGCCATTGTGATGGATAGTTTAGGAGCTGGCAATAAGGGGGAGAGATGGTGGCGTGTAGTCACACGTGGAGAACTGATAAGGGAAATCAAATACAGCAACACCCCCCCCCCATTCCACCTCAATACAGCACACTTTTTTCATGAATATAATAATTTAAGAGCTCACACTACTGACATTGTCCTCTTGGATCTTAGCAAACAGATACAATGGGTGTAACAACTACAGTTATCGAGGGGGAGTGGGTTAAAATATTAAATAAGATTTACGCAAAGTAGGGAAATTCAGTTTGGACTTAAGGCTTACGATACAAGAAGGGTGTTTTGTTCACAATCTAAACTATGAGGATAAGAAATAAGTTAAAAGTTAGGCATCGCTCTCAAGATTATTTAGTGATGTAATGAATGCTATACGACTGTCTAACAATACTGGAAAAGAATTTCGAATTTAAAAAAATATATTAAATGTGACCCCCGTGGGCCCGAGTCCGTAGCCATGACCCCGTGACACTGAAACCATAGCCCACAGACCCCTGTGGCCCTGAGACTGTAGTTATAACATCGTGGCCCTGAGAAGTAGCCCTAAGATCGTAGACGTGAGACCGTAGCACTGAGAGCGTGGCACTGAGACCATTGCCATGAGACCGTAGCCCTGAGACCGTCGCACTATGACACTGACACTGACGCGGTACCCTGAGACCGTAGGTCTGAGACGATAGCCCTGAGACTGTCGCACTATGACAATGGCACTGACGCCGTACCTTGAGACCGTAGCCCTGAAACCGGTAGCCCGGAGACCGTAGCCCCGAGACTGTCGCACTATGACAATGGCACTGACGCCGTACCTTGAGATCGTAGCTGTGAGACCGAGGCACAACGCACAGAGACGATAGCACAGTTCAAATATTCTTGACAGTGTTTGCATAGTATCATGTCACTCTCCAAAATAGTGTGTAAACAAACATGTATAAAAATATCCATTCCAGTGGCCACCATTTTACTTTTGTCCTGACACACATTCACCCCTGTCATAACATACATTCACTTCTGCAGTGACAAACATTGTCTTTAGCTTTGACACATACATTCCCTTCTACAATGACACACAGTCGCTTCTGCCATGGCGCGCAGTTGTTGAATTAGGAATCCTATGTTTATCTAATTTGGTGTTGTTACAAATTACCCATAGACCAGTGGTCGGAAAATTCATTAGTGAAAAGAGCAAAAAATCAGCAGTAGGACGATAAAAAGGAATTTTGAGAATCAAATTTCTTTTCAAGAACCTGCCAAGACCCTTGTTTTTCGGAGTCAATACCGATTTGTGGCCACATTCACTTCTGTCATGACACACATGCACTTCTTCCATGACACACATTGAGCTCTGCCAAGACACACATTCACTTCAGCCATGACACCCATTCGCTTCTGCCGTGACACACATTGACCTCTGCCATGGCACACATTCCCATCCAATGACGCTAATGTCGTGAGCATCAGATTCCCACACTCGGATTTGACTCATAGTTTGACCTAATTTTCGCGTCCACAGTTTGACCCAATTTGCTCGAGGAGCCGGGATGAAGTGCCATCGCGGCCGCCCTTACTATCGCGGCCACTATATGAAGAATACCCACGCAGCACCCGACCATCTCATTGTAAACAGTTGGTGAACAATATACGGCACTATTAAATATTAGCACATCTTTCAAAGAACGTGTTCAAATTGCAAACAAATGCTGTATCAAAAACGCCATTGAATTTATTTTTTTTTTCCTTTGTCCACTTTTCGCCACAAACAGTCAAAATATGATCCTGGTAACAAAACTTGACAAAAATAGTTTTAATTAATGGGAGAATAAAAACTGAATCAATTAGTCGTTGTTTTCCGTTCAATGTAAATTTCTCTCTCTGAAGTTGAACTTTAATAATCAAATCAACACATTTCGATCACATGTTATTTTTTGTTATGTAGATTATGGCCGTAGGGGAGACAACGCGGAACTAATTCAGTAGTTGAACCAAAGCGTAAAGTTTTTTTTTTTTTTTTTTTTTTTTTTTTAAAGTTTAATTTTAAACAAATTTTTATTAAATTAAATGCTGGTTCTGGCAAAGGGCATATCAGCTTTCTAAAACGTATCCAAACTTGAGCACATATTGCAGCCCGCTTTTAGCAGCACACTTTGTGTAATTGAAGGAAAGTAGAGCAGCTTTGATGGTCCTAACGTTGCCATGAATAGTTTGATACATGAAATATCTGGTTAAAAAATAATAGCTTTAGGATGACTTGGTGAAACCATTTCTGATTATTATTATTAGGACATAAATGTATTATGAATTGATCTTTAAGTGACACTTTCTGTTAATCTACGATTTTTATCAAGCCATCTTTATACCATTCTGAATAAATTATTTCTTCCAAAAGTCAAAGGATACAATGAAAATGAAGACGGATTAAAGAGAGAATTCGGGGCACTCTCCATTCCAACTTGTATTAAGGAGATAACTCAGCAATGACGTCATTGAAAGGACGAACAACAGACAGGAAGTCATTTCTCCCATGGAATTGATTACCAACGGTCAGGTTCAAAACGACAACAGCAGACGATGTTTTAATAAAAGTGTTGAAGCTATCCCTAATCCAAACCACCACCACCACCACCCTACCCTCCAGCACCACGCATACATTTTGAACGCACCATTGTTTAATGCAAGCGTTAAAAAAAGTGACCGTGCCGATTCATTTGAGATAGTATCAAATCTGTTTGTTGTTTTTTCACCAAAAAATATATATAAAAAATATTATTATCCTTCATTAATACTGGAGACAACCCCCATGTCTGATAATAGCTAAAAATAGAACTTTTCTGGGCTTTTAGTCCCCTAACTCCTATCTGCATAATTGTATTCTTTTTTTTCTTTCACTGCATTAGTGTTAGTCCTTGGGGGGGGGGGGGGGGAGGAGGAGGGAGGAGACACTATCGTGGGTGGAATTTAGAGTAGCGCTGGGGGAAATTTAGCAAATTTATTGGCACAGTGTCACTGATTGGTTACATAAATTTGGGGCATATTTCAAAAGGAAATTTTCAAATATTTTATAACTTTCATTAGAAATTGTCCTACATTAAGATGTGGAAGATTATTTTGTCTCTTTAAAAATGTGCTCTCGTGGGTAATGCACTTGTGATCTGAACAAGAAATGTTCTCTATCGTGGGTAATGCACTTGTGATCTGAAGAAGAAATGTGTGTAATTTAGGAAAATGAACAAACCCAATGAAAGAAAACAAATTTATTTATTTTATTCTATCGTCTTATTTGATGTTAAATCGTGCGTGAACTAAGTTATCTGACCCTTTTACAGCCATCTGTTTACTGCCCCTTTACCAGTGCACAAGTGGTGCGCTATCCATTAGCATCGAAGCCTGTTCTGAAGTCTCTTTCGATGAATCTTGTTTACAACATCCAGAAAATGTTTTGTGTATGATTGTGACCAAGGATGTCATGTGTGTAGGGCAAGGTGGGGCATTTGCCCTAGAATTTGCAGGTTTTTATTTAAATTGCTATGTACTGTGGCGCCTCCAGTAAAAAAAAAAATTAACAAGCCGAACAAGTTTTGTGTTTGCCCCACCCCTAACCCCACCCCCACTTTGAGAAAAACAGAAATTGCACCAGTGAGTGTACGTCATTTTGTAATTATTTTTATCCCAGCCTAGAAAAAGAAAATATTAAACAAAAAAACAAAAACAAAAACAAAAGTGCAGAAACAGAATTGAATTCCTTTTTAAAATATCTAAATCTCTTCACTTATACAACAAAGGCGTACTTAAGGAGAAAAGTCTGTTGGATTAATCAAAGATAGATGAGTTGTTTTTTTCTTTGTTTGTTTTTTTTTTTTTTTTCAATAGCATGAACCTAACCACATGCACTTTTGAAAGGCCAAGTCGTACTTTAACATAAATCCGGTACAAATCTATCGGTCTAATTAACGTTCGACATGATCCAGGTGTTCAGGTTCGTGTTAGGAATCTGGTCTGTAAATCGCACGATAATCCTTAAATGTGTTGGGAACACGTTGATCCTCGCTGAGGACATCTGTACTGACGCTTTTATTTCTTGCCATGCTCATAATGTCTATCGGGCGAAGCTATTGTTGAACTCAATCTAGGACACCGCGACAGGACGAGATCTGATCACTCATCCTCACCAACGTGGGGTGGGTGGGGGGTGTCAAAGATCGTCATTAGGAGGAAATGGATTCTAGAGGTTATGGAGGGTATATTGTACGGTTGGCACAGGAGTCATGATTTGGGGGGGGGGGCTGCTCAGGGAAATTACCATACTCACTTATTTGGCACCTACAGATGTTTGAAAGAAAGAGTTATGCATGTCTGACCGACTCACCAAAGTCCGGCTCTGACCGTTTAACCCAGGACAGTGAAGCTGGGTGGGTACAGTGTTGTCATGACGTAAGAATCCACTAAGAAATGATTTTCAGAAACTTTCTTAAATAAAAAACATGGGATGTTACGATGATGTTATGATAAAGTTACGATGATTGTACGATGACGTTACGGAGATGTTACGATGGCGTTACAATGATGTTACGATAAAGTGACAATGATGTTACGATGATGTTACGATGATGTTACGATGACGTTATGATGACGTTACGACGATTGTAAGATGACGTTGCGGAGATGTTACGATGACGTTACGATGATTTTACGATAAAGTGACGATGATGTTACGATGATGTTACGATGATGTTACGACGACGATACGGAGATGTTACGTCGATGCTACAGACTTGAAATTCCATATTTAAAAGGGGTCGGAGTATTTCGGTTTCCATACCTTGATCTATCTTAATGGTGGTGTCATGTCAGTGTACCCTAAAATAAATGACACTTTAACAATAATTTCTTGGTTTTACTTGGATAGGCTATTTTAATATAGTAAGCGCATAGCATAGTTTATCCAAAGAAAAAGATTTAATAGAGAACAAAAATTGTGTTCTATTATATGGGTACATCGGGGAGTTTGAGAATCTTTGGGATTATACGGCACATTAAAAGAAATGAGTGTTTGAAAAATGGAAATCCCAAAGATTTCAAAATAAAGCAAAAATTTTTTATTAAAAAAAAAAACCCAATGAGATAGGATTGAATGGAAAGATCAAGTAAAAAAATGTAATATTGGAAGTAGATCTATTTTGGAGAGCCCAGACCCTCATTTAAAAAAAAAAAAATCATGTATTATTCTAGTCACTACGTCAGAGGTCAACCTGTAATGCGTAAAATTTCAGACTATAAATAGCAACTCTACGATCTCCAATCTTTCCCACGATTTCTCTATGACGATAGGAATTATTATATCGATCATCACAAGTAATTGAAAATAGGGACTTTTCGTATCAGCGTTGAGGCGTGGATAAGAGGGCTACAATCAAAGAAAAGCCGCGCTGCTTTCATAAGGAATTTTTTTGAAAGTTCATTATAATTTTTTTTTCTTCTCTTGGTGTCAAGAATTGATCAGCTTGTCTAAGGAAGAAAAATAAACGTTAATCATAGGAAAAGGGGTGTGTGGGTGAGGGAGACGTGATATCGTGGGAGTTGGCAGCGATAGAGGAGTGACAGAAGAGTAAAGAGTAGTGGGTGAATGTGATGCTGTGGAAGAGTAAATGATGGTGGAAGATTTGCAGGGCAATAATTGCCTATTGATTAGATGTCAATGAGCAAATTGAGTCGAGCCTGTGGTGATTGGGTGAGGGAGTGGATCAATAGCTGACCAATGGGACGTTACATTCCCCTGTCCACCACTAGGACGAGTCATGTCTGCCACTAAGACGTCATATCTGCCACTAGGACGTCATGTCTACCACTAGGACGTGTCTTATCTGCCACTAGGACGTCGTTTCTGCCATTAGGACGTCATGTCTACCACTAGGACGTCATCTCTGCCACTAGAACATCACGACTGCCACTAGGACGTCATGTCTACCACTAGGACATAACGTCTGCCCCTAGGACGTCACGTCTGCCACTAAAACATCATGTCTGCCACTATGACAGCGAATGTTTTGCTGGGAAGGGGAAACATACGAGTCTTTTGAAGAATTAGTCTGAATGGTCTGAATAATTTGTAAGGTTTCGATAGTTTTAAGTCATAGTAACTGTGTGCAGAGAATATTTTTAAAAATTAATAAAAAAAATAAAGTAGATTTAATTCTATTCTACATTTAAATCATTTCGTTGACTTGACGGAGTTCTTAACTACCCTTACGAGTTCTTCTCTACTCACTGGTACGTTTAAACTCGTCTATGAAAGAAAGCCTCTCTTGTAAAATTGTATTAAATATAGATATATATAATCTATTGTATCTGTACCTAAGATTTTACATCCTTTCAAATTTGGCCACTTAACCATTGGACGGGTGGGGCTCAATATTTTTCAGCGTCAGAAATGTAAACAACGCCATTGGGAATTGATCTGTTGCTGTCTCAAGGTCAGAGAAAGAGAGAGAGACAGAGAGAAAGAGGGAGAGACAGAGAGAGAGAGAGCAGGAGAGAAGCGATATCTTGATCCCATGATGCATGTTATTACAGGGCTTATTAAACAGATTGGTTGCGGGGAGATGACTCTTATTCTCTGAATCAACGTATTTATCTCGTTGTGTAAAAGTCCACGTATATTTACATTGTGAAATGTGCGTTAAAAACTGGACCAGTTGAATATTTTCAATGAAATAGTATAAGACGGTATGTTGAAGCATGAATCAAAAGACAGGACAGTAAGATGTGAACGTTTCGGCTTAGAGCCTTCTTACGCGAACAGGACAAATAGATGTAAGACAAGAAGCAGATCACTGTAAAAAAAAAAAAAAAAAACTTTAAAGATCTCCTTTGTTGTTGTCGGAAGTAGGATTACAGAAAGTGAAAGAATATCACTATTGGTGCTGTGAAAAGTAATGTACAGATTCTTAATGGACAAAACACTTAAGGATACATAAAATCTAAGGAATATGAAAATGAATGCAGTCCTTCAATTATGACCTCAATATTTTCATCAAAGTTTGCTCAATGTACACTTTTGTAGCACAGTAAATTGTGTGCCAAGGACGTCCCGCCAAATTCTATCCCCCACCCACCGGGCTGAACCCAGCAAGGATATATTTGAATTGCAATTTGGTTCTTTCCCAAACTATTGTTAACATTATTAGGGTGGAGTACAGTTGAGTGATCGACGGGACGACTTGGATTAGGAGGTCACTTGGTTATAGATAAAAGCACTCCGGAAGTGGAGGAAAGGGGAGGGGGAGAGAGGGGTTTTGGTGAAGATACCAGATTGGTCCGTACATAAAGATGACATTGGCATTATCCAGGTCAGGTCATGATTAATCAACGTCATATGGCGCCCTTTATTCCAGGCCCCACTCCATATCCCCCTAACCCCCTTCCCCACTCCCCTCAATCTCGACGAATGGCGCCCAATCGTCACTCTTTAACTTGATTGCGGAGGTAATTTGTTTTGAAAAGCCTTTCCAGTTTGACTCATAATAGAAATACCGATTCTCTTTGAAATGAGCCTTTTAAAATTTTTTTGTTCCCTTTCTGAATCTGTTTCTAGTTCATTTAACTGTACGTACTGTAAACCCTCTAGAATACACCGCGTGATAAACGTTTAATAATACGAAGTGGCTATTGGTACCCGGGTACCAGAAGTGAGAGGTTGGGATTTTAAAAAAACGATTTAAAATATTATTGTTGGGTTCGTAAGACCAAATGAGGTGTCAAATGCAAGATAATTGAACATATTATTGTTGGGTTCGTAAGACCAAATGAGGTGTCAAATGCAAGATAATTGAACATATTATTGTTGGGTTCGTAAGACCAAATGAGGTATCAAATGCAAGATAATTGAAAATATTATTGTTGGGTTCGTAAGACCAAATGAGGTATCAAATGCAAGATATTTGAATGTACTATACGTTTGTAATCTTAATTCTTCAGCTTTACTAAAGTAAACAACCACAAATGACATCCGAATAGCATCGAGTCTAATGGTACCCGGGTGCGAATGGCGGCGCTGCGTGTCCGGGTCCATTTTGACTAATGCTATTCGGATGTCATTTGTAGTAGTTTATTTTAGTTAAAATGAAGGATTAAGTTTACAAACCATTCAAGTATCTTTCATTTGATACCTCATTGCGTCTTACAAGCCCAACAATAATATTTTTAATACATGTTTTATCCCAACCTCTCACTTCTGGTACCCGGGTACTAATAGGTGCAGCCTTAATAATATCATAAACGGTTGTTCTTTTAACGCGATCCAATGACTCTATTCAAAGAAATGTATCAAACATGACTATAAACGACAAGAATGAAGACGGTGATGAAAAGCGCGAAAGAATACAAGTGAAGGCATACAGTTATTAGTTGTGAAACAATTTTTATCATTGCATTTATTGACTCATTAAACAAAAATTGAATAGTTTTTATGCAGTCAATGATTGTGAGACATTATATATTGAAGGTTGAGACCGAGGACGTAGGTAAAATAGTTCCTTTTTATCTATTTGTTTTATATTTTACAAATTTAATATTTTTTTAAAATCCTTTGTTCTCCATCTTTTGAGTTCTAAAGCATATTAATTCCCAATCCCATTTAAACATTTCCAATGCCACTAAACTTTTCCAATGCCCCTAAACTTTTCCAATCCCATTAAACATTTCCAATGCCACTAAACTTTTCCAATGCCACTAAACCTTTCCAATTCCACTAAACTTTTCCAATGCCACTAAACTTTTCCAATGCCACTAAACCTTTCCAATGCCACTAAACTTTTCCAATCCCATTAAACATTTCCAATGCCACTAAACTTTTCCAATGCCACTAACCTTTTCCAATGCCACTAAACATTTCCAATGCCACTAAACATTTCCAATGCCACTAAAGGCTTATAAGGCAAGCACTTAGTGATCATTGAAAAAGAAGTACTTGACTTTTCTTGAATTAGAATGTCTCTGTATCCTAGTGGATGTGCATAGCTTCCTGCTCTTTAACCTGATCTAACTTCACTTCCGGTTCGTCTAAGCCACCCCCACTCCTCCAACTTCACCAGAAGATACAGTATTCAGAATGTATGAAGTGCTTCCCTTAATCTCATATTTAAACCAAGACTCCATTGTATGGCTTTGTTACATTGGCAACAAAAAGAGGTTACATAAAGGATTTTTGTTTTCCTTTCTTTTTGTTATAAAACAATTCCTTTTTTTTTCCCCCGCGTATTTTAAGCCGTGATCCAAGCTGATTATGACATAGTTGATGGCATCACGTGCAGTGTGTACGTAATTTTCAATTATTTGAATACTGACTGTAGTGCCCAGTGGTAACTTACGTAACTTCATAGCATTAGCCGTTAGGTCAAGGAACTGTACCGTTTATAAGTCGCTGCACAAATAAATAGTCGGTGTAATAAGATCTTTGTTGTTTTTATTAAATAGGGAGAGGACTTGCTCTATCTGCACTAAGAGTGTTGCTGTTGAGTTTGGTTGTTTATACAACATGTCTGTTTGTTAGGCATTTGTTAAGCCCTGCCTGTCAGTTAGGTGTTTGTTACGCTCTGTCTGTTTTTTGGGTGTTTGTTACGCCCTGTCTGTTTGTTAGGCGTTTGTTACGCCCTGTTAAAAACACATACAGAAAACTAAATAAACGCAAACGTATGACGAGATAAATGATGTACACGGTTCCATGTATGACGAGATAAATGATGTACACGGTCCCATGTATGACGAGATAAATGATGTGCACGGTCCCATGTATGACGAGATAAATGATGTACACGGTCCCATGTATGACGAGATAAATGATGTGCACGGTTCCATGTATGACGAGATAAATGATGTACACGGTCCCATGTATGACGAGATAAATGATGTGCACGGTCCCATGTATGACGAGATAAATGATGTACACGGTCCCATGTATGACGAGATGAGTGATGTGCACGGTCCCATGTATGACGAGATAAGTGATGTGCACGGTCCCATGTATGACGAGATGAGTGATGTGCACGGTCCTATGTATGACGAGATGAATGATGTGCACGGTCCCATGTCTGATGTTATCTTTAACTGGATGTCATGTCCGACACATCATGGCTGCTCCACTGAAAGCTGATGATTGTAAATTTACACACACACACACACATACATATACACATATATAGTTCAAGTAATCAATTATAAAATATTTATTTTACTTTTAAAAAAACGTAAACGATAACGGATACATTAAACCGACTTTGAGCAGACGTTTTGGGGGGAAAAAAAAGTGGGGGGGGGGTGGGAGTGAATATCTGGGACCAGATAAAAACCAAAAGACAAGTTAAAAGAAAAAAAACAAAAAGTTAGCGACCATGTTGGGTTTCTTCTTTTAAAAAACAATAAATCAAAAGGTTTCTTCAAAACACAGCTGATCTCTCTCTCTCTCTCTCTTTTACTTTCGCTCAGACTTGCGCCCTAAAATAATCTCTCTCTCTCTCTCTCTTTTACTTTCGCTCAGACTTGCGCCCTAAAATAATCTCTCTCTCTCTCTCTCTCTCTCTCTATCGCTCTCCTTCACTTACCATCCTCTCACTCTGTCTTTGGTGTACTATATGAAAGTTAATCTTCTTATGATATGTCTTTTTGCCCAACTTTCTAGCTCACGATCTCTTGCTCCATTCACCTTTCGTATACCCTCTTTGCAAGACTTTCCCCGATCTCCCTCACTCTCTCCTTCTCCTTCATCGTCGTCTTTCTCTTACTCAGCCTTTTCGCGTCTCCGTCTGTCTCACTAATCTATATTCTCAACTCCTTCATCTCTAAATGGCACCTTCTAAAATCATCATACTGCTCCATTTTCGTAAAACAACGAAACACAAAATAAAAGAAAAACCAAACAAAAACAGCTGCATCTACATATACACGACATTCAATTCTACACGACATTCAATTCTACACGACATTCAATTCTAATGTGTTACCGGCAAATTTTCTTTTAGATTTATATGTACTAAGTGTTTGTTATAATGGTACTTTCAGATGTAGTATGCGGCCGTGAGAAAGCCGCTCCTAGGCAACCGCTTCGTCCCGCCACTACTCGTCCCGACGGAAAGACTCCCAGGGCGGTGGGGGGTGGTAACGCAACACCTTCAATCCGGAGTGGAAGCAAGCCGTCCTGACCCTCGGAGAGTGGACTGCGGACGCTTTAAACGTAGCGTCATCGGTCGACCGGGCTTCCCCTAGGCATAGGGGGAGTTCCCGGCTCCCTTCCGCACGGGCTGGCGTCGGGGAGACCTTCAGTGCGCTGACTTGTGTGGGGGAGCGCCGGGGGGGGGCGCATTAAGAGCTCGCGCTCGACGGCCCACCGACGCCATCTCCAATGCGACGATGTACACGTTAACCAGTACTGTGCTTGTTATAAAGTTACTTTCAGAGGTGCGGGTTTCATTTTGTTTCTGACCGATTTTGATACTGGATTCACACGCTGGCAATAACTATGACACCAAAAAAAAATCAGATACGCATAAGCAATGTGTTTTAGACAACATGTGCACAGACTAATTTCAAATATAACAGTGCACCAAACAACACCAAAGACCCCCACACACACACACAAAAAAAAAAGCCACTCTTAAATTGAAACAAAAGAGCCGACCAACTGATTACATCCATTACTTTGATGGTCACTCTGAGTTTACATCGCTTCACACAGTTGCACAATCACCATTCCCTTTCCATAGTCCATTATCGGAATTTCCCACAGGAAACCAATTCACGACTCTTTAAAAAAAAAACAGCGCGACCCCCTTACCGAACAAAGACAATCTCCAACACTTCCTACACGAAGTACCACCTCAGACTTTTACAGAGTACATTAGTTAATAAACATGTTTTCTTGGTGAATTACATGTTTTCACGAACTGTTTTGTTTTTTTGTGTGAAATATTATCATAAAACACTTGTATTACAGCTTGTTAAAAAAATTATGTAAAATTATTATATCTAAGAATCCATTCATTATTTATTCCTTTCCACCTACCCAGCCATTCCACCCGGTCTCATATTCAACTATTCGTTATTCGTAAATAAAATCCAACCTATCTATTTTTTTGTTTGGCCTCTAACTCTAACCAATTTTGTTTTTTCCAAACCAGAACAGAGAAGCGTTTCTTGTGTAATATAATGGTCTTCGCTTCCTTTGCTCGCACCTGTTTGTCTTGATGATTTCCTCATTTCCCGAGACGGTATGATCCTTTTAATCTTTGAAAGCAAACCGCAAATTGCATTACAGCGAGGCAACCACGAGGGGTACGGGGCCAAGGTCGGACAGAATGCCAGACAAACGTAGGTAACAGCTTGGCCGTTTATCTGGGTTGAGGCCACAACAAACCTGACCCCGTGGGTGAGAGGCAGTAGGTGCACACCATGGAGATGCACAGTACGGAGATGCACACCACGGAGAGACACACTACGGGTGCACACAACAGAGATGCACACTACTGAGATGCGCACTACCGAGATGCGCACTACGGAGATGCGCACTACGGAGATGCACACTACGGGTGCACACAACAGATATACACATTACGGGTGCACACCACGGAGTTATACACTGCGGAGTGACACACTACGGAGAGACACACATACGGAGGGACACACTACGGAGAGACACACTACGGAGAGACACACTACGGAGAGACACACTACGGAGAGACACTACGGGTGCACACAACAGAGATGCACATTACGGGTGCAAATTACGGAGATACACACACGGAGTTGACCGTACTTTAATAAACGAAATAAAAAGAAATGTAATCAGTTTCGGGGTGAAGGGCTTGGAGGTGGGTAGAGGGCGGGGGTGGGGGGATCCAAGGGGGTATTGAGGGATTCAGGGAATGCTCAGGGTAAAATAAAAAAAGCTGGTTGGACTGAAGAGACTGGACATGTCTTGTATTTATGAAAGGGACTTCAATTTTAGTAATGAATCAGAGACACGTGTCTTTACGGGGTTGGCTATGGGAGGGATGGCAGTTTATTGTATCCATTTGGCTTGCTATGTGATAGATGGAAGTTTGTTGTATTGCTATGTGATAGATGGAAGTTTGTTGTATCCATTTGGCTTGCTATGTGATAGATGGAAGTTTGTTGTATTGCTATGTGATAGATGGAAGTTTGTTGTATTGCTATGTGATGGATGGAAGTTGGTTTTCTCCATTTTGCTTGCTATGAGATGGATGGAAGTTTGTTGTATTGCTATGTGATGGATGGAAGTTTGTTGTATTGCTATGTGATGGATGGAAGTTGGTTTTCTCCATTTTGCTTGCTATGAGATGGATGGCAGTTTGTTGTATTGCTATGTGATAGATGGAAGTTTGTTGTATCCATTTGGCTTGCGTTGTGATGGATGGAAGTTTGTTTTATCCATTTGGCTTGCTATGAGATGGATGGTAGTTTGTTGTATCCACGGGATTTGCCCTGATATGTAGGGTAGTTTGTTGTATCCAGTGACATACATTGACTAAATTAATCTCGGGACGAATAACAAAAAAAAACTAATTTTATCACTTATAGTTTGCTATCCCATTGACAGTTTGCAATCTCGCTGACAGTTTGCTATCCCACTGACATATGCTATCCTACTGACATATGCTATCCCACTGACATATGCTATCCCACTGACATATGCTATCCCACTAAAGGTTTGCTATCGCACTGACAGTTTGCTATCCCACTGACAGTTTGCTATCCCATGACAGTTTGCTATCGCACTGATAGTTTGCATGCTGACAGTGCTCTGCTCACAGCGGGTTGCACATAAATTGTGTCATTTCATAATAATAATAATAATCAACTATAAAACTGTTCATTGAAGCGATGTGTGGGGCTCTACTTTATGTTCCTCCGAGGCTATCGATGTGGTAATGAATGTCCAAAGACAAATTGAAAGCCAGCAAATAAATGTCCAAGATCTTTGTGATAAGGAGGAGACACCGGCGAAAAAAAATATATTTGTTAAGATTTATGTTCGGGGTGTGTGAGGTTTGGGGAGGGGGGCGGGGCGTATGGGGGGGGCGATTTTTCACCCCTTTGAATTCGTAGACATTTTGATATCACGGGCCTGGTGTTTTATAGCACAGGAATCTTAGTGGACGGCTAAAATTATTCCTGGTGGGCTGCTAAAAAAAAATATAAAAAATCCCATAGTATAATTCAAACGTCTCCTACGGGCAGTCTAAACAACTACTAGTGGACAAATACCTGGGGTGGGGGGGGGGGGGCAGTTGTGAGCGAAGCTATAAGCTAGCTCTGTCCTGCTGTTGTATTCCGTGTTCTCAAACTGACTTTATATAAACATGGCCCGTTCAGCTAACTACACATTTAAATCATGTATCAAACATCATGTATCGCATTAATTTAAGATATTCTCTCCTCGGGCCACTTATCATACCCCTACATAATATTTGTAAACTAGTTGAAGCACTATATATGTATATATATAATATTATATATATATATATATATATAGTGTGGCACCCATATTAACTAATTGTAGCACAAGCATAAAGTATCTGTAGCACATATAATTGTTATTCCTGACTTAATACAACTCACTACAGTAAATCTAAATTTTTATTCGTTACTTTTGATATGTTTTTTTTTTTTTTTTTTTTTTTTGGTTATTTTTTGTTGTTGTTTTTTTTACAAATATACTTAAGGCATTTGGTATATACAACCACTATATTCTGGTCCTCTGGCCACTTATTGTAAACTAGTTGAAGCACTATACAACCACGATATGACAGCAACGACAGTATCCGGAAATTTGATCGAAAGAAATTTCGTCGACGGAAAATTTATCGAATCTTTTTTTTAGTTTACACGTTAAAATTTTGCGTCAAATTTTTTTTTGAACGCATTATTTTGTTTTACTATATAGTATAGTGCGTTCAAAAAGAAATTTGACGCAAAATTTTAACGTGTAAACTGAAAAAATGATTCGACCAAATTTCCGTTCGATCAAATTTCCGTCGATCAATTTTCTGTCGACGAAATTTCTTTCGATCAAATTTCCGGTAACCAGCAACTACCCTATGACAGCAGCTACCCTATGACATCAGCTACCCTACGACAGCAGCTACCCTATGACAGCAGCTACCCTATGACAGCAGCTACCCTATGACAGCAGCTACCCTATGACAGCAGCTACCCTATGTCAGCAGCTACCTTATGACAGCATTTACCCTATGACAGCAGCTACTCTATGACAGCAGCTACCCTACGACAGCAGCTACTCTATGACAGCAGCTACCCTACGACAGCAGCTACCCTACGACAGCAGCTACTCTATGACAGCATTTACCCTATGACAGCAGCTACTCTATGACAGCAGCTACTCTATGACAGCAGCTACCCTATGACAGCAGCTACTCTATGACAGCAGCTACCCTATGACAGCAGCTACTCTATGACAGCAGCTACCCTATGACAGCAGCTACCCTATGTCAGCAGCTACCTTATGACAGCATTTACCCTATGACAGCAGCTACTCTATGACAGCAGCTACCCTATGTCAGCAGCTACCTTATGACAGCATTTACCCTATGACAGCAGCTACTCTATGACAGCAGCTACCCTATGACAGCAGCTACTCTATGACAGCAGCTACTCTATGACAGCAGCTACTCTATGACAGCAGCTACTCTATGACAGCAGCTACCCTATGACAGCATTTACCCTATGACAGCATTTACCCTATGTCAGCAGCTACCCTATGACAGCAGCTACTCTATGACAGCAGCTACCCTATGACAGCAGCTACTCTATGACAGCAGCTACTCTATGACAGCATTTACCCTATGACAGCAGCTACCCTATGACAGCAGCTACTCTATGACAGCAGCTACCCTATGACAGCAGCTACTCTATGACAGCAGCTACTCTATGACAGCAGCTACTCTATGACAGCAGCTACTCTATGACAGCAGCTACCCTATGTCAGCAGCTACCTTATGACAGCATTTACCCTATGACAGCAGCTACTCTATGACAGCAGCTACCCTATGTCAGCAGCTACCTTATGACAGCATTTACCCTATGACAGCAGCTACTCTATGACAGCAGCTACCCTATGACAGCAGCTACTCTATGACAGCAGCTACTCTATGACAGCAGCTACTCTATGACAGCAGCTACTCTATGACAGCAGCTACTCTATGACAGCAGCTACTCTATGACAGCAGCTACTCTATGACAGCAGCTACCCTATGACAGCAGCTACTCTATGACAGCAGCTACTCTATGACAGCAGCTACTCTATGACAGCAGCTACTCTATGACAGCAGCTACCCTATGACAGCAGCTACCCTATGACAGCATTTACCCTATGACAGCATTTACCCTATGACAGCAGCTACCCTATGACAGCAGCTACCCTATGACAGCAGCTACTCTATGACAGCAGCTACTCTATGACAGCAGCTACCCTATGACAGCAGCTACCCTATGACAGCATTTACCCTATGACAGCATTTACCCTATGACAGCAGCTACTCTATGACAGCAGCTACCCTACATTTAGTTGAATTATTGAAATACTTTTTATTTGTAATCTTGATATTTATTTCGTATACACTTGCATCCATCCATTAAAATTTGTTTTATTAAAATTCTAAATTCTATGATTCTATAAACCAGTGGTTCGCAACCTGTGGGTCGCGATCCCTTTGGGGTTCGAATGACCCTTTCACGGGGTCGCCTAAGACCATCGGAAAACAAATATACTCTACCGTTATGAAGTAGCAACGATAATAAGTTATGTGGATGGGGGTCACCACAACATGGGGAAATGTATTAAAGGGTCGCGGCATTTGGAAGGTTGAGAACAACTGCTATAAACTCTTCAAATTTTAGTTGTGTTACTTCCTCACCCCCACCCCCCACCCCGGCCCCTCAAATTCATATTGCTTGAAATCGACATAAAACTGTGGGTTTATCACGGGACAGCGCCCATAGCGTGATGAGTGTGGGACTGGGATACTGACATATTGTAGTTGTGATATAGAGGACCCATCTCCCAATGTCGAACTATCCCACTATGTTACTTATCCCACTATCCAGCTATCCCACCCTTAAATCAAGACAGTTACCATTCAATAATCTTCTGGACAGCTAACAGCGTAAATTGATAATTAACCGCAGATTGATTCAGAAATGTACTTGTTGTTAGGTCGTCTAATCGTCGTTTGGGTGTTTATCGGTTGTTTTTCTAAACATTCTATCATCAACATACCGTCTGTAAAATAAGAAAATCCCCTTACATTTGAAAATCTTTTCTTCAATTTTTTTTTAAAATTTTTTAATTTAATTTTTTTATAATTTTTTTTATCAATATACGTTTTAATTCACTATATGTTTGACCACCACACTGCATTTTTTTTATTACAGTCAATTTTCATCCGTTTCTTTTGGTTTTTGTTTTACACATGCTTAAAGCTTTGTGTATAAATAAAGAAGATATGACAGCTGACCCACTTTAAAGTATTTTTTTTTTTTTTTGGGGGGGGGGGGGTCTCTTTGAGGATGTCTCAGACTTTAGGACAGGGAATACAACTAGTGATTTGGGAACAGTAGGGAAGATTGGGGATTCTAGGAAAACAAAATTAGGATTTAATTGGAAAAAAAGGCACATCATCAGGCGAGCTAGTATAGAATTGGGGGGAGGGGTTGGTGGGGCCCCATGGTGGGAGAGGGGGCAGAGGGGGTGAAGGCTGCCATAACGGCCGTGAAAATAGAAGTCGGCGCTCAGATCGTTATGCTCACGGAACCTGGGGGTGAACGTCCGCTCAGTGAGTAATTGGGAGATGTCGGGGGTGGGGGAGGGGGTGCGTGTGGGGTTCAATGGATGAGAGCTGTAGCAGAAATGTGACGAGACAATTGGAAGGGTGATTGTTTGGGTGTTGGGAAAGGGTGGTGGGGGGTCGATTTGGGGGGGGGCGGAAGTTAAGAAACTGGTAGTTGTTTGTGAGGTAGCTTTGTGGATGGGGAGTCGAGGAGTCGAAGTCGAACATTTTTGTGGAGTATATGCCATAATATGTACTAGGCTTTTGAATACCAAAGACAGTTGAGGCTATTAGTCTAGTGCAGGCCTGCACAACTCAAAATGTAAGGCGGGCCGCAATACCTTATGAAAAACTTGTGCGAGCCGAAAGAAAATAGGAAGAGGGGGAATAGGAAAATAATAATAATAATAATAAAGAATATTTCGTTACTTCGCTGGCTGATGTCCCTTATTTGTGGCCCGCGGCCGAATGTTGTATGGGCCTGGTCTAGTGTATACCAAAAGAAAAAGCGACACTGCATAAAAGATTTTATATCAAAAGATACGACTTTTCGATAACAGTTATATACTCAGAGAGATACGACAATATGTGATGTTGCATTTAGTAGCTATAGATTGCGCGTATCTGTAGCAGACGTGGTAATCCAATACCTATGACAGGTTATGTTCCTGACATTTTATCGGACGCCACACCCCTCGTCTCCAGCTTGCGTAAAGGAAAGGGAATTGCGAATGACATGACAGAAGTTTCAAGAAGAAATCTAATGGTGTTCAAATTAATGGTAATCAGTCCAATGGTGTTCCAAATTATTGCTGGTCAGTCTAATGGTGTTTAAATGAATTGCTGGTCAGTCTAATTGTGTTCAAATTAATGCTGGCCAGTCTAATGGTGGCATTTCTAATGGTGGTCAGAGCAATTGTGGCCATTCTGAATGTTGGTCAGAGCAATTGTGGCCATTCTGAATGTTGGTCAGAGCAATGGTGGCCATTCTGAATGTTGGTCAATCTAATGGTAACAGAGCGCAATGTTTTAATTGTAGGGTACGTATGCACTAATGACAGCACGAATAAGAAGGTAGCTAAACTGTAAATATGGAGAGACGTGGTGTTGGTATGAGAGACATGGCGTTGGTATGAGAGACGTGGCGTTGGTATGAGAGACGTGGCGTTGGTATGAGAGACGTGGTGTTGGTATGAGAGACGTGGCGTTGGTATGAGAGACGTGGCGTTGGTATGAGAGACGTGGCGTTGGTATGAGAGACGTGGTGTTGGTATGAGAGACGGGGTGTCGACACATCAGTTGTCACTGCCCTTTACAAACAATAATAAAATTTAAGTGCGTACACGCACAATGAACAATGGAGATGTAAACGACAAAAAAAAATAGTGATCCATATTACACATACGCCAATAGCTGCATCGCAGCTGTCATATTTCTTTCATATTTCTGTACACATTGCATCTTCATTCGCTTTTTTCTGTCGTCAAATGTTCTCTCGTCGTGCAGAAGTGTGACAGTCAGCTAATCATTTCTATATGCACCGCAATGTTTTGCTAGGCTAGACATAACTATAATGCAACTTTGTAGAGGCATGGATAGTCGTGAGGCCGAAACGAGAGCACGACAAAGGCTAAGTAGGCCAGAGGTGATGGTGCGGGTATAATAATAGTTGGGTCACTGCTTGATTGATGTCGAGACTTTCAAATGACGTCATTGTGGGAGGTTGAAGGCCATCGTTGTGCCAGAACGAGGCTCACGATTACATCAGAGTCAGTGACAGTGTCAACTCTCTAAGAACTCTGAAATCCAAGACAAGTTGTAAAGACATCGTTGGCAGAAAAACGCTGCATCAAATTGGGACCAATCACCTGTGTTTCTATGTACGTTTGGACATAATTCCATTGTTAATTTTAAAGTAGTGAAGGAGCACTGTACAAAAAGTAATGCGTTACTATTCTATAGGTGAAACAAGACGTGGGTGCACTTACAAAATTACTTTCACAAAAAAATGTTTAACATTTTGTTAAAAGCGGTTTTCATTTCACGTCCCAAGTTTAATGTCATTGTTAAATTAATTTTAAGTGCATGGGTTCTGAAACTGTATCATACGTACATCGTTACAGAGGTGGCCTTGATATAAAGATTAGCTGCGGGTGATTGTCGTAGAAGTCTTGACCCCGTGACCTGGTTCCCGATATTAGTCTGACCTATCAAAAAAAATTGTTATCGTGATGAGCCAAAAGCAGATCCAACTTCAAGGACAGAATTATGCTATCGAGACTTGTGGAGACTAGTGCAGACTATCTGAGACTCTCTAAGTCTATTGGAGACTATTTGAGACTATCCGGGGCTATTCGAGAGTATTCGAGTCCATCTGAGGTCATAGGAGACTATTTCAGACAATGTGAGACGGAGGCTATCTGAGACTATCTGAGGCCATATGGGGCTATCTGAGGCTATCTGAGTCTATCTGAGGCTATTTGAGACTATCTGAGGCTATATTAGGCTATCTCAGGCTATCTGAGGCTATCTGAGACTGAGGCTATCTGGGATTATCTGAGGCTATCTGGGACTATCTGACGCTATCTGACGCTATCTGAGGCTATCTGGGACTATCTGAGGCTATCTAAGACTGAGAATGAGACTACGAGTTTGTGTGAGTTCAAATGTGAAATTCTGAGCTCATGTTATACCAAAAGGCAAATATGTGGAATGTGGACATTTATCTACATAGATTTAATTGATGTTCACTACAAAGAATGACGTTTTTCAATGACAAATACAAGCGTATGGGTGTGTCTGTGTATGTGTATGTGGTGTGCGTGTGTATCTGTGTTTGTGTCTGTCTGTGTGTTTGTGAGGGAGTTGGGGTGGGGGTGTTCACAATTTGTAATTCGGTGTTTGGTTGCAGTGTTGATCCATCAATTTTAAGGAGTTGAAAAATGTGGGCAATAGAACTCTGTAGAAGTTTAAGATGTAACAATAAAAACGTGGTTAAAGCTAAACCGACTAATTGGATTTCAGAGGCATTAAACAATCTGACAAAGGCTAAAGGGTATGTTTTATTGAATAATCTGACAAAGGCTAAAGGGTATGTTTTATTGAACAATCTGACAAAGGCTAAAGTTTATGTTTTATTGAACAATTTGAAAAAGGCTAAAATGTATGTTTTATTGAACAATCTGACAAAGGCTAAAGGGTATGTTTTATTGAACAATCTGACAAATGCTAAAGGGTATGTTTTATTGAACAATCTGACAAAGGCTAAAGGGTATGTTTTATTGAACAATCTGACAAAGGGTAAAGGGTATGTTTTATTGAACAATCTGACAAAGGGTATCGTTTTTTTATCACGCTACCAAGGATAATTGTCTGGCACGGGAGATTCCCACATCAAGGGATGTTGTGATATTTATTGCAATGCGTAATCACAAGAATGCATTCACTTTACATCACCAAGTCATCATCTTAATACAAACAAAATTATCTTAGATTAATAATTAATCATTTTAAAAGCACCCTTCTCCTTTATTTAAATAATAGAACAGGATTATCTGACCTGAAATAACGGCATTTCTTTTTAGCCCATACAACTGCCGATCCATCTCACCACCACCCCACCACACCAAACCCACACGTGCTCACGGATAGATATAACTATTCCTCCCCCCCCCCCCCCCAGGGAGAGAAAGGTCATTGTAACAGAATTATGTCACGCGAAAATGGGTCATGACTACTAACAACAGAATTGGGTCTCCATTGTGACTTTCTCCTTATACCGAGAACGCTTGGGTCTCCGCTATGACATTCTCCTTAAAGGGAGAACACTTGGGGACCCACATGGTCCTTTCTCCCTGTAATGACGATGATGATGAGGATGATGATGACAAAGGCGTAAAAGGAAATCAAGGCAAAGGATGTTAAGTCGTAGTTCTGGAACCAATGGTGTGTGTTAACATCTAACACAATTTTTTCTCTCTAGTTATTACTAATTCAATTTTATCACTAATCTAAAATAACTATCCCCCCCCCCCAAAACAAACACCCCCCACACCCCCCCCCCACACACAAAACCAAAAAAAAACCAAAAAAAACCAGGATTGAAAGTTACAATCATCAATCCTCTTGTATCTCGCAAGACTTAATGAACAGGCGGTTGACCTTGTTTCTTGGGCGTAGGGGTTAGGGACCACGGTCGCGATAGGAGGGGCGTACAATCTGTTCGAATGTTTGGTTTAGAATTTAGACCATTTTTTTTATTGAGCTCTAAGAAAATTGAGACAACTACGTGGGGGGGGGGGGGGGGCAGAAGACGGTTTTGAAATTAGGTCACGACTGTTTGGGTACATGACCCAGTTGGGTCCATCGTAAATTGTGAAATGTTTCAGTCGCTATCAATGACGTCTGGAAGTTTCAACACCGCCGGGGACCGTGGCCAATAAAACTTTTTTTTTCCCTTGAAGGGTCGTGTGACGTATCCTTAACATTGAAGGCGCGCGCTTTGTTCTCGCGTTAACCCTTGCCTGGCCAGCTCCGACTATCAACACGATTATGAGGGCTGTCAAGACGCCCTTAAAAGTAATGGTTCCGATAAAGAAGACTTACTCCGGGCTAATGATAAACAGGCGAAAATAGAAAATAGGTCAAACTTTGGTGGGATTTTTTTTTTTTTTTCCCCGAAGTGAAAATTAAAAATGTTGTGATTTTTTAAAATAGCTTGAACTATTTTTAAATATTAGTTTAAATAATTTATTATTATTTTTATTTTTTGTGCAATGTTAATTAATGAAATTTCTGACTTTCTTTTGATCTCATATAATGTACATAAGCTCTGTAAATATACCAATATGTAATTTTAGCTCTGTAAATATACAAATATGTAACTTAAGCTCAGAAATTATAAAAATACGTAACTTTAGCTCATTAAATATACACAAAACATTGACTTCTTTTTGCCCTACAACCTACAAGCACTGAACCAGTTGTTGGTAGATTTGTGCAATAAACCATTATAATCTTTTTTTTTTTTTTTTTCGTTTGAAATCGGAGATTTATTGTAGGCGCAAACAAATATATTTTTGTGTTATGGCTAAAAAGTTCCCCGCCACCGGGTTTTTGAAATATTTATAACTAGATACAGCCCGCCAAACATTGGTGACAGCAATGCGTGAACTTCCCATCTACTAAAGTTACTTTACAAAACATGAACTCAAGTAGAACTCACATTTAAGAATCCCAATTTTTGCTACACCCCTTCCCCCCATGATACTTCACTGCACACCTTTTTATTTCACGCCCATAAACTATATTAAATATTCTGATGTCCCAACCATTTTTTAACGAATATTTTTTACACCATACTTAAATTGAGACGATTTCATTTTCCGAAAAGAAATATTACGCGCCAAACGCAGTTGCGTAAATTTAAAAAAAAAATATCGTTTAGCATAGTTATCGGGATTATATTTAGCGTGCTATTGAACTCACTATTGAACCATTCTTTCTTTCAAACATTTAGAATTATTTATGATATACTCTCAATGCCGAATTCGCTGATTAGGAAGCAGTCAATTAGTAAGCAGTCTATTAGGAAGCTGTCCATTGGGAAGCAGTCTACGAGTCTTTATATCAGAAGCGTAATATATATATATATATATATATATATATATATATATATATATATATATAAGAGATTAACTTTATGACTATACAAGATGAACCTAGACACAACAGTACTTTTAGAAGTAAGACGTGTTTTGTGGACAAACTCAGTAATATAGCTTAACAGCTTGTCATAACATCCCCTACTGCAGGGCATGCCTTGGGCCACTGCAACCTATGCGGCTGCAGTGGGCCCCGCACTTTCATAGGCCCCGTCCCGAATTTATTTTCTAATACAAAATCTTAATTTTCACTTATTATCCTTATTCCTACTCAGACTGGGCCCCACGCAATCTGTTTCGTATAGGGCCCCCGATATTGTTAGGGTCGGCCCTGCCCTACTGGATTGGACATCTATGTTTTCAAATCTATCTCGGACAAACAGAAAAAAATATATATAGATCTATATAAACACTTGGCGTATTGCGAAGTTTCAGAAATAGGAAATTTTTTTAATGAAATTTGAGAGGAATTGAGAAAAATAATTAGATGAGTAGGGCACACGGCTGTTTCTGAAATAGCGCATGTGGTCAACAGCCACTTTGTCAACCCCCTCCCCCCACCCCCGGAAAATGGCTCGGAAATATAAAAGGGATATTTATCTTCAGAAGTTTTAATTTCACTCTGCATAACTTCCGGTCTCTTCATTGCTTAATGAAGCACTGGTCCCCTTTCACCCGCCCCTCGTCCTCCTCTCCCCTTCCTCTCATCCTCCTCTTTGGGGGCACTTCCTCAATCTCACGTTATCATTAGAAAACACTCATTAATGTGTTGCGCGGCCTTCCAACCCCACGTACGGCGGTTAAACATTGATGCAAGGTCACACCCGCCAAAAACAATTTGATTACCGCGATCAAATTCATTGCAGTTGCAATATCGACAGTTTGGCCGCGTTGTCTCCAAAAATCTGCAGGAAGCACGTGACTGACTCATCGAAATGTGCCAGTTGCCAATATTGGGCCAGGTTTTTTTTTCTTGTTATAATTTTGGATTGCCATTTTGGTGTTTGTTTTCTATTTTCTTCCTCCCCCACCCCTTTTTTTAAAAATTTCTTTGATAAATTTTTAATGACTGGGTCTCTAAAGGAAAGGGGGTTGCAATCGTGGATGGGCTGGAGGTGGGGGGTAGGGGCTAGAGAGACCCCCGTTTCATTGCATTTTCTGTAAACGTACAAACTTCGTACAAACGTCATACAAACTCTAACTTGGCATGTGGGTGACTATTTATTAGCCTTTAGTTTATACAATTTCAAACACTTAAACTAGTAGATGGAACAACTTCAACGAGTGCCAACTTCAAAGGGGTTTCCCCCCTACCCCCCCCCCCCCCCCGTTCTATTTGACACGTGATCTGGTCGTTCAGTCCGCATTTGAGGCAACCTCGGCAGATGACCGGCTATTTATGATATATGTAGCAAAGCCAATAAAAATGGCCGTTTTAATCATTCTAAAAGGTTCAACTAGATTTTTTTTTTTAAACTTGACCTTCTAATTATAAATGTAAGAAGTAGAGAGTAGAGTAGACTAATGTGTCAAGTTATTGGTTAGAGAGTAGAGTAGACTAATGTGTCAAGTTATTGGTTAGAGAGTAGAGTAGACTAATGTGTCAAGTTATTGGTCTAATCAGGAAATCTCTAAACGTTTTTTTCCTCCTCTTTTTAAAGGGTAAATGGAGAAAAAAACTTGAAAAGATACTTTAACAAAATGGAAAATATGAAGAAAAATTAGTTTGAAAAAAAAAAAAAAAATCCATTGGAAGCAAAAGGTGACCTCTGTCCATCTATCAATCCACCTTTGAACTCACAAAATTGATAGCTTGGCATAACGTTTCTATTTCAAGTTACACAACAATTAAACACGACTACTAGCTCCCGTCATGAAACATGTAAGCGTTCTTGGAATATCCAGCTTGTAATTAGTTTGTCCCATTTTTCAATTTCTTTAAAATTAGTTATTTTTTCTTGTTGTTGGTGAAAATAACGTAATTGTTATTATGCTTATTATTTTTTTCTATTTATATTCCTATGGAGCATGCAAAGCTAACCAATAATACTACTGTATATTTGTTGTAGAGATCAAGGCTTGTGTGAAGAGAAATTAATTTAGACTTACATAAAGCTTTTTAATCATTAAATACACAAAATACTGTAGATAGAGACTTACTTAACCAGCCAAGATAGATAACTCTTTTTGTTTTTTTTAAAGTGACATAGCAGGGTCTGCAATTGGACTCCTCATTTGGTTGCAGAGATCAAGACTCCTCATTTGGTTGCAGAGATCAAGACTCCTCATTTGGTTGCAGAGATCAAGACTCCTCATTTGGTTGCAGAGATCAAGACTCCTCATTTGTTCCAGAGATCAAGACTCCTCATTTGGTTGCAGAGATCAAGACTCCTCATTTGGTTGCAGAGATCAAGACTCCTCATTTGGTTGCAGAGATCAAGACTCCTCATTTGTTGCAGAGATCAAGACTCCTCATTTGTTGCAGAGATCAAGACTCCTCATTTGTTGCAGAGATCAAGACTCCTCATTTGTTGCAGAGATCAAGACTCCTCATTTGTTGCAGAGATCAAGACTCCTCATTTGTTGCAGAGATCAAGACTCCTCATTTGTTGCAGAGATCAAGACTCCTCATTTGTTGCAGAGATCAAGACTCCTCATTTGTTGCAGAGATCAAGACTCCTCATTTGTTGCAGAGATCAAGACTCCTCATTTGTTGCAGAGATCAAGACTCCTCATTTGTTGCAGAGATCAAGACTCCTCATTTGTTGCAGAGATCAAGACTCCTCATTTGTTGCAGAGATCAAGACTCCTCATTTGGTTGCAGAGATCAAGACTCCTCATTTGTTGCAGAGATCAAGACTCCTCATTTGTTGCAGAGATCAAGGCGTGCGCGAAGAGAAAGTAATTGATGCGACCCCCCTTAAAGAATAGTTTAATTATTTAAACCCAACGTGAAGATGTAGAGCAACATTGGGGGTGGGTGAGACCCCAAAGGTTTGGGCACAAATGATATAAAATCTACAGCAACCAAAAAAAATACAGTCACACCTTGCAGATGCCCACGAAGAGGGGCGTACGGTTGGGGTTGAAGTGATCCACTTCACAGTTCTATATCTACATTTGATTTATTACTCTTATCACTGACCTCATTTTAAGTTGAGGTTGTTTTTTTTTTGTTTTTTTTTTATGTCACTAGAGTTAACCAGACAAGGGCCGGCGATGGGAAAGAGAAGGAACAAAAAAACTGGGTGACCCAATGGAGACTCGTACGGTTTAAAGTTAGTGTTTCTGGGTCAAGAGGTCGCAATTTTGACGGAGCCACTTCTGGATTCGATGGTCCCTGCACACTTCAGGTCATTAAATTCTCATCGTCGTAAAAGAACGCTTTTTTTTTTTTATTTCTAATTACGTGCGTGTTGCTATTTGATTGGAAAAAAGTGTGGGGGGTGGTGTGGGGAGTGGGGTGAGTAGGGGTGGTCTCTCTATATCAACTGTAGAACTTATCCCTTATTTTAGTTTACAGGTAATAAAATCAAAATCTGTTTTTACCTATTTGAATTTTCATTCCAGATACATTAACCCATCAATGCTCATTAAAATAAGCAAACGAATCAGATGAATATATATATATAACAGGATATGTGTTTTCCGATGGTCTTAAGCGACCCCTGGGAAAGGGTCGTTCGACTCCCAAAGCGGTCGCGACCCACAGGTTGAGAACCGCTGTGTTAGACTATCTCCAACACAAAAAGGATGCACTGCTGTACATGGTTCCCGAGAATGTTCCCTTCTTTCTTGATTACGTCATCGGCGCTGTCGCTGCGGTTCCCAGTAGGCATGTCCCATCATGACCCGTGCGGCGACGTCCCGGAAGCGCGCCAGACGCCCCAAGAAACACTCATCTGAGACAAGAGTAGACCCCCCCCCCCTTTTTCCGCGTCTTGCATCTTAAGGGTTGCGGACAGACAAATTAGGCTCAGATCGACAGCTAATAAAAAAAATGAGCCACCGACTTTGTCTCTGAGGTGCCAGATTTTGTTAGCACGGTGTACGGTAAGATGAAATCTTGAAACACTATGAGGGGTACGTTTGTAAGTGCGGTTATGGTAATAAAGTGTTCAGAGTCAAGAGGTGTCTACTGTGTACCAGTTAGCACGGTACTCGACTGGCGGTTTAACGGGGGTAAAGAAACGTCCCAAAAGACGAGACGCGTTTAATATGAAAGGTCCCCGTTGCTGTGACTTTGGGGACAAAGGGTACAACAACTTCAATACTAAATTGAAGCCGGTATTAAATTTGAGAGTGACCCTGGAGATGGGAGCCTCATCATTTTAAAACTAACTGACAGATATCCCGCGCCCCCTCCCCCACCTCTGCTCTCTCTCTCTAGTTACGCCACTGGGTGTATGTCGCATAAGAGATGGAGTCGGTGGGCCGTCGAGCGCGAGCTCTTAATGCCCCCCCCCCGGCGCTCCCCCACACAAACCAGAATACTGAAGGACTTAACCCGACTCCAGCCCGTGCGGGAGGGCGCCGGGAACCTCCCCCTTGACCTAGGGAAGGCCCGGTCGACCGAGGACGCTGCGTTTAAAGCGTCCGCAGTTAACTCTCTGTGGGTCAGGACGGCTTTGCTTCCACTCCGGGGGTTGGTGTTGCGTTACCACTCCCCACCGCCCAGGGAGTCTTTCGGTCGGGACGTTGGTAGTGGCGGGACGAAACGGTTGCCTAGGAGCGGCTTTCTCACGGCCGCGTAGCTAAAATCATCAACATGGGTTTTAGTGACCACCCAAGTTTCATATCCATTAACAGCAACTAGTAATCATGTTAGTGGCAGCTCCCGTTGCGTTGGGAGTCATGCGTTTGGCCGGGGTTTTTTAGCTTCGGGTGGACAAGTCCCCCTTGCTAGTCTGCCACGCCGCGAAGAGGCAAAACCCCATGTGGACGCCCCCAAGTCACCTTGGGGACGCTGCCGCTTACGCAGCACAGACTGGGTGTATGAAAACATTTGATTACATTGAAACGTGTGTTTCGACTTCGCAGAAACTTAACTTCAGTAATTTTAAGCGTGACGTGTCGCCGTTAATTTTGCGCTAGCTAATTTATCGATTCACCAATTTATCGGCGATCATTGGCTGTAAATACTTTCTGGAATAGCCATCGTGATCCTTTAATGAACAGTATATCACCTGAATATTGTCATATATCTATAGAAATCTAAAACATAACACCAAAGCTCTTGATTATTGTGAAAGTAAATCAATGTATTTTTTTAAAGTTTTGTTGTTGTTTTTTTAATTTTTTTAAAATACAGTCTCTGAAAATAGAATTTGAATTTTTTTTAAACAAAAATTCTACCAAATTTTTTTTTCATCTGGCTCTATTTAAATTTTTTTTTTAATTTTACATTTGTGAAATATCCCATATCTAATTGACATGTTCAGAGTTTAGGATTTTTTCAGTGTAACTGCAGGCGTTTATTAATATCCCAGTTTACCCGAAACTGCGAAGAAATTATCATTTTCGTACGCAGCATGAATGTCATAATCCAGTTCGACATTGTCTAAAAAAAAATCCAACTTTTAAACAAAAAAAATTAATCTATTAGCTGTTTAGAAAGAGTGGAGTGGGGAGTGTGGAGTGGGGAGAGTTCTATTTTCAGACGTGCACTAAACTTGCAGAAATCATGACAGGCTTTAATCAGACGACATGATATGTCACATCAGCGTGATGGCTGCGTCACGGCAAGGTGTCCCAGAGAGGCGTAGGATGACAGGCTTTAAGGTGGTGTCAAAGAAACTTAGTTGCGCTGAATATAGCGATCACTTAGAGTAATGATGACACGCTTTCGGAACAATCAACAGACGACGATCACGTCTGTTGCCAAGAGAGCACCTCTGCATTTAAATTACAGGCTGACTTGAAACAAGGCCATCGCTAAGGATACGGCTATGGCTTTGGTTATGGCTAAGGTTTTGTCTAAGACTATGGCTATTGCTATGACTAAGGCTAAGGCTATGGTTATGGCTATGGCTAAGGCTATGGTTATGGGTATGGTTATGGTCATGACTATGGGTATGGCTAAGGCTATGGCTATTGCTATGACTAAGGCTAGGGTTATGGTTATGACTATGGCTATGGCTAAGGCTAAGGCTATGTTTATGGTTATGGTTATATTTATGGTTATGGCTATGGGTATGGCTTTGGCTAAGGCTATGGCAAAGAAGTCAATGTTGAGCTGAAGAGGAGTCGTGGCGAGTACATTTTTAAAAGGGATCTTAATTGCATACATTTCTCTACCTTAAAACACAATATGTTGAAAATAACCTCCAGCTAATGTTTAGTGCAATTTGAAAGTCCGACTAAGTTTTTAAAAGTTTGAGTTAATACTCTATCCTTGACCCTTGACCTGGTGTTGACCTGGATTCAGAGTGTAAATCCTAAACTTTTATCCGACTACGTATACTTTGGAGTCGAATACCTAATCCTGATGTCCGACTCTTAAAAAATTGTAATTCCCACAACAGTTCTGAAATTTTCCATCGTTATGCCTTCTACTTCCCCACAGAGTGCAGATAGGACGGCTTGAGTAGAATCTTACAGGACTCGGATTACCATCAGCAGACATAAAAACGACTAGCTGTAATTAAACCGCTGGAAAGTGTTTTCATATTTTTTTTGTGAATTTTCATCACGCGTCCGGTGACGTCATGCCCGACATAAATAAAAAAACGGAAATTTGATGCACAAAGAGTTTTAATCGAGTTAGCCCGGCGCAGTGGAAACTAGGCATTGGATCATCTTTTAAGTTCGTAATTGTTGTGTTTTAGTTAATAAATGCCAAATAAAAAAAAAACAATGCGTATGTTTTGGTATCAATTTCCACCACGGCAATCTTTTTATTTTTTTTTATTTTTCTCGCTTTTTTTATGTTGGTATTCGGTCTTGTTGTGACAATCAACAAATATGATGTCACATTTAAAACATCAATTCCATAGAGGTGGCTTCCCACCTTTTTCTTCAAATCGGCCGTTAACGTTATAAAATAATGCTAATAATAACTATTAATCGAACAATTTTTTTTCATTCCATTAATTCGTTTATGCTATAATGAAAATTGAAATTGAAGAATACAAAATTGTTTCGTAAAAATAAAATAAAAAATGTTACGGATTTTAAGTGGAAAAAGTGATTGGGGGGGGGGGGAGAATTGGCGTAAGTTTTAACCAGGAGTGAAAGCAGGCCAGTTGTAGTTACGTTGACTGCTTTTGAAAAGAGGTTTAAAATAAATAAGGTGGGGATTTGAAGAATTGGAATTTAAAAGAGATTCTGAAACCTATATTGGAATGCCAGCTAACGGCGAAGTGTTAGATTTGAAAGTATTATGATGTCATGATTTTAATGACTTAACTTAAGTCTTAAGCTAATAACCAAACTAACTACTGTAACTGATGGTAAGCCTTTTTTTTTTTTTTTTTTTTTTTTTTTTTTGATGACAGAAATTGATTTCTTTCCCAGACACAACACTGATCGACAAAAGGTTTGGCAGCTGCACTTAGTTAACCCGCCCCCCCCCCCCTCCACCACCCACCCAAACCGGCTTTATGTGTCGTTGACCCTGATTTTAGGGAACCACTGATAACACTGATTAACCTTTGATACAATTCAAATTATTGTAAGTAGGTCGACCTTAAGTGGACTAAATAAGACAATTGGATTTAACAGCGAATACGTTCACCTAAATAAAGGCAGAGCCAGATGACGATGACCTTCGGTACTAAAAACTAAAGAAGTTTACGTGGGAGGTTGGGGATGGAGGTTAAACACTGGAACAGCGCGCTCGCCACAAAACAACCCTTCAGTAACGTGACTTTCCCGCCAAAAGTAGTCCCGGCTCATGAAAATGTTTTGGTAGAGAACCAGACTCCTCCCTCGGCGTGGTGTCCAAAACCTGACCTCCCTCTACCCCCACTCTTACATTCTATCGCCCCCCCACACCCCGACTGCACTTCCAACTCTGCCCCAACCCTTTAACTCCCCGACCCCCCTCCCCCGACCCTCCGTCAGCAGACTGGGTCAATACACCAGTAGACAGACTTGGTGGGAATATAACGGTGGGTTAAAGTGGACCAGTGACCCCGTGTATCGAATTTGTGTCCTGGCCGTCCTCAGACGGGACGGCTATTATTTATACCTTCATCCCCCGCCAGAAATAGTGTTTAAAAGAAAAAATGTTGGCGATTCCTCAAATAGATTTCCTGATAAGAACAACTTCTCTTTTGAGAGACATGGAGATTCTCTACTTGAGGAAATTAGCGACACTTATCTCTGAGGATGTTAGCGTATCCCGTCCTTGCAATGCAAGGTTGCCGTATTGGCCTAGATAAGTGTCAGTTTTTTTTTTACAAGATCACTGAGTTCAACAAAACAATGATTATCTTTCTTTCGTGCTCATCCATTCTACTTTTGAGACCAACACATAGAGTTTGCGCAATTTGAAATTGAATGTACTAAACGTTTGAAATGTTAATTCTTCAGTTTTACTAAAATAAACTACCATAAATGACATCCGAATAGCATTGAGCTTAATGGTACCCGGGAGCGATTGGCGGCGCTGCGTGTCCGGGTTGATTTTGACTAATGCTACTCAGACGTTATTTGTAGCAGTTTATTTTAGTTAAAATGAAGAATTAAGTTTATAAACGTATAGTACATTCAATTACCTTTAATTTGATACCTCATTTGGTCTTACAAACCCAACAATAATATTTTAAATCGTTTTTTAATCCCAACCTCTCAATTCTGGTACCCGTGTACCTATAGGGGACTGCAACTTCCCTTGTCACTCAGAGTTATCGTTCATACCGGGAAGTACAAAGAACGTACAAAGATGGCTGCTCACATGGCAAAAACAGCATTTGAGACCTGGCGAGTTGAAGAAATTAAGAAATTTTTACGGGAATTGCACCAACCGGTATCTGGAAATAAAGCAAAACTTGTAGATTGGGGACGCGGCTGAGTAGCGTTGCGAATTTGTGGGGATAAAACGTATGTATCTGAGACATTTTTCTAATTTCTAGATGAAAAAGAGTAGCAAGGGCAAAAACCTCTGCTTCTTCAGACGATTGCAGTGCCCTATAGGTGCAGCCTTTAAAGAATTCAAATGTGGAATAAAAAGAGACTTAAAATGGCCACTGTCAGAGCTGGTATATTTGATGCTCACTAAAGTGGTGTGCTATCAATGGTGATAGCAGAAGTGAGGGGTTGGGGTGACGGATGGTGTGCAAGGGTGGAGTGAGGAGCGGAATGCGAGGGTGGGTGTGGGGTGTGGGCGTGGGGTGGGTGATGGGTAAAGTGCGGGGTTGTTTGATGGGTGGGGTGTGGGGTGGAGTGTGGGGTGGGTGTGGGGTGGAGTGTGGAGTGTGGGGTGGGTGTGGTGTGGTGTGGTGTTTGGGGTTGGGGTGGAGTGTGGGGTTGAGTGTGGGTGGAGTGTGGGGTGGAGTGTGGGGTGGAGTGTGGGGTGGGGTGTGGGGTGGATTGTGGGGTGGAGTGTGGGGTATTGTGTGGGGGGAGTGTGGGGTGGTGTGGGGTGTGGTGTGGAGTGCGGCGATGGGGTGCGGACGAAGGGGGGGGGACCCGTTTTCCTCACGAAAATCTAAGTTTTGTCCACGCAGTTTTGTCATACGTTCAGACGCTCAATGACTGTAATTATTTTTTAAAATTATAAAAATCAACAACAGGGCTCTCGATAAAAAGTGTTTCAAAATGTTTTGGACAAACGAATCTGTTGTTGGTGGCTATGTTCTCGTTTCACCGTTTAGTAGGCTGGCGTCGTGTGGTAGACACATGTGGACTACATAAACCGAGCGGGGCGATGTCAAATTTTACATCTAAACTGCTGTAAGTATCATCAATTGAGCCCTGACCCGGGGGGGGGGGAGGGGCGATGCTTTTCGGCTGTAATAAGTCATGACAAAACTTTCCTGGTTTGCATGCCATTCGCTAGGAGCGAAAGTAAGCTTACTGTACTATAGTGATAGACGTGAGATATTTCCTTTCAGTTAAAGAAAGAACAAAAAACAAGTAGTTGGTGACCGATTTGGACATATGTGTAGCTTAACGACTTAGATTGTCATCCACATTTACGCAATGTGACTGCCAACGCATGCCCTCACTTTCGACTCAAATTGTCCTGATTTAACTTTCCGATCGGAAAAAGGCTAATATCACCGCCTCAAGATCTTGGTTTATATTCTTTCTAACAACTTGTCTCTCGATAAACATATCTCTCACATTTGTCGCTCTGTATACACTGCTATCTGTCAGATCAGCTCCATCCGCCACAACCTCACAGTTAGCGCATCATAAACACTAGTATGTGCTTTTGTTCTCTCTCGTCTTGACTATTGCAACTCTTTTCTGTCGGGTTCACCAAAACACTTCATAGAAAAACTATGAAAGGTTCAGAACTCAGCTGCTAGGCTAGTTCTAAAGACAAAAAAAACATGATCCCGTCACTAAACTACTCCACTCACTTCATTGGCTCCCTATACAGGCATGCATTGATTACAAATTGTCTGTTCTCTGTCACAACCTTTTCTCAGATTCCTGCCCTTCCTATCTAACCAAACTTCTTTCTGTCTATTCACCCTTTCGACAGCCTCGCTCCTCAGCATACACGCGTATTCTGTTCGTTGCCAAAACACGCACTAAAACATATGGTGAACGAGCGCCCCCAAACAATGGAATTCTCTGCCACTACACATCCGCAATATACCAACCACCCAAGCCTTCAAAACTGCACTCAAAACACATCTCTTTAAACTCTACTACCCCAAATTATCTCCCCCCTCTGACCGATAAACGATGCTGCTGGCTGCCGTCCATGGCTTACCTGTAAACATTCTGGTGTGGATGGGTTGAATATACATTTGTTTTTGTTTTGTCTCTATACAGCTGTTCTTTATTACATAAGTGTATTTTATTTTATTGTCACGACTTTGTCTCTTTTGCTAATAGTTTTAAGTACAGCGCGGTGAGCCCAGCCCTAGGCTGGGGTCATCATCATCATCATCATCATCATCATCATCATGTCCCGTAGTATTTCGATCGTTGGGGCGCCACAGATGACATAAAAACTATTCTTCTCCATTCCTCTCGGTCTCCTGCCCTACGACTTGTTTTAGTCCCGTCCATTCTTTGATGTTATCTTCCCATCTTTTTCTCTGTCTTCCTCTTCTTCTTCCTCCTCTAGTAGTGCCCTGCAATTTATCTTTGGCGAGCTCTTTTTTTCTGGTCACGTGGCTTTGCGCCTTTTTTTACAGATACCAGGAGGTCATCATACAGTCCAGTTGCTTGACGAATCCTTAATTTCACTTGTTCATTGGTGACATTGTCTCTATAGCAGATGCCAAGAATGCCTCTGAAACATCTCATCTCCATCGCCTTTATTTTCTTTTCAAGTTCTGCTATTAGTGTCCAGGACTCACAGGCATATAATAAAATGGAGAGGATTAATGAGCGCATCAGCCTGATTTTGGTGCTGGGGGCTATATTTGTGTCGTTCCATATTTTCTTGAGCCCCTTTAGTGCTGTTGTAGTCTGCGCAATCCTGGCCATCAGTTCGGGCTTCGTGCCTTCTTCCGAAACAATTGCTCCGAGGTACTTGAAGCTGCCAACTGTCTATAATCGTTCCTCATCGACCGCGCTATATAAGACAACTAATAATAATAAGACAACTAATAATAATAATAATAATAATAATAATATTGGGATCGAATCCTGAATGTGATTGAATGGCGAACTAAAACAAATATCCAATGAATAAAACCATACATTTTTTATTTTATTCTTTTAATTTAACTAGAGTCGTCAGGACAATTTAACGACTCCAAAAATAGTATGACCTATCTTTATTATTTTTTTAAAAAGGAATACCCATCGACCCTGATTCCCAGGACTCCGTAGGCCTGGTGATTTTTAAAGACAGACGCCTCTCCGAAAAACAACCAGCAGACGTCCCTCCATTGTCGTCCTCATGATTCCAGCTGGCCTTTTAGAGAAATTAATTGTAATCGTCTATAACAGGAACGTGATCAGCAGACAGCTTCCTCGGGGGGGGGGTGGGGGGGGGGTGGGGGGGCACATGCCTGTCTGACCCAAAACACAATCGCCGCGTAACGATACACGATATTCTCAATAAAGGCTTGAGTTCCAGGAGAATTCTCTAACGTGTCCTCCATGTTGGCATCCATCTTTGATGTGTTGTGTTTTTTTTTGTGTGTTTTTTTTTTGTGTGTTTTTTTTTGTGTGAATATAATAGCCCCGTTGGAAAGTACATGCCGACTCTTCCACTTCAGATATTTAACACTGAATACGGAATGTAACGTCACGTAGACGACTTTTATCAAAGATGGGCGAAAAGAAAATAAAACTACAAAATGCCAATCTTCTCGCGGATTCATTTGCAATCATTACGAAAACAGACGAATCAGTTTGAATTTAACCCATCATACTTACGCAATTATGATTTCAAAGTTGTGTGTGTTTTTTTTTTGGGGGGGGGGGGGGGGGGGGGGGGGGAATTTACTTACAAGATTGACTATTTTTTTTTTTATATATCTTCTGACATCAAATATTTCTTATTGTAGTTTCACACTTTTCCCAACCCGCCATCATACCGAACATAAAGACTCACCATTTAAACTCACCATTTAGACTTACCATTTAGACTCACCATTTAGACTCACCATTTAGACTCAACATGTAGACTCAACATTTAGACTCACCATTTAGACTCACCATTTAGACTCAACATTTAGTATCACTATTTAGACTCACCATTAGAAGAGTTCTCCTATGACGGCATACGCCGATACAATCTTGATGAATACGAAACACGAATTTTCCGTTCTGCCCACCCCTACCCTCCCCCACCTCGACCCTCCCCCCCCCCCCTCTCAATTCTGACACCATGTGGTTGGCTGGACATTCCCGGTTCGTGAAGTAATTGCCACTGACTCTCTGGACAATGTTTCCATGGGAGATAATCGTGTCATTTTTGTATTGATAACTCTGGGTGGGTTAACTTTAGTATTACCTCAAAACGCGTACAGGGGGAGGGAATTGAGCGATAATATTTCTTCTCCTGACCCCTTGGGTACTAAGTGGGGAATCAATGAAAGCTATGTGTCATCGAATTTGATATGACATCCTTAAAGTAGTAATAAGATGTAGCGTGTTGTAAGTGATGAGATGTCGGGAATTATGAAGGATTTGTGAAATGGTTAGTTTTTTTGTTTTTTTTTATAGATAAGTTTCTGAGATTGTCTAGATGGGCCAGATGGGAGATACACATTTCTGGCCATGGGAAACACCCGGATGTGGAGATCAACGATGGCCAAATTCATTTTGTTCCCTTATATGAGCTGTATATACACAATGTTTCGTGATTTTGGGGGGCGTTTAGCTCGGTCATGAAAAGTTGAATGTAAGTTTTTATTAATGCACAAAAATGAACGTCTGTTCCTGTGCACGGTGTGCAAGAAAGCCTTGCTCACTACATGAGAACATTGTGCTGAGTGTTAATTTACTAAAGGTTCAGAAAGATTGTATCCTTTTTGAATGATCATTTCTAGATTAAAGGTGGGAAACAATTGTTTTTAGCAATATAGACACATTTCTGGCTTATGAAAGTAAGATTCGGCGCACTATATATCAATCATAAAATACTACTATCAAATTTTTTTTAAAATTACGAAAGAAGCAGTTTATTAATGTTTCAAACGCCAAAGGCGACGCCTCTGCTAGTGTAATCATCATTGAAATGATGCTACAAATGAGAGATAATGGTAATATATATCTTGTTAAAGGTTAAAATTTGGGTTATAATACGATTTTGGGATTAATCAGAGGTGAAGGTAACTTTGATTCATAACGACTTTTTTTAACGTTTTTTTTTTTGCTCTTCAAAAAACGAACATATACTTCTACTGGTCGAAATCATCTTTATGAAATAGAGTAATATTCCTAAAACTTTCAAATAAATTTCATGAAAGCAATTGAAATACATATTTTATTTAGTGTATACAGGCACTGAATCTTATAATAAAATAGAGGCTTGAAATGCAACGACAGAAGGGGGTATTTGTACACGAAGTTTCCCATACCAATATTACTTCACCCGTTATGTTTCTTCTCCGACAGCCTTTATGGACTGACCGGTATTTTGGTGTTTCAAAATTGATTTTAAAGATATTAGGAAAAACTCACGATATTAAAACTAGACACTCTATTTTTTGCAACTATATTTATTGTACAGACCCACCCACCGCTTTACAGCTCCGCCCACCACTTTACAGCCCCGCCCACCACTTTACAGCCCCGCCCACCACAAAAAACTAAATTAAACAACCAGTACCCATGAAACTATCTTGTTTTTTTATTTTAAATAGACTACCACCCCCATACACGCATACACACAGAGTTATCATTAATACCCATTCCATTCCCATTTTGTGGGTTAAATACAGACCTATCATATGAATTGTGACCAGCTGTATAATAATATCCCTCTGACGGCCTTGACCTTAACAACGTGTAATGAAAAGCCTTATTAAGACTTTTTTTTAAAAAACAGAAAAAATTTCAAAAATAATTTTCAATTGTTTTTCTTATATATTCTTGGAACATCACTGTCCGTAATTATCTTTCAAAGATATCAGTGTTGCTTAGACGAATATTGACACATTGGTGTGTCCCTTAGACATTGGAGCAGGACAATACTACCTAGCAGAGTCATCGCGTGACTTTTGGAGGCCGCATGTAAACTTTCGGGTTCGTGCCCCCTCCCCCTTTTTTTAAAATTGCATTTACAGCTGCAAGTTACAAATGTTTTCACATCACAATTTGGGGCTCCTTATATATCAGTGGCCCCCGAGCAGTCACAAGGGTTGCAGGGCACAGCTGATAAGTCACGTACAGACGTAGGGTTCTTCGCAGCCTAATTCGACTCGCTTCAAGAGTGCCAAGAGATCAGTGACGTTATCATTTTGTATCGACGCATCCTTCTGACTCCATAACAAGTTTTTGTATTGACGCATCCTCCTGACTCCATAATACGTTTTTGTATTAACTCATCCTTCTGACTACAGAACAAGTTTTTGTATTGACGCACCCATCTTACTCCAGAATAAGTTTTTGTATTGACGCATTCTTCTGACTCCAGAATAAGTTTTTGTATTGACGCATCCTTCTGACTCCAGAATAAGTTTAATGTATTGACGCCTCCTTCTGACTCCAGAATACGTTTTTGTATTGACGCATCCTTCTGACTCCAGAATAAGTTTCTGTATTGACGCCTCCTTCTGACTCCAGAATAAGTTGAAGGCATCACACAGAGAATCGGGTTCATGATCCATTTGTGTGTGCGTACAGAAAACAAGAAGCCCTACTTAAAAAAAAATAAAAATAATAACAGGGGGGTTTGGGGATGTTTAAAAAGTAAGTCTAGCTTTTTATGATGGTAATTTTTGTGAGCAGACGAAAAGTTTGAATAATATTTGCTAAGGACAACCAGGAGATCTGCATTTCAAGGCACCGGTGTATGAAGAGTTTTACTCATTTCATTGAGACGTAAGTATTGACTTAAACCCTGAGACGTTTGCTTCACACTTTGTTCACACGTCTGGGCCGGAGCTGATCCCACACGCCGTCAGACACTCCAGCACCCTCGCACTAACTTAGTTCACAAGTCTGGGCTGGAGCTGATCCCACACTCCGTCATCAGACACTCAAACCATCCTCGCACTGACTCACGCCTAGATGACGTACGGCACGACGAAAACTCTCCAGGACGGGTGTGTTTTACCTGGCAGGTCGTCTTCGCCTGTCTCGATCGACGTTAGACGCAAAATACGAGCTGCTGTTGACGCGTTTCACTGGGTCAGATGAATGACTGACTGTCAGTTCAAGTTTGAACAGCGGCCGTTGAGTGAGTGACGCGGCGTCTGATTCGACAAGTTGGCCGTCGAACGTTTGTTTGTGGAGTCGCGTGACGCTGGACACTCCTGACCCATTCCGAAATCAGAATCTTTATAGCTGTGGAAAAGTATTCTAGCCACTAGTGTAGGAAAGAGGGTGCGGGTTGGGGGGCGCGATTCGCCCTGGGCGGTGCTTTTTTTTCTCCATGAAACTGAGGGGCGCGACATTTTCGGAAAAGTTTTTAGTTTTTTTTTTGTGTGAGGGTAGCGGAATAAATCTTGGCCCTTCGTGGGTGGCCCTATGGCAATGGCTCTAGCACAGCTCAAAGGATAAAATAGCGTAAACAGATGCATTGTAGATTTTTATATATTATTTTTTTACTATTGAGTTATAATAATGATGTCGTCATCAATGTCCGTATGGAACAGCAGTTCTCAACATGTGGGTCGTAATCTCCTTTGGGGGTCGAATGACCCTTTCACAGGGGTCGCCAACGACCATCGGATAACACATATATTCTACAGTTATGACGTATCAACGAACATAATTTTGTGGTTGGGGGTCGCCTCAAGACCGGGAACTGTATTAAAAGGTCGCGGCATCACGTATGTTGAGAACCACTGTTCTAGAAGATTTAAAAAAAACAACAGATAATATCAAAATATCAAGAACGTTAATCAGCGGTGGGAAATATTTTCATGCGCCGAAATGTTCTATTTTAAGAGCTTTCTATGACATCTCTTAATGTGGAATTTCTGTGTACAACTATTGTTTACGATAACTAGAGGTCCTCATTCCAGACGAAATGAGGACTTAATACCTACAACATGTTAAGAACCTCAGAATACGAGGGAGAGAGATGCACTTGCGCTTGAGACAAAGTTAGGACGTCAGCAGTCAGTGAGTTAGGAGCAGAGGGCCAGCCCCCCCCCCCCCCCACGGACGGCACCTTACCCTTTAATTTAAGGGATGGTATTTATCGTCTAGAAGCAAAAAGAAGCAAAAATCTTGTCCCCCCCCCCGCCCCAGTAGACATTAACCCTAGCTACGCCACTGGTTAGGAAGTCTACAATTGGTGTGTTAGGATTTCTGCAGTCAGTGTGTGAGGAGGTCTTCAGTCAGAGTGCGTGTGTGTGTTTGTATGTTTGTTTGTTTGTACGGGTTAAAGTGATGAGATTGGATTTGCACACGCCTCGGGTCAACAGAGGTTCAAATGTTTTGTTGGGGAAAACCTGAGATATGGGATGAGTTCAGTGGCAGGGGGGGGAGAAGAACTAGGAATGGCGGGAAAGGTTACCAGGTCAGTGTAGGCATGACGGAACCCAGGGGCGGAGCAAGACCATCAATTATGGAAGAAGAGCCGGAGACCTTGCGTTACTCTCTACAAATGAATCGTTTGAGAAACGTTTAGTTTACACCCATACATAGGGAGCTTTAGAAATTTATAGTCAAATCTTCCAAGCTTGTTTGATAAAGCTATGATTGTAACAGTAACAAATATGATTGTAACGGTAAAAAATATGATTGTACCGGTAACAAATCAAAGACTTATCTAAGTTTACCTTTTTTAAAAAAAAATAAATCGAGTTAATTATAAACTGACGATAGATTTATGATTAGATTTTGGAACAAATGTATGGGACTTAGTGTTAAATAACGCAAGTTGACCAGTTTGGTCAGTGAGATAGTGGCCGTTTGTGTTGCAATATCTTTTTATTTCGGATGTTGGAACATGGTCATGGGTTTTGCTTATCCCTGACAGGAATACATTTTTACTCATTTCGAAATCTTCCGGGAAATCCCGGGATAACCTCATCCCGCTTCCCCCACCCTTACTCATCCCTAAAGTATTAACAAAAATTTGATTAGCTAAAAGAATCAAATAAAGCAGATAGAGTCAATGACGCCATTTGCATTTTATTTTTATTTTTTTTTTATTTTAAACGTTCTTTCAATTTCTTTTGTTACAAATTTTTAAAAATCGACATTAAATATTTTACTTACGTTGAATTGTATGGTTTTTTTTGCCGGTCAGCGGACCCCATTTTGGGACCATTGCTCAATAGCACAGTCTGAACAAAATGGTTTAACTATGTTTTATTTTAATGCATTTTTCTATAAAAAATTTAAGGAGCCGATGTTTTTCATTGTTAAATCAATCAATAAAATTATATATGAAAGAAATAATGTTGCAATGGTGTGTTCAATAGGACGCAAAATAAAATTCCTGATAACTGCACTAAATGAGATTCTTAAAAATACAGCAAGTGCGTTTCGTTCGAAATATTTTCTTTTCCCTTCCTAATACTAATTATAGCCCGCCAAACATTGGCGACTGCAATGCGCGAACTTCCCATCTGCTAAAGTCACTTGACAAAACATGAACTCGAGTAACGCACATTTAAGAATCCCAATTTTTGCTACACCCCTTCCAACATGATACGCCACTGCACATTTTTTTTCACGCCCATGAACTATATATTAAATGGTCTGACGTCCCAACCACTTTTAAACTTTTAGACGATTTCATTTTTCCGAAAAGAAAATATTACGCACCAAACACAGTTGCGTTATATATTTAAAAAATCTCATTTAGCGTAGTTATCGGGAATTATATTTTGCGCGCTATTGAACTCATTATTGAACCGTACTTTCTTTCAAACATTTAGAATGTTTTGTTATACTCTCAATACCAAATGCGCTGATTAGGAAGCAGCCAGAAATGGAAGAAGTCCACGAGTCACACCAGAAGCATAATATATATATATATAAGGATGATGTAATAAAATTGCGGTGTAAAAGGTGTGAGATATTTCAATATAGTAAAAAATTGTGTGGTGGTGTACAATTGGGGTTAGCAGTAGTTGGGATTCTTATTTAGTGCTTACTCGAATGCATGTCTAGTCAAGTAACTTTAATAGATGGGAAGTTCACATTTTGCCGCTGCCGTTGTCTGGCGGGCTAAAGCTAGTTTTATCATAGAAGAATGCTTAATTATCTGTCTGATACACTTGTCCTGCCGGTGAACCTGTGAATAATGACACAGATCAGTGCACAATTGCAGTGGCGGCTCTTGGCTTAAAATAGTGGGGGACGCTGCTCTGCTCCCTTAAAATATTTGGCATTATTTTAATTTTGTGCAAAACGAAATACATTCACACAGGGAACGAAAAGGTATATATAAAGATAAATGCATGAATAAAGAATTTTATTTTAACATATATATATATAAACGATTACGATTATCGTCTACAGTTTTTCACCTTCAAATAATGTAAGTATGATACAGCACAGAGGCCACACACTGAGGCAAGAAAGGTAAACACAGCCTCCCACGCAGACAAGAAGATAGGAACTGCGTGAACGACAGTGCTACTCTCAATATCTCATTAGGAAATGGTGTCAGCGGGCCGTCGAGCTTGCGCTCCTAATGCCCTCCCTGGCGTCCCCCCACACCCGCCAGCCGCCGGGTGTCCCCGGCGCCGGGCCGCGCGGGAAGACGCCAGAGACTGCTACTCTCAATCGTATGCCCTATTCTTCTTTCTGACATATGCGCATGCGTGAAACATCATACACCCGGTCATTGGAACTATGAAATACACAGTTCCATACACGCATTTTTTTTTTTTTTTAATTTTTTTTTTTATTTTGTTAGTTTGACACAGATGAGATGAATGACGATTACCACATACGTAATGAATTATTTATCAAAGTATTATTTATTATTTATTATTTATAAGTATTATTAATGACTGAAACAAAGACCAAAATAATTGCACTGTATGTTATTAGTAAATGAGTGAACGTATGAGGTGCTGCAGTTCCACAGTTCTATACACAAGCTGCCACTGCACAATTGTAAAGTTACATAAATGGCCCAGATTAATGAGCCCATTTGTTGTCACGCCAGACTTATCAAACAGTCGTTTTCACGCCAACAGCTACCTATGTAGGACGTTCGGTCAGATCCGATGGCTCATACAAAAAAAAAAAGGCTATCAATTCGTTGTCTTTCATGAAAGGGCCTCCTGTGACCTCTGGCGGCTCAACAGCGCATTTACGGCGGATACATTAATTACATCCAACAAATGCACAAGTCCAACTCATGTGAGCGATGCTTGAGGTTTCATTCAAAGTTTAAAAAAAAAAAAAAAAATTTGCAATACATGTAGTGCATTATTTGAGACACGTCACAGCTACAAATTACAAATGATAAATGTGCTGTGCAAATGTCCATTGTATTTTAAATTGCGTCTAGAAATAATTACTTGAAGTCTAAGCAATTTTGTTGCAACGAAGTATTTGTAAAATGCAATTATTAATGTCTTATTGTATAGAAGAAGGATTGCAATGGAAATTTCAAAATTTTCTAAATATAGATATTAATTAAAATTCTTAAAATTTTGTGAAAGTTTTTACATTTTCATTCAACTCTAAATTATTATTTTTGTAAAGCTGGCTGCCAAGTTGGTGTTGTTTTATTTTAGAACGGTCAGGCGGGATACTTTTTTATTTCTTTTCCCCCCTTTTTTTACATTTTCTCTCCGCTTCCATACGCTATATTGTAAGAATACCTCTCTGTCACCAAGAGATAGACGCTATACTGTAAGAATACCTCTCTGCTACCAAGAGATGGACGCTATACTGTAAGAACACCTCTGTGCTACCAAGAGATGGACGCTATACTGTAAGAACAACTCTCTGCAACCAAGAGATGGACGCTATACTGAAAGAACACTTCTGTGCTACCAAGAGATGGACGCTATACTGTAAGAACACCTCTCTGCTACCAAGAGATGGACGCTATACTGTAAGAACACCTCTGTGCTACCAAGAGATGGACGCTGTACTGTAAAAATACATCTCTGCTACCAAGAGATGGACGCTATACAGTAAGAACACCTCTGTGCTACCAAGAGATTGACGCTATATTGTAAAAATTAGAACCAGATAATAACCATGACCTCACAGAGGTGATACGTACGGGGATGGGGGGTGCACGGGGTTATTTCTCTATAGATGTGGGTACATTATTACCCATATAGCTGGTAGGAAGAAAGATGTCGTGATAATAATGTGTGTTCTCTGGTAATGTATAAATGCGATGTACATACTTACAAATTTTGTGCAGTTTATTACAAAACCTTATGCAGCAATTAATAGAATGGGAACTATTATAGCTTGGTAATGCAATAGGTGGTCAACAATGTCCAGGGGAAGGGGTGGTCACTTTGATAAACGTGTTAACTGTTCGTGGTTAACATCTCATTACACCTAATATTAAAAAAAAAATTATTATAAACACACACCAAATTTTGTATAGAAATTTGGATCTATTATTAATGCATAGAATTCAATGCTGAACAGAATCGAACTAATCAAATGCTAAACAAAATACAGTGAATCTAATGCTAAACAGAATACAGCGAATCTAATGCTAAACAAAATACAGTGAATCTAATGCTAAACAGAATACAATGAATCTAATGCTAAACAGAATACAACTAATTTAATGTTAAACAGAATGCAACGAATCGAATGCTAAACAGAATACAGCGAATCTAATGCTAAACAGAATACAGCGAATCTAATGCTAAACAGAATGCAAAGAATCTAATGATAAACAGAATACAATGAATCTAATGCTAAACAGAATGCAAAGAATCTAATGATAAACCATTTTTATCTCTCTCGTTCTTTTTAAAATCGATTCGGTAATGAATTGTATGAAGAAATAATACGTTTATTGGGACAAATCAGACATCCGCGGGCCACGATATATGATGTGGCGGGCCGCGCCTTTTGGCCACCCCTTGTCCAGGGCATAGAAAAGAACTACGCGGCCAAAAATGTAGTACATGATATTTAGCTGAATAGCTCATTCAAATGAAGTTTGACGCTATTACCAACTGACAATTTAAATTTTCTATTTCATTTGATTGAATTATTAGCATTTCCACACAAGAAATTCAGGCATAAAATAAATAATCCTAATCAAAGGCGTGTATTTTTTTTTTTTTTTTTTAATGATGGAGGGTTGGTGGGGCGGGAGGGGGGGGGGGCTTGTTTTCAGGTAGATTGGTAATAGAAAAAAAAAGTAAAGGTCAATGACCTAAGATTATAAGCTATCTTTATATACTGAAGTACAAAAAATTCACGGGAGATTAAATTGATTTTGCCATACAACGCACGCCGACGTATTGTTTGTTACTTTGCTATATACTCAGCTCTGTAGACTTTCTTACACTTGAAGAGTACATCGCTACAATAAATTGATCGTGGGCCCTCAAACATAAGAAGAAGAAGAATCGACTAAGATCGGTTTTAATGACTGGGCTTATTGCTGAACGAATCGGTAAAAAATCTTAACTTGTAATGACGTATTTATCCGAACAATTGAAAAACAGTCGAACACGACGTGAAATAAACATTCAATGGCCACGGCTGATCTGCCGGAGATGAGTGCTTCGTTGTGCTCGGTGTAGCGCTGAATAGCATTCCAGGTCCTTTAGTCAGCTATACCCACCATCAGGGGCAAGACGCCTAATCGCGCTGTAAACTGTTTCATCAATATTAAGATTGCTGGCTCTTGGCAGATCAAAATACAGTGGTTTTTTTTTTTTTTTTTTTTTTTTTTTTTTTAAATTGAAATGTTTGTATCATACAGCGAAAGTGTTACTGACAGGAAGAAAATAAATAAATAACGCGTCCTCTTGAAATATAACCAATTTAACTGTTTATATATTTTTTTTATAAACCTTTAAGTTTAACAGATGTTTGATGACGGTAAAATTAACCCGTAAATTCATTGTTTGTGTGTGTTGTTCCGCTTAAAAATTAAATCGACTTAATTATAAACAGGCAATATATTTAAAGAATGTGGTGAGACAATGTGACGGGGTCTAAAAAAAATGTGTCGCTGTTGCTTCAAGTTGTAGATATTTCTACTAACCCAGTGGTCGGAAAACGCATCCGTCAGAAGAGCCAAAAAAATCTACAGTAAGACGATTTAAAAAAAATTTGAGAGCCAAATTTCTTTTCAAGAGCCAAATTTCTTTTCAAAAACCATGTGTATCGGAGTCAATACCAATATGTTGCCGGCTGGTCGAGCCGCACTCAGGTAACTAGAGAGCCGCATGCGGCTCGCGAGCCCCGATTTGCCGACCACTGTACTAACTGTACGAGCCAGAGGTCAACTCTTATTAAATGTTGTATCTTTTGAAAGCAGCCCTTTAAGTGGATCTCTAAGGTTTGTCCTATCAAATGCAGGTTTGGAATGCCTTACGTTTCAAAATATGTTGTCTTGGCTTCTTTTATATGCCTTGTTTCTGTGTCTAAACAAGAAGATAAGATTCAGATCATGTATCGATGTCCGGGTGTTCGATTACTGATCAAACAACGATATGACGTTTAGGACGAGTGATCATGATTGCGATTGTTGTTTGATCTGATGATTGAAAATTGAAGTTTGAAATTCAATCGTTTCATTTGTGACTGTGGGGTCTGTGTAACTTATGACAAGGGGTCGGTGTAACTTGTGACTGGGGGTCGGTGTAACTTGTGACTGGAGGTCGGTGTAACTTGTGAATGGAGGTCGGTGTAACTTGTGATTGGAGGTTGGTGTAACTTGTGACTGGAGGTCGGTGTAACTTGTATCATTCAGATGCACACAGGAACAAACACACCATGCCGAGAACAGACATTATTGATACACACACAGAAACTAACAGACCATGTGTATTACAGACTCCATTGAGACACACATGGGACCAAACACATCATGTGTAGTACAGACTTCATTGAGACACACATAGTACCTAACATATCGTGTGAAGTACAGCCTTCATTCAGACACACACGTTACAAAACGACAAAATAAGTTATTTAATTTAATATCGAAATTTGCACACTTTTTCTGGATCGATTATTTTTAACACAGAAGGAAGTATACCTTAAAGACTGATAAAAAAAAGTGAGGGTACAATAATCAAACAAGGATTGTGTTTTATATGTTTATATTGTTTATAATATACGAATCAAATGAGTGAACGTATACTAAATAATACAAAATTTCTCCACAAATGCGGGTTTGAACTGAATGTTAAAAATTGTTTAAAAAACAAATTCTTAACAAAGATATTTCTAAAAATCAAATAAATTTCTACCGACAAATAAGATATTTCAGATTTCCTGTGTCCACCAACGGCAGCTCTAGGCCAGGGCTGTTTGGGGACAGACGGGATACCATAGGGGGAGGGGGGCCGCCTGCCTGGACGGAAGGTCATTGTCCGACTACGTGTCATGACCTGCATGTGACCTGTCATGGTATCACGGCCACTACAAACAAACCCACGCTCGGCGCTGTCCATTCATTAGATTTCATATCAAGAGCTATGGAGCTAACTGGCGGTTACCATTTGGGTTGAGATTTGTAACATTGTTATGTCAAGTAACATTACTAGCCGTGGAGCTAAGTGGAGGTTACCATTTGGGTTGAGATTTGTAACATTTTTTATTTCGAGTAGCATCACTAGCAGTGGAGTTAAGTGGAGATAACCAATTGTTATTATAAGCAACAAACATGGTAGTATGCATAAGTAGGGGCAGCCAACGAGTTTTATCTAATATAACATAAAAACAACATAATATAGATAAGATGCACATAAGATACAAATAAATATGAATCATTTATTGATTTACTAATTATAGATTCATTTGTTTTGATTAAACATTTTCATTCTGGCATTTTTTTTTAAAAACACACTGACAGTGAAATAAATGTTTTTGAACTTGAAAATTTAAAGATAACAATTATTTGACCTTACAGAATATTAACATCATTATTAAAATTTCAATCAAGAAAATATTGCTCTGAAATCACTTTCTCTTGTGTACACTCTGAATTAAGAATTATCAAACCATTTTTTTCTAATATTCTGTGAACACCCTTACTTAAGAGATAAAAAACCATTCTCGCTACTACACTGTGCACACCCCGACTTAAGATATACCAATGCATTCTCACTATTACACTGTGCACACCTAAACCTTAAGAAGGTTCAAACCAGATGAGATATGTCCAGTGTACGGAATACATTTATCATTTAGAGTTTTCGCTCTGTTCATTCTTCTAGACCACTTCAGTTGTCCCCAGTGCTGTGCAGCAAAATATTCCATTTGACTATGGATGTCTAGTCATGGTGAAAACCCTTTTTTTTTTTTTTTTTTTTTTTCATTTCTCTGACTCCCGTAAAAAAACACCGATAAAATTTTAGAAAATCGTCATTTTAAATTTTTGTTTTCTACTTCATTGTATCTTTTGTTATCTACTTCTTTGTATCTTTTGATATCTACTTCATTCTATCTTTCATTATCTACTTCATTGCATCACTTGTTATCTACTTCATTGTATCCTCTGTTATCTACTTCATTATGTGAATGTTAAATCTGTGCTCTGACATTGTTGTAATTGTTTCATCATATAATTAACCACTCCCCCCCCCCCCAACCCTCCACTCCCGTCATTGAATATGTTTATCATTTCCTGTCAACTACATAACTGTACAACAACCGCAGACTTTTTGGCTATGTTCTTATTGTTGTTTTGTTTTGTTGTCGAAGGTTTTTAGCTGAACCATCCGCTCGTATGTGTGTGTTTCGTCCATGTTCATGGTTTCCCTTAACCCTATTTATATTTCCTTCCTTCGCCAGCATGGCGACATTTCATTGTATAAACCATGCTGGCTTCTTTACAAACATCAATTAACGTATTTGAAATAATTCATAGCAGTATTTAATTTTGCTTGTGTTCTAGAATCATCCTCAACCGGTTTGTATCATCTTCCTCAGCATCTAGTTTTATCACTATCCTAATTAAAAAAGAGAATGTAAAAAATGTTGTTTTTTTTTAAAAAAATAAAAACTCTTCATGTCTAGTGAGTGATATTAGTGAACTTGATACCACCAGCGATGGCAGACGACAAACGAAACTAGGTCAGACGTTTTGTTTGCTCATCACATGACATTCGTATTAGCGATTGTGGTAGAAAATCAACGAGCAAAATATTTCCGTTTAACTAAAAGGTCGACCTTAGAGAACCCAACGGAGCCCAAGGGAAGAGCCCTTTTGTAATCTGCCATTAAAAAATGTCTCCTCATTTCGGACCCTTGTCGCAGACCGGAGCCATGTGGTTATGCCCATGAGACTAGCGGACCGTGCACTTCCGTTGATTGGTAAGCATAGACGAGGTTCGTTTTTCTGGACGAGGGAGCAGATGTCAGAAACATTAAAACATTGGAAGCCGTGAACGATCTGAAACGTCACCTGATCGCTCTAAACCAGTAATTCGGTAACTGTCCAAATAATAGTAACAGTGTTTCTGTGTTGGAGGTCTTGTGTAGGAAGTTGTCTTGGGTCCACTCTGACAAGGACTTTGAGTCCACTGAAATTTTAAAAAAAATAATTCAAGTACATGAAACGAAAACAAAAAAAAACAAGTTTATTTTAAAAGTGTATTCACTTGTGAGGCATTTCTTACATGTAAAAGAAAAATTTTGGTACATACCCAAAAAAAACAACAACAAAAACCGACCTTGTAACTTCCGATGTGGCTTTTGACCTGACTTCTAGACATGAAAAGTTTAGGAGCATATTTGCAATACGACTGATTGACAATTTAAATAGTGAGTTTCCACGCACACATAAATTAGCATATAATGAAAAGTCTTGACCATACGGTAATCACGGTCTTAAGAAATAAATAACATAAGGCGGAGTCTATCTCAACTGGTAGACTCACTCGATAAACAGCACGTAAGAAATATGTTAAAACGATGAATAAATCAAATAAGAATCAGTTCACACTCAGAAACACGTTTTTCCATTGATTCGAATTTTTTTTTTTTTAAATAATGTTTTGTTTCTTCATTTTTGGCAGCTTTCGCTTTATCTTTAGACTAACTCTATTTTTACTGGTTCTATTTATAAAACCTGATTTTTTTTTCCAAAGTCATAAATAGTATTAATAGTTTGATGATATTTATATGATCACTGATTGAGTACTGATTGTTCATGTTGTCTTATCTAAACATCAAAGGTATTTGAGAGTTTAATTAGTTTTCAAAAGCTGTAAAATAGCTTGAACGATCCAAAAATAGCTCAAACGATCCAAAAATGGCTTAGAATAGCCAAAAACACCAGCTGTTTATTTTGGAACTTGTTGAAAAGTTTAAAGAAATATATCGAATCGTGCGTTAAGTCTGGCTGTGCGTCCTTAGCACTATCCATAATATAACGTGTTTTATCTCCGACCACGAACTAGCAAAAAGTGTCCACCAAGACTCTTGAACCCAGAAAGCTATGTGTCTCCTTGTGATATTTTCTCGCTGGCCAATGACATAAGCACTTTTATGGATAAACTCGTTCATCTATCATAGTAGTATCATAAACGTATCCCCAAGCTTTTAAACCAAAATTATGCATTGGAAGTTATTATTGTTTTTTTTTTCTCAATAGTTTACGTCATCATATACTTTGTTTTCGAGTTTTCTTATTAACATTTCTACAACACTTTCAAGGATTCCCTTTGGAAATGTTGCTAAAATAAAGAACTGAATTCCCCTCTCCCAAATGTCCAATCCCCTCCCCCAAATGTCCAATTCACTCCCCCAAATGTCCAATCCCCCAATAACAAACCCCACTTTCCAAACCATGCCAGCAAACAATCACGGTGAGAAATAGGAGAGATTTCAGGGGGGGGGGGTATGAAAGATGAGTTTTCAAAGGTGAAGCCCTCCACAAGTCATCTATAACTTTTTTTTTTTTTTTGGTTGCCATTATAGCGTAAAAGAACAATGGTATCGAATTAACTAGTAGCCGTACAAAGGTATCGCCAGTTATGTTTCATCTTGGACACGTAGTATGTCGGTCAAATGGCCGGTCGCCGAAATGTCGTTCGGATAAATGTCAGTAGGTTACTAGACCAAACACCCGAATATCATTTGTCTCGTGTAATATTATATCGTTTCGTCCAGTCGAAACAGATACAGGGAGACACGCCTTCGAACTTTTTTTCTATTAACCATAAGAACCGATATAACGCCCCTGTGGTTTAAAAAAAAAAACAAACCCACACAACATCCAGATAATACGATGGCGCCACACATGAATCACTTAATCATATGACTTCAACGGATGACTTCGACGGACGTGTTGTCGGTCGCTGATTGAACTTTAAACACAGCTTCGAAATTAATTATTGGTGCCGCCCCTCGCAAGTCTTCCAGGTCGACTTACGATCCATTCAACTCACCTGGCCACGCCCACCTGTCTACCTGACTGACACCAGTGACTGTGACATGAGGCCATCGTCAGACGCCTCACTCATTTTCAGCTTTCATCGACGTGACGTCATTTTGTGTGCGTCCAATTTGATGGGCTCCTTTGTCCACTTCCGGCAATGTATGTTTGTCTTTTAGGTCAGCGGTTCTCAACCTGTCGGTCGCGGCCGCTTTGGGAGCTGAACGACCCTTACACAGGAGTCGCCTACGACCATAGGAAAACACGTATTTATGACGTTGCAACTAAAATAATTTTATGGTGGGGGGGGGGGGGTCACCAGAGAATGTTGAACTGTAGTATGGGGTCGCGGCTTTAGGAAGGTTCAGAACCACTGCTTTAGGTGAACAAAGAGTATGATGTAACAAATTGTAACATTTAAATAATAGAGAAAGTAGTTTGACGTGACGTAGCTGATATTAGTTTTGACGTGACGCAGATGACATTAGTTAAACGTGACGAAGCATGTATTAGCTTTGACGTGACGTAGCTGACATTAGCTTTGAAGTGACCTCGCTGACATTAGCTAAGCGTGACGTATCTGCACATTCGCTTCGACGTGACGCAGCCGATGGTATTGGAACATTATGACCATAACATGATGAGCAAAGCTAAGTTCGCTACACCTGATTTGTGTCTGCTTTTAGACATTTTAGTGACACCGCAGTATCAAATATTTGAGAGAAGTTTACCTGAGATAGATGTGCTTTCAACAAGTAAATTCGCTTAAAATGTAACGAAATTTGATCATGTGAGCCGAGCATTAGCTCCATGAAGAACAGTGTGTGCAGATCTGTTGGACTGAATTCAAATTTTTAAACGCTTACGTGTAAAATATTCGAGAGAACATGGCCAATGTGATATAAACATATCTGAAAATTTTAATTTTAGTGCTTGAAATAGTTTTTCAATAAGAAGTGAAAGTCATCATAACCCGACCTACATTAAATGCGTAACATGTATAGATGTATAGCCTACATGAGAAAGCGTAAGAAATGTTACCGGCCCCGGGGGGGGGTGATGGTCTGAGATGGTGTGAGAGATGAGTGAGAGACAGATGGAAACAGACAGAGAGGAGAAAAATAAGTATCACTAAATCTTGAAAAGTTAACATTTTTATCTACATACAACTATCACAACAAAAATAAACACATAAAATATAGTAACATTGAAACGTAACAAAATTAAAACATATCGACATATAGAAACAAACATATAGATATCTATATATAATCATATGGGCCAAATCTGTTGCCCAATCACAGGTGTAGGAAGTGGGCTTTGGATGGGATGGTCCACCCCCTGTGCCCCTTCCATAACTTCACAATGAGCTCACCTGGTATTGAGCCAAATTCTCATTGAGTTACATCTGTCTATATGGATGCGACTCCATGACTTTTCCTTTTTTTTTTTACTTACCAATCATCAGACGTGAAGTGGCGCGCTTATTATTGATGTCAGGATTCACAACTCCTGAAATGTTTGAGCCCCACCCCACTTTTAGCACACAACCCGAGGTCACGGCAGTTCTGTTTGCGCTGCCGACGACGCGAAGTATTTCAAAAATTTTCACATTTTGCACTCACCCACACGGATCGCGGTCCATTCATTTTTGAAAGTGAAAGCGGTTCATCCCGCCCAAAACAACACAGGGGGCGCACGGCCCCCTAAGACGGGGCTTAAACCTCAGACGTCAGCATTCCGCCATGCCTGCCCATTGTTTGGTCATGACCTACTGGCTATTTAATATTACGTTGTGTAAATAGACAGCCCATCACCGCGCTGTGACGAGCACAAAAGAGTCCCCCCCACATAAACAGGAAATAGCTATTGACACAACAATTTTTATGGCACGGACATGGTCAGGGTTTTTGAGTTTATTTTTGTTTGTGGAAAGAGAAGGGAGGGGGGTGTTAAACATTTTTAAAGATTCGCTTTTCTTTTCGTTTAGAAAACATGCATGTAAATACAAGTTGACATCTAATTTTTCATGAAATAAAACTATTTTGCTGTTCATAAAACTCAAATTTGAAAATAAGCAAAGTATTTTCTTTCAAAACCGCGAGAGAAAAAAAAAAGAGTGGGGGAAAGGGGGGGGGGGGAATTATGAATGGTTTGACCTTTTCGGTGTTACGTCACTGCAGTGCTTGTCACATGACCAAGTATGCGTGGCTATGTTAATTATTTATTTAGACTTTAGTAACATGCTGATAAAGGACAGAAATACTTTTTTAACCAGGCAGCGGGTAAAAAAAAAAGTCTGATAATTTTAATAAGTTATAGTATAGCGTATATTGTGTATTTATCATCAATCTCACAATGCTTGCGAACTTAAGTCACTGGTGGATTTGTGTGTACAAATATACGTTGAATTAAGGGAAATGGTATGTTTTTTTTTAAAATTACACAGTCTCTACACAAATAGCATTCACTCAAAATAATATTTTTTTAAAAATTTATATCATAAACAACCACCTTACATCTTCTTTTGAATATGATTTAAATGTACACATATATTAATGTAAAAATATGTACACGATCTCATATTAACAAGGAAATTTGGATATTTCACCCCGTCCCAATGGTAATCTTGACATTATCATAAAGACCTTGTACACAACTCATTTTAACACTGTTAGAAATGGTGAGTCATAAGTAAAAGAAATGTTTGAGAATCCCTCAATACAGCGGGGTCTCTAAGTACAAACCCATGGAATTTTTTCTTCTGCTGTCGCCCTATTTCATTTTCTTTTTTTTTTCGTTTTCCCCTAATTTCTACCTTGTTCCCTCAAGAATTCATCTCAATAGGTCATTTGAATAGGTCATTCATTTAAATAGGTCATTCACTTGAATGTCGTTGATGTTATTTTAACTGTCCTCTTGCACTCTAACGAGCTGTTTGAAAGGTCATCTGTGACCTATATATTGAATCCGGAAACAGAGTTCGCAGTTAAATCTGGTGTTTAAACAAAGGTCTGCTTACCTATCACCGCTAGTCGGGGAATTTGTTCATGTTCATCCAAAAATCGGACAGACTAGGCTCCGTACTGGATTTTTAGAAATAATAAAAGGAGCACATTTTAAATTCCTGTTTTAGTTTCCGACTATATTATTATTGACAATAATTTGAAAATTTTAAATTAAATCTTTGTGTTTGTGTGTGTGTGTCTTCCCTGACACACGCAAATAAAATTCCGTGTGTCTGCCCTATCCCTGACAAGCACGCTAATTTCATTCCTTGGTCGTATCTGCCTTAAGTCCATATGAAAGGGAGAAGAATTGTTCGCCACGTGTTTAAGACTTAAAGGTGAATGAATACCTGCTTAAAGTTCACAACCTTCACCTTGAAATGAAGACAAACAATGGCTTACATAACATCTAGCTGGCATGCCTCTTCACCGAAGGACCGGTTCGGATAAACCTTTCTGAAATCGATTCGTGGAATCGAATCCGATCTAAACACATGACGTCATAAACGGAGCATTCATGAAATTTTTTTCACGCACATTTCCTTCCCAGTTTTTTTTAAAATCCCATTCGTAAATAGTCTGTGTTTGCCATTTACATCTCCGACTCCAGACAAATGGTTAAACATGAAGACAAGATTAGCTACGTCTCAAGTCCATCTCATCAGCCATCTTCCTAAGGCAGACATGATTAGCTACGTCTTAACAAGTCGATCTCATCAGCCATCTTCCTAAGGTAGAAAAGATTAGCCACGTCTCAACTCTTCCATCTCACCAGCCATCTTCATAAGCCAGACTAGATAGCCTCGTCTCACAAAGTCCATCTCACCAGCCATCTTCCTAAGACAGATTACATTAGCTACGTCTCAACACTTCCATCTCACCAGCCATCTTCCTAAGGCAGACACAATTAGCTACGCCTCAACAAGTCCGTCTCATCAGCCATCTTCCTAATGTAGAAGAGATTAGCCACGTCTTAACTCTTCCATCTCACCAGCCATCTTCATAAGCCAGACTAGATAGCCTTGTCTCACAAAGTCCATCTCATTAGCCATCGTTCGAAGGTAGAAGAGATTAGCTACGTATCTACAAGTCCACATCACCAGCCATCATCCTAAGGCATAAAGCCAAAACAAGTCAGTAAAATAACGATATGCTTAGAAATCCGCATAACGTTGATATTGATAAAAGAAAAATCTACCAAGTACATTTAAAAAAAAAAAAGTGTTATTTATATTTGTTTAATGCGTCCATTCCATTAAATGTTATTTTTGGTTTAAAAATCATGGCTTTTCATTGATTTAGCTGGTGCAAGTGTGCAGCACTCTACAACTGGTGAATATATGAAAGCTTTTTCTCTGAACAATTCATCCCTACTAATGCTAGTACACATCAAATTTTTAAGAACATACTAATGACAAGGAGTCAACTAAAAAAATAATATCCATTTATTATGGTTTAGATAAAGTAACGTAGAGATCCTAAATCTCATTTATATGTTATTTATTTTATTCATCATTTTCTGACTTAAAAATCATCGTTAATTTTATTTTGCTTGCAGAATTTATTTCGTATGATATTATTTTAATCTACCCAAAAGGGTTTTGCCCTATATAGTAGTCTTGTGCCTCTATTTTATTAGCGAAGCAATCGCTTATAAAAGGGGATGATTGTTTTTGTTTTTTTAATTAAGCAATATCAGAACAAATGCAAGAGAGAAAAAGAGTACTATCCCGGACTAGAGAGAACGAAGAAGTTTGCCCCTGGAACTGATGCACAAATTAGTGCCATTATTTTCTTTCACAATTAATGTTCACCTAAACCCAGAGATATTTCAAATACGATCAAACTCCTGCACCTCGATGCATGTTGCAAATACCATCTCCCCTTTATTAATTAGGTCATTTGGGTTTGTGCGGGAGAGGTTGTCGGTGTGTGTAGTTTAGTGTGCAGGTGTGCAAGTGTGCTTGTCCAGGTAAGGGCAACAATAATCGTATTGAAAAAAAAAAGTGTATGGTCTTAAAATATTTTTTTTTTAATTTGATAGTGTTAGTGAGGTACATGGCCATTGTCTACATACACAATTGAACTGTGTCGATAGTGTTATAGACGCACATGGAGTTTTCCTCATACACAAATGAAATATGGCGATAGTGTAATACAGGCACATGGTATCGTCCACATACACAAATTAAATATGTCGATAGTGTTAGTGGCGTACATGGCATTATCCACATACTGAACTATGTCGCAGGATGACTCCACAACTCTCCAACACCAAATAATGATTTAACTTTTCAAAGTGATCATCTCTGACACTACCGACTCAAAATTCCCTTTTCTTGCTTATCTTATTCAAACTATTTTTTTTCCCACATGTCCACAACTTGATTTTTTAAAGAAATTTACACTTGTACAAAAAAGTATATATTTTTCAGTTCAGAAACTGTGCTAGATCTAGCAATTGTGTCAGAATATCTTGAGCTTGGAATACAACATTTGACAAGCATAACTAAAAATAATAATCATATTGCTTTATTTCCAGTATGTCTCGCCTAATATGTGCCTAATTTATGATTTCAAGGACCCTGCCCTTTGTGTTCTAGCGCAAACTAAGTTTCTTAGGCATCCCCTGGAGTAGCAATGACCAATTGTCCCCTTGCAGTGCGTGAAGTAGTAGGTAAGAAAATGGTCATTTTTTTTAGAATTCCGAACTACTGCCCCGTCACTGCCCCGTCACTGCCCCGTCACTGCCCCGTCACTGCCCCGTCACTGCCCCGTCACTGCCCACCCTTCAATAGGGGTCAAAATAAAAGAACCATTATTTTCTGGATGGTGAACGACTTGCTGTTAGAACACCGAGAAGTGATGACAATAGAACACCGAGAAGTGATGACAATAGAACACCGAGAAGTGATGACAATAGAACACCGAGAAGTGATGACAACTGAAATATTTCGATAGTGTTATAGACGTACATGGCATTGTCTACAAGCTCATTATCACACTTTTTTTTATATCGGTTACTTCACGGGCCATGCTTCTCAGCCCTGTCCAGACCAAGGTCAAGGGTGTCAATTTCACAACGAAACACGTTTTAAAGATCGATCTTAATTGGCCACCGAGTAGGGAAATATTCAAGCTGGATGTGACCTCGACACTGATCTCAACATCTTAAGGCTGGGAAAAATCTAACGACCTGTCCGATCCTGTACCGCGACATTGTGGAGTATTATCTTTTGATTTGTACACTGCTAGACCTGGAGCTTTTCAATGACGCCTGTAACATATTTAATTTTTTTTTTCTTTTTTTTTTGTTGTTGCGCCGGCTAGAGATAAAATGTTTTTTTTCCAGTTCTTTCTTTTCTTAGCCAACAAATTATTTCACGCACAATGAAATAATGTTCTTTATTATAGATCTTCGAAGAGAAATTAGTTTTTGTTCATAATAATAATAATAATAACTTGAAGCTTTATTAAGTCAATCGTTCCTTAGAAACTGTTGGCGACACAATCTAGACCACACACAATTAATTCTTATAATGTTTCTATTTTATTTTTGTTCAAAAGCTTACGGTCAGTGTTTTAAAAATTATTATATATTTTTTTTTTAAATTGTTATCAAATTCAGTCAGATGAAAATTGATCTCTGTATCCTTACACGTGTTCTGCGGCTCTAAAGATTGGCGGACCATTATTTTTTTTTTAAATTTGTTATCAAATTCAGTCAGATGAAAATTGATCTCTCTATCCTTACACGTGTTCTGCGGGCTCTAAAGATTGGCGGACCATTATCGCCCCCTTTGAGAAGACCGCCTAAGCCACGGCTACAAATTATTAATGACGGACGATCAGGCCGGTGAGTGCAGCGTTTGCATGTGTCCACAGCATTTAATATCACCGGTGAATGGCGATGCCTGGGGAACAGAGGACAGATAGCAACAAAGGGGATCAGATTTCGTTCGTAAAAATTTAGGTTCCCAGCCTTTGGCGCCAAGAGTGGGCTTTCAAAGATGGGAGTTCAACGATCTACCAGGCAAGGGTCAAATTGGTACAAACCTTTTGAGAAAAAAAGAAGTGGTTACATTCTGAAAAAAAAAAATATAAAAAAAAAAAAAAAAAAATAATACTGTTATTGAACAGCAAGGAATATAAGGGTTAATGAAAGTTTGTAGCGATGACGTCATAGAACATGAGCAAGACGTGATGACGTTACAGAACAGCAAGGCGTGATGACGTTACAGAACAGCAAGACGTGATGACGTTACTGAACAGCACGAAGTGATGACGTCACAGAAAGCAGGGCGTGATGACGTCACATAACAGCAGGACGTGATGACGTTTTCAGGCAGAGAAGGAAACGCAAAACAAAAAGAAAAGAAAAATTGATTAAAGTTGAAAAATATTATTATTATTGATTTTTGACAATCATTGATCAATATATCGATAATTTGATTCAGTTATATCATTTATAGGTCACATAAACACTCTTTATACGGAGAGCCAATGTTGAAATCAAATACCGGAAGTTCATGGTGTGTGTCCGCATTAGGCATTATCGAAATCTGGCCAGGACACCAGGTTCAAAAACACTACTAAAGAACATGAGTAGATACGATGAACAGCTATTTATTGAATACACGTTCCCCCCCCCCCTTTTTTTTTTATCTCTTAAAAATAAAATGATGTCTGGATCAGCAAATTCTTAGATGTTATACGGATCATAAAACAAAATGTAACACTTTGATCATTAAATATCCTATTATTTAATTTTTCTCCAGCGAAGAATCAACGTCTTCAGACACTGGTATGATTAAACCAAGAACTGGTCGTCATGGTGATGTCCCGCAAGAACTGGTCGTCATGGTGATGTCCCGCAAGAACTGGTCGTCATGGTGATGACCTGCAAGAACTGGTCGTCGTGGTGATGACCCGCAAGAACTGGTCGTCGTGGTGATGTCCCGCAAGAACTGGTCGTCATGGTGATGACCCGAAAATCAAAGGCTCCCTCTAGTGTAATTACAGCCAACGCCAACGTCTCAATCGTTTGTTAGTTGCCGCTCCTGAAGGCGAACAATCCCAGAGGACAAACATAAAAAAAAAAATGTCGATTTCCCACCAGTAATCTTCCCTGTTTAAAACCGTTTTCAAAGTCATGTGATCCAGTGACTTTAAGTACCAGCAAATATCCCAGGCTTTCGTCCCATCTTTAAGTCCGTAGTATCTTCTCCTCCCACCCCCCACCCCCTTTTCCACATCCCTCAGTATCTTCAAGTACCACGCCCAACCGTTTCCCCGCGGTTGTCCAGTGCTGCGGGCGTCGACCTCCCAGCCTGTGACCGTTGACCTTTTCCCCGTGGTCATCGGGTTACGGCTCATACACACTCGGAACGTTTCCTGTTACAAAATGGCCTCCTATCTTCCCTTTACGTGAGACTGCGCACGCTCGAGGGAAAAAAACACCCATTGTTTGTGGTTATGTGAAACCGTAATCTAGTGTTAGGGCAAACTACTAACAACTTTTTTTTAATAAAAAACAGGAATGTGGATAAATACGTAATAGCCAATAGCAACTGGCTTAATACTATTTAAACACTACTTATCGGTCATTGGTTTGCGATCAAAGTCACTAACATGACTCAGGACACAATAGTTTATTATTTTATAACTAAACTTTAAGATAAGGGAGCATTCATCCGTTAAATAAAAAACAAACAAAAAATTTGAACTTTTAAGGATCTATATTTTTAAAATTTAATTTGAAACGTTCACCATTTTTTTTTTCATGTGTCCAAGCCAGGCCTGCACAGCTCAAAATGTAAGGCGAGCCGTAATACTTTATGAACAACTTGTGCGGCGCAAAAGAAAATAGGACGGGATTGTGCGGGCCAAAAGAAAATGGACAGGTGGTGGGGGGAGGGGGGGGGAAGTATTTATGAAAAAAATAAGAGTAAAGAAAAATTTCGCGGGCCGTAAAGTGGGTGCTGGCGGCCCGCATGCGGCCCGCGGGCCGTATGTTGCGCAGGCCTGGTCTAAGCCATTAATCTTCTCTCACTTCCATCCTGTAAAAGATTACAGTCTCCTAACCTGTAACGTTGGTCTCATCAACGTGAAATTCAAGCAAGGTCGTGACTAGCTGTCGGACTGACGCCACAAATCTGGGTCACAAAGGGACAGAAGATGACGTCATTGGTTCGTCAAGCTTTTCCCGGAGCGATACTTATTTACGTAACTGGAACTCTGAGTGGAACATGTTCTCACAGCCTTAAATTGCTTGTTTCGTTTAATTATTTATAGGACTACTGGTAAATAAATCCAAGCAGTGTGTTTCCAGTTGTACCATTATAACTGAGATTACTTACTTTTTTTTAAAAAAGTATTTGCAATCGTGGAATACATCGCTAAGTTCAGCAGAAGAGCTCAGGCAATATATGACAGGCAATATATGACAGGCAACATATGACAGGTAATAAATACATGACATATTATGTATTCAATATAATGGATTTAAATGGTTATCCGGCAGTCAATGTTGTAGGGTCGAAGACAATTCGTCTTGAGCAAGGCAGGAATCTAATAACAGGTCCACTCCGCTTTCACGTCGAAAAATTTTCAAAAGCCTTTTATAAATAAATAAAGATCCCTTAGGTAAAAAATGGGTTTTATGTCAAACAGTTGTACGTTGTTAAAATTATGTGTTCTGTTTATTTGTGGTTCTATGTCAAAGAAAGAACAATTATTTACCCATTATATCTGAAATATGAGCCGTACATTTTATTTCCCTTTTTCATAAATATGAATTATGCAGAAATTATTTCGTTACGCACTGAAATTAGTTTTCAAAAGCTTAATGGTTGTTTTAAAAAATTGCTCGTTAACAAATATTACAAAACAAAAGGGCGATACCATTGATTAAATAATATAATAACGGAAATACCCCAAACTCATGGTAACCACTAGTAACAATTTGTTTCTTCTGATATAAAGAAGAAAATAAAATAAAAAGAAATTTAAAAAAAATTTTTTTTTTAAATGACATCACTTGAGTACGTATAGTAAGCAAAGGGTAAAATTATTAATACACACAAAGAGACACACACGCACACACGAGCACGTGTGTACAAACTGGTAAGTCTGGTACGTCTCTTGTATCTCGTTTACCTTTAGGGCGTCTACCGGTCACAGTCGACCTTCTTATTTATCGTCAGCGATTCAGAATTTTAAAAAATAGAAAGTCTAGAAATTCCATCGTCAGGGTGTATATTTCTCACTCTATGTAGACCATTCCGGAAAACGCAAACACGCTGTCCCAATCAAAGGGAGGCTGGGGGAATGGAGTGGCAGACCGCTGCAGCAAATTAATTGATTACGACATAGAAGTATCAATAGGGGTGATAAGGGATGTACTCTTCGGTTCTTCGCCGATCTCATGACATGTTATTTTTTATCTGATCTTTGAAGTACAATATACATAAATATTGTTCGAAATATCAGTGTAGTTATGTCCATCGCAAATTTTTTTTTTCTCTCTTAAAGAACTGTACACTGAAAGCTGGCTTCTCGGTATTCTATATCGATGGATCGGGACGAGAGGACGCCGCTCTTCGTGAGTGGTCGTCCAAGAGCTTCGTGCTCAGTGCCGCTTCTGCCAATTGTTTGTCAGGCTATGAATGAAATAAATGTCACCAGCTTATACAGTCTTTCATGTTTTGGATTTCAATCATAAAAATGAATTTCCAGCTCAAGCTTTTTTTCATAAATATGTGACCATAATGTTAAAACTCTCAATACCATTCTAAACATGTATACTGACTATACAATTCTAAACATGTATACTGACTATACAATTCTAAACATATATACTGACTATACAATTCTAAACATGTATACTGACTATACAATTCTAAACATGTATACTGACTATACAATTCTAAACTTGCATACTCTAAATGCCAAGCTAAACATGTATACTCTCAATACCATGCTAAACATGTATACTGACTATACAATTCTAAACTTGCATACTCTAAATGCCAAGCTAAACATGTATACTCTCAATACCATGCTAAACATGTATACTGACTATACAATTCTAAACTTGCATACTCTAAATGCCAAGCTAAACATGTATACTCTCAATACCATGCTAAACATGTATACTGACTATACAATTCTAAACTTGCATACTCTAAATGCCAAGCTAAACATGTATACTCTCAATACCATGCTAAACATGTATACTGACTATACAATTCTAAACTTGCATACTCTAAATGCCAAGCTAAACATGTATACTCTCAATACCATGCTAAACATGTATATTCTTACTACCCTAATAAATCTCTTTTATACTTTCACTATCAAACCAAATCTAACAAACTGTACTGCTATACAAAATCTTTTAAACTCTCACAAAAAAAAAAAAAAAACAACAACAAAAAACACTTAGGCTGATTTTGTCAAGCACTTAATTCACTTTTCGTCTGGAACCGTTCTCAGAGAATTCAATTTACCATCTCGACGAATTTTTACCGCGCAATAAAAGGTCATAATATCAAAGTTCAGGGCGTTGTCAGGAGCATGTGTCCGTATTATTTGACCTCCTTGTTACATAAGAAATTTTTAAAAAGAAGCTTCCTCTAAAGAGGCAGTTTTCGCCGCCCCTGATACAGTCTAAAAGTCTTTCAATTCCATTACTGCACTTGTACCACGAAACAGCTTCCCCGTTCAACCACGAAATTCATGGAATTATCAGGCTAAAAGACACAGTGTTCGCATTGTGACCAGTTTAGGCTCTTCGGTAATAACTTTTTTTTCAACTTGAAATTCTGGCGAATATTGTTTACTTTCGAATTTAAGACGTTGTATAGTAAGGATTCGGTTGGTTTTTTTTTCATTAAAAAATATATTATTTTTGTTAATATTGTTTTTAGCTAGTTTAAGTTTTCAGAAAATCAGACTATCAATTTAATAAAATGGCGAACATTTAAGAGTGAACGCGTAAAAGTAATTGTGTACTGTCCACTACTGTACATGATGTATTCAAAAAGTACACTGTGCCGTAGCCTACACATGTAATGGAGCAATGCACGATCAACAATAAATCATCAAATTCGGCTTTTCGATTAAACGTGGAGAATATTATGACTTCATAAAAACTGCAGAAGTCAGGCGACACTGCCTAACCCACCTCCTAACACAATCCATAACACACCACCTAATCATCAACTAACAAAACCCATAACACACCCCATAACACACCACCTAACATATCACCTAACATATCACCTAACACACCATCTAACACCCCCATAGCACACCACACAACACACCACATGCACCAACTAACACCACCTATCCCCACCTAACACACCACATAACACACAATCTAACACACCAAATCTCCTTACTCCACAAAACAACTCCAACATCAAAATGCACTATTATTTATCTTAACTATTAAAGAATTTTAAGTGATTAGTGTCATTTTTTTTTTTTTTTAAAGAGGAAAAACATTCTTTGGGCTCAATTAATGAACCAAAAGTTTATAAAATACATTTCAAAGCTATTTATGTGGTAATCTTATGAAATATAATTAGTTCCTTTCAAAGTGTTGATAAGCTTTAATGCTCTGCAAAATTTACTGGGATTTTTGGGGATAATATTGGCCAGATTCTTGGAGCATTCAATAAGGCAAGTTTCCAGTTTCAAGGCGATTCTCCAAGAGGATCCTCATGACAAGCGTGTACACTTTTTGCTAGAATCACTTCTCCCACAACGGTCCCGAAACCAGAAACGTACGGCTTGGCCACCTATGCATAGCGGTAATAAAATGTCTTTTACTGTAAACGCACATCTTCGATGTTTCTTCCTGGGGTCTGGGAGTGGGGAGTGGGGGATATAACCCAGGTGTCTCCTTGTTCTCCAAGCGGTTGTCCATAAATCTCTTAGTGTCTAGCACTTTTTCTTTCCATTATGTCAGTCAAAGAACAATCTTAACTTGAAACATTGAAATACAGAGATAATTGCAAGTGATTATTTTAAAAATGTGTTTTACAACATTTAAGCGAGTGGGAAGGGTGTAAGAGAATATCAGGCTTACCGATAAATCTCTGTTATTTAATCCACTGTAGCGTATTAACTATGGCAGATTCATGAAGGTAGCGCATAGTTTAAAGGAAAGTCAGATACACTAAACCGGTCGTCGGCCAATGGGAACATCAACGATTAGAAATGCGCTGATTTAAGATCCGGTGGCCTCGCCTTTCCTCCTTACCCGTATTTTCACGTTGAAATAGTAAAAAAAAAAAAGTATAAATTTAATTTTTAAACTTCAACTTGACTTACCAAAACATTTACACCCACACACCAATATTTAATCTAGTATCACACATTTACACCATAATTGGTCGCGTTACCCTATCCCACCCTTTTAACACAACACTAAACTTTAACCAAGCATCTATCATTTACACCCAGACATCAACATTTAACCGAAATTGCCACCTTTACGAACACCCACCATTTACGCAGTGCATGATACCCTCACACAGTTACTCTTGTAACCAGTGAAATATCCTCATCAACACCAGGCACATAAACATTGCAAATTGCATCTACATTCATAGGAGCCAGAATGATCAATAAATTGATCGTGGGCCCTTAATATATAGAAGAAGAAGAAGCTCACAATTCAGGTCAATATCTCATTTAAAAATAGCCAATTAATTGGAACATTAGTCTTGCAAATGAAGTTTTTGAAAAAAATTTAAAAATTTTTAACAAATACATTTTTCTTTTAAAACACACTTTTCAAAACTTCAGAGTTGTTATAGTAATATGACCTATTTAAAAAAAGCGAGTGACGTCAATGAAGTCAAAGTTCCTTGCAAATCGCAAAGACACGCACGCAACGGTAACGCTAATTTCATTCGATTTGTCAAGATCACGATCGAAGTGAGCGCGCAACAGTAATGCAAGGCAGCTGTGACAACTCACTCATTTTTTTCCATTATTCAATAATGTGTTGCGTAACAATTGAGTTAGATAACACTTAATTGCAGCAATGCAAACTTATACACGTGTCTAACGTTATAGGTGTCAAGTCACAAGACATAATTGTATTTCTTGAGCGCCCCATGCTTTCTTAACCATAATGCTGTAACAACTCTGAAGTTTTGGGGGATATTTATCGAATACTTTTTAGTACATTTTTGGAATAGCGTTTTTTGTTTGTTTTTGGTTGTTTTTTTTAAAGTGTTTATATTTATAGTTATATTTTTAAAAATTTTATTCTTTTTAATTTTGGAAGATATAATAGTAGTGGGTTGAAATATATGACACAAAAAAGCGTGTGGTGTCCATGAAATACAAACACGTTAAAGTGGTGGCATAAATGTGGTTAAAAATGTGTTTCTCAACGGTTCTTGTTATCAGGAGCGAGTAACCATGCACAAAGATACGCTGCTGTGAAAAACCAGATATCTCTATCACTTTTAGTTCCTGAGATATCCACAGAAAGTCACTCAAGGGTAAGTGAAGGTCATTGATGACCTACTGATCATGAAATGTTGTATTGTCATCGGGGGGGGGGGGGTTAAGTTTACAAAGTTTCAGATAAATTGGACCTCAGGATGATGGTCAAAACTAATATGCATGATATCACCACAAACAAGCAAAAAACAAGCAAAAAAAAAAAAAAAACAAGCAAAAAGACATGCAACCTAAAAAATCATGTTTATACAAAAAAGATGAATTTCCCCAATCAACAAGTTTATATCTAGACACCATTTGGATAACAGTATTACCAGAACGAATGTTGTGAAAGAGAATACACCAGCAGTCTCACTTCCTTTCAATGGAGACTACCGCAGCAATCTCGGTATCCGGCCTGTTCACTCAGATTGTTAGTGTTTGCTGCCAACACATATCTGACCTTTAGGTGAAAATAAGTCTTAATGGGCGCCGGCGGGGAGGGGAGGCACCCGGGGGAGAGATGATCAAAAAGTCGTAATGGGTCACCTGGGGTTGTGATAAGACGTTGCAGGCACGTCTGGGGATGTGATGGATGGTGAGAGCGGAAACATGGTGAGTAATGGATGGTACTGGGGTGTAATGGATTGGGATCGGTAGTGGTGGATTGTGAAGGGAAAGTCCAGGGATCATTCATGATGTAAACGAAGGTTTTGATGTTTTTTTTTAAATATTCAACTAAGTAAACATTTAATGTTCCGGCCAGGTGTTGAATATAATCTGTATAACTTATCCTCCTCACCCCCCCCTCCCCCCCCCCCCCACCTTTTATGTTTCATCGTCACTATCCTTAGAATCATGATTTGCATAGAAATGTGGAAATATTCGGGGCAAAAACAATGACAATTGGCGCCTACCTTAAAACTGAACCCATGTCAGAGTCTACGTAATTAGTGTTTTGTTACTCTTACATGACGCTGACCAATTACTAAACCTTGACACTGACCAATTACTTAACATTGACACTGGCCAATTACTTCACTTTGACACTGACCGAGTATCTGAACAACATTGTTTGAGCTGATAGACTCTGATAAACCATTATTCTTTATTCTCCCTGAGAAATTTCAGGAAAAATAACATCTAGTTCTTGGACATCGGTATCACAGCAGGTAGAATGCCCCCCAAGCAAACAGCACTTCTGATATTTGAACGTGTAACATTGAGAAAATTAACCCATCACAGATCAGAAGACAAGAGGGACTTGGGCGTAATTCAATTGCGACCTTTGCGGTAACAATAATTGCCTTGTGAAGAAATGGCTGATAAGTCTTAAAGTGCACATGTCCCTTATTGTTTCCAGTGAATGATCGACAATCTTTATCGTCTAAAAATGGCAGGTGGTAATTATGTTAGCAGATTGATCGCCGGTCATTATATTGTGCAGAGACTCTCAGGTCGTTCACATAATTTTTTTTTTTTTACTAAAGTGCGTGTATTTGTTTGCTTGAGTTACCGAGTAACTTAAAGAAAGAAAAGAATTTTTTTTTTCACCACACACTTTCCTTCTCGCCAAGAAACATATATTGAATCTGATCTCACTATTGCATTGATCCCACTATTGAATCTGATCCCACTATTGAATCTGATCCCACTATTGAATCTGATCCCACTATTGAATCTGATCTCACTATTGAATCTGATCTCACTATTGAAGCTGATCTCACTATTGAATCTGATCTCACTATTGAATCTGATCTCACTTTTGAAGCTGATATCCCTATTTAAGCTTATCTCACTATTGACTTGATCTCACTATTGAATCGATCTCACCATTAAAGCTGATTGATCCCACTATTGACTTGATCTCACTATTGAATCTGATCTCACCATTAAAGCTTATCTCACTATTGAATTGATCTCACTATTGACTTGATCTCACTATTGAATCTGATCTCACTATTGAATCTGATCTCACTATTGACTTGATCTCACTATTGAATCTGATCTCACTATTGAAGCTGATATCCTTATTAAAGCTTATCTCACTATTGACTTGATCTCACTATTGAATCGATCTCACCATTAAAGCTGATTGATCCCACTATTGACTTGATCTCACTATTGAATCTTATCTCACCATTAAAGCTTATCTCAATATTGAATTGATCTCACTATTGACTTGATCTCACTATTGAATCTGATCTCACCATTAAAGCTTATCTCACTATTGAATTGATCTCACTATTGAATTGATCTCAATATTGAATCTGATCTCACTATTGAATTGATCTCACTATTGAATTGGTCTCACCATTGAAGCTGATTTCACTATGGACGATGATCTCACTTTTGAAACTGATTTCACTATTGGAGCGGATGTCACTATTGAATTGATCTCAGGCGTCTCGTTTACTTTCATTCATCTCTTCTAGTGAATGAACTTAAGCTGACCCCAAATTCGGCAGCGCCATTAGGGTGTGGCAAATTAAAAATAGTCTCCTTTAACCTCGATTACAAATAAATACAATATACAGCCTGTATTATAAGAATCCTTTAGAATATATTAGATTGGTATATCCTTTAGAATATACTAGATTTGTCGTGTCGCTTATACAATGTGTACGTCATGTCTAGAAATATCAATAAAAAACACTATTAATACGCGGAAGAGAGATATTTTTTGCGGTCACTCTTACTCTAGAGATTTGCTGTACGAGACAGAGATTTGTTTACTAAAATTTTGTCGTGTGTGTGTGTTCCTATTTCAACATTGTACCTTTTACAACATTGTATATTCTTCAACATTGTATCGATACAAGCCATCATTTTACTGTAGGTCAATACCTTTAATTTTATATCTTTTTGATTTTGTAATTGATTATTAAATTTAAAAAATTATTAATTATAATTGGGTATCGTTTTATATTATTGTATATAATTTAGGGTATCTTTTTTTGTTGTGTACTGTTTTTCAACGAGCCATATACTTAAATAAGAGATTAAATTATCTATATTGATAAAAGTACGTAACAGTTGCCTTATAGATATACTGAATGTCCATTACCCCAAAATATATATATATATTTACGACTTCTTACTCCCGATTTGTATGGAAGACCTCATAGACTTTTTAAATTTAAAATGGTTTATTGAATCTATGTATACGGGAAAAAAAATAATTACAAATACAAAAACTACAGACATTTTTTAAAAAAAAAATAATAAGTTCCTCATGCTGGTTATAAAACAAAAGGATTTATTCTAAAATTTTTCAATTCAAATTTTGTAGAAATGATGTTTCCTTTTGAAACAATGACATCAAAACTATGGCTATTTCAAATCAGAGAAATTTGGAGACCGCCAGAGCAGGCTGCAATAAGAGCAGTGTGTCACCAGAGTAGAACACCGCCAGAGCAGGCTGAAATAAGAGCAGTGTGTCACCAGAGTAGTGTACCACCAGAGCAAGCTGCAGTAAGAGCAGTGTGTCGCCAGAGTAGGGTACCGATAGAGCAGGCTGCAATAAGAGCAGTGGGTCACCGGAGTAGGGTAACACCAGAGCAGGCTGCAATAAAAGCAGTGTGTCACCAGAATAGGATACCGCCAGAGCAGGCTGCAACAAGAGCAGTGTGTCACCAGACGGGCCAACTTGGAGCAGGTCCACGGAAATGTCTGGAAAGAAATATTAGCATAAGATAATGTAGGTGACTAAGCGAAATGAATTTCTTTAAAACGCGAGACGTCAGGTTATGCGAGATGCCAAGTCTTTTGTAACTACTACATGTTGAGGTCTTATCTAAACTATCCTGTCCAGTGTTGCCAGAAGAATAAATATATTTAAAAAAAAAAAAAAAAGCTTTAAATATAATTTTATTGCTGTACAATATTACCCCAAAAAATTACCATTTTTACCCATGTTGGGGTAATTTAGTCTAATGGGACCCGGGTGCGAATGGGGGCGCTGCGTGTCCGGATCCATTTTGACACAATGCTATTCGGATGTCATTTATGGTAGTTTACTTTAGTTAAACTGAAGAATTAAGTTTACAAACATAAAGTCCATTCAATTATTTTTCATTTGTTGCCTCATTTCGTCTTAAAAGCCCAACAATAATATTTTAAATAGTTTTTTAATCCCAACTTCTCACTTCTGGTACCCGGGTGCAAATAGCAACTTCGTTTTTCTTATGTATCACCGGAGCCTCTCTGCCATAACTATGTGTTCGACTCGTTGGCCCATATCGTAGAGCTCACCAGCGAATCTCAGTCAAGGTGTCTGATCTATTTGAGCTAAATGTCAAATATGCCCCAACACCGGAGAATGCTGATCACAGATGCGCCTTTTACCTTTCGAGTCCCCTGCGGAGGAACTCTCATAGCATAACCGGGGAATGCCTGCAACGTCGAGGGCTGGAAAATATAATAAATATCTAAACCCCTACATTTCTAAGTGTATTGGGAAATACAAAGATGGTGTTTAAAAAAAATGGATTGTTTGACATTTTAAAACCATGGCGCGGCCCTGGTGTATTTATGATATCAACAGAATACGGACGACGACAGATGGGGTTGGAATTGGTGCGGTAATAAAAATAGAGGTGGAATATCTGGGCCAATAGCCAGAGGTCAAAAATAACGGGTGCACTCTCAACACCAAATTTGCTACTCCTACATATCACCCTGATATGAATACCTGGGAGTTTGATAATACAGGGAGAGTGTGTGTGTTTTTTGGGGGGTTGTGGGGTGGGGGGTGAGAATAATTTAAGACCTTCATTTAATGAAATAAATGGAAGGCAATTTAGTCACTACTGGCATCCAGTTATGACACGTTTGGGTTCCTAATGCAATGATCTGACCCACACGCACATCAATCAGATATCTGACCCCCTCCCCTCACTCATACACCCAAAACAGATCCGTCTTAGTTCAAGAAAGTGAACATTGCCACCCCCACCCCCGTAAACCTGCCTGCAGCTGTGACGTCAATTGCTCGTGCGTTTTCTTGACGTCAGTTCAAAAGGTTATCAGTCTAGGAATGCGCACATCCTTCTGTGGAGGCGGGGGGGGGGGGGCGCACACATCCTTCTGTGGGGCGCCCTACATACGAAGGTACCGTATATTTCTACAACAAGGGTTCCCTTTTCTGTAGAGAATGAGGGGCTGCGTAGGTGGAGTCAAGCATTTGAACAATTCAGTCCCCTGAAAAGCAGCTGTTTTAAGCCGTTTTGCAGGGCAGATTTCATAACATTTCCCCCCCCCCCCCCTTTTTTTTTCTTTTTCTGAAAAAATGTAAGGAAATAAATGAATAGGAAATTAATTCTGTTATATTCGTCATCCTTCATTAATGGATTGTCAGAAACACGAAAAGAATGCTCAAGTAAAAAGAATGCGCATAAATTTCATTACGAAAAATGGAATGATGCTAGGTCAAGACGACAATAAACCAAGTATTCTGTCAAAGTATTAACAACTAGCAATGGCAGCAAATAAAAATATATGTATCTTCCCGGACCCACTAGCAATTCCCCCCCCCACACACACACTCACCTGATTTAAGACCCACACCCTCACCCCCCCCCCCAAACCGCCGTTAGTGATGGAAGAGAACCGCCAATGTACACATGTATAGTGTACAAATCCAGCCATGTAGCATGCGACGTTTGAGCACGTCGACTCCCCACAGTCTTTTCAATAAACGTAAATATTTTCAATAACGGAGCACCCCCAGCACCGGTTGTCTAATCTCAAGACGGTTCTAAGTGTATAAATGTTAGGTCAGCTTGTGTGTCAGGAACACATTATAAGAACCACTTTTGGGTTTCTAAAAAAAAAAAAAAAAAAAAAGGGGGTGGGGTATTTTACGTAATTAGCAACCAGAAATAAAAGAAAGGAGAAAGTCTTCGTGTGACGTCATTCGGATTTAAATATTTAAAAACCCCTGAAGCTGGTTTACTTTGGAAGAAGTTACACTGGATAAAAGTGCATTAACCTGTAAATCTTCATGTAACGGGCGACGCTTTGGGGATAAACAGGTGAGCCGTAAACGAGAACAATGGAAAACATAATGTAAATAGTAGACCCATCTGTTACGTGTAAAAAATAAATAAATTTGCAAGCATGTAGATTAATGTCCAGCGGCGAAGTGGAGAAAGGAAAGACATCTGCGTTCAAACAGATAACTCGGTATTCAGCCACACAAAATCCTCTCCCACCCCCAACCCCCCACTGACCAAATCTCCTCTCCACCTTCACCTGTCCCAACAAACCAAAGATGAGATGGTCGAATCACGTAAGATATTTCTTACCGAACATTCCACTAATTAGCTTAGCATGCTCTCCCCACACAGGATCAACGCCCCATCCCACACCGGATCAACGCCCCATCCCACACCGGATCAACTCCCACCCCACAAAGGATCAACTCCCACCCCACACAGAATCAACTCCCACCGCATACAGGGTCAACGCCCACCGCACACAGGATCAGCTCCCACTAAGATATTATCTTGCACGGTTGCTAGAGGTCTGTCCATCCCGATTTAGATAAGATATCTCTGATTGGACCAAAGTCAAGAGATTACGGTAGTCCCGACTCGTGGTCAGAAACAGATGCGTGAAGGTTTACACGGGTAGAAAAACTAAAAATGTGTCCATTTCTAACAAAATAAACGCCATGTAACATTTTAGGATGCGTTTTTTTTTTAAATTGAGATCGACAAGTGTATATTGGAATTTGCCATTGAAGAATGCATCATGCAAAAATTTGAGAACCAGTGGACTCTACTTCTCAGTTTCCTGTCTGTATGTCTGCTTGCAGTGTTAGGTGTAAAAAAGGTGTGACGTTATTTCTTGAACTCTCGTCCGGGATGTTACACAAATTACACAAATTACACAACTCTGCGATCATGTCAAACAACAGTTCAAAGGTTATGCAGTAATATGGCAGCTATGTTCCTTACCTGTTAATGGAAATTTTTTAAAATGTACATTTTTAAAACCTTTATATTAAGTTTGCATTTGTTTCTTTTTATGGCAAAATCTTCGGAGAGTTCACTGACCCTTTTCCAGTCAACCTATTGAGCTGAAACTTGGCACATAGACTCGTTGACGATGAAAAATTATTCTATCTAATTGTCAGCCCCACCCCAACCCTCAATAATCTGTTTTTCAGGGGGGGGGAGGATAGAGGAAATATGATGCCACTGAGTTCACGTTTTTCAAGAGGAAGATAGAGGAAGTATGATGCCACTGAGTTCACGTTTTTAAAGAGGAAGATAGAGGAAATAGGATGCCACTGATTTCTCGTTTTTCAAGAGGAAGATAGAGGAAATATGATGCCATTGAGTTCACGTTTTTCAAGAGGAAGATAGAGGAAATATGATGCCACTGAGTTCACGTTTTTCAAGAGGAAGATAGAGGAAATATGATGCCACTGATTTCACGTTTTTCAAGAGGAAGATAGAGGAAATATAATGCCACTGATTTCACGTTTTTCAAGAGGAAGATAGAGGAAATATAAAGCCACTGATTTCACGAAATAAAGTTCCTGAAAACTGCGCAATTGTGTTTGATGCTTATTATTGTCTTTCCTTTTGTTGAAATAGTTGGTGAAATAAATCTGCGCTGTGTAAAAATCGGGTTTTACATGAATATTATTATGAAATGAAATAATTTTAAAAATACAAATAAAGTATTTATACGAAAAGAAAAGCTTTCGGAATTGTTTAATTTGAAATGAAAATTTAAAAAATGAAGATAAAATACTATTTGAATGAGAATACTCAATGTGGACACCCGGTTGAGATAAAGCAGTAGCAATTTGAACATTTCTCCCAATATAAGAAAGTATATGTAAGCTTGTTCACACTTACTTTTAGTTGACAGCATTGTTGGGGGGGGGGGTGTATAAACTGAGCGCCTGGAAGATCTGAAACTAAATATTTTGAAGCCAAGTCATAGAGAATCATTTCAGTTCCTCGTATTGCACCGATCAAAGTACATCTATGATTGTTTTTCTTTTTGAAACACAAACAAGAAAGACATTTATGTAATCTGTATCAGACGGAATATAGTTTTCTGCACTGTGAAATCATATGTCCATATCTTCTGAGATTCAGACTCAACCTTTGATATGGTTGTGTCACGAAAGTTCCACACATTATTCTATTAAAAAGAACGCACCTTATAGAAAAGTTAGTGCCATTTCTCCCGGCACTACAAATGGACCACATGCGTACCAATGCAATCGCACCAAACACTTGAGGCTCTCGACTTCCGCGTGCGCCATCAATAGGGAAAGCATACCATGCGGGAGAAATAAATTTTGTCTATTGTTATAATCGTGTGTAAAGGTCACACGAGAATGCAGGTAGGTATCGTGAGTTGATCTGAGCAGATGGACGCATCGCCCATAGATGTAAACAAGCAAGACCTACTACTATTCCAACAAGTCGGAACTCGAGTCCCAGGTAAAGGAGTGGTCGTGTAGAAAACAAACACACTTCGTCACCCTGGTTTTTTTTCTTCCTCGCAGCACGGGTCAAAGGTGCTCTAACTGAGACACTCCACAGGTATCAACAATGTTGAAGATGTAAACTCGCTGACACCATGATTGGCATGCATTTTATTTGAAATTTATTGATTTTTTTTTTATTTGCTTTTTCTTAAATTTTAAAAATTAGGTTCTTGGACATAAGTCCTATACAAACATGAATAAGGAAAGAAATGAATTGGGTAGCATTCGGTGTATAGCAAGGCAGGAGCAACCTAGAACTTATCTTATTTTGGGATTGGGTTCATGACTTTTAGCAAAATCTTGTATCCAATTTTTTCTCACGTTAATTATTTTAGTAGACCCCTGAGCCTAGAGAACGTGATTACTGCAATAACCTAGCCCCACCCTCTTCCCACCCCAAGTATACCATCGTGGTTACCGACATCGAAAGTGATAGGTACTGGTATTATGAAAATGTGATGTAGATGTTCCCTGAATCGGTCAAGAAGACGAAGGCTTGTCTCCCCATTAAACACGTGCGGCGTCTTAACACGGGAGGTCTACAAACTGTTACTTGGTGAACAATAGCATCCTTCATTTTTAAGTACAGCTATAATGAAAGGGATCTGAAACCCTCCAATGACACCAGCACATGATTTACTGTGGCTTCCTCTGCAACTGTTTATGCCAGTGTATGGGTTTTTTTTAAAATACTGATGATGTGTTTTCTGACATCATGTACCTTACGCTTCTATTCCTTTAGAATTCTTAGGGTACTTTTTGGGGGTGGGGTTGGGAGGTGTTGGATACATACTTGTAATTAAAATTATTTTATCTAAGAAAACATGTTGTCGTGGGGAGCCTTTAATTATTCTGAAAGTCAATTTTTGTTTGAAGGTACATTCAACGTCTGAACCAATCAACCATTTCAGAATACTGTATTACAAGTTTGATAAATATACAAGGCCATATAGAAATTCATTTTGAACACGTATTAATTTTTCAATCCGCTTATAACACACACACACGATTCACTATTTTAAAAAAATTTTACAAAATAAACTGTTACAGACCACTAGGGTTTTAATTTTAAACAACAATATTGAAAGATGAAAAAATGATACCGAATCATCATTTGAGAACCTCTGAGATGTTAAAAAAAAATTATAATAAAAGTCTACACCTGGATCAGCGGGTGAAATGGATATCTCTAGAGTGCATATGTTTCATCAAAGCTACGTGAAAGGTCTTTGGGAAACATGTCTTTCAACTACAATATCAGAAATAGAGCGGTGCCGAGTTAAACCGCGCTTCAAGTGCGGAAATCTATACCAGAGGGCAATGCTCGCTGCGCATTTAACGGTAGAGACAAACGAACAACGTTGTGGAGACTGGGTGGAGAAAGGAATTTTATTTTTATGATTCCTTTTCTTTGGGCTGATGTGCTGTTCAATTCATTTGGGTGGTGCTAAATGTCAATCGCAATTAAAAAAAAAAGAATTTTGTTTTTGTTGATTACATGAATTTAACAAAAGTTTAAGTTAAGCCCGAACACTGATTGATTGACCGAACTCCACGATTGAAGGTTTAATGTAATGTTAAACGTACAAGAATCAATAACAATAATTCCGGAGTGGATCGTTCATGCCCGCAATGTTGAAGCCGGTTTAAAACTTCAACATTGCGCACCGTGCTGCGGTCTCGTTTGCTGCTTCCCCGTCGTCACACAAAAGAACATCTAGGTGATTATATTCGATGGATTGAGTGATTGTCATTTAAAGGACCTGGCAGCAATATTTGAATTCTAGCTCCAAACGTGGAACGGACATTATTTTATACGTGCAACTTGGATACGTTGCCCTAGACTGCAGTTTATTTCAAACTTATGTTAAAGTTTAGGGTACAAGCAATGCATATGCTGATCAAAAACATAAGAAGGCCACCAAAGGACTTCAGAACAAAACAGAATTATGTAAAGGGGGACAATTAATTAATATCAAGAGCATAAGTATTATGTATTGTTATTTAAATGATTGATAAAATGTAGCATGGGGAGATACTCTGATGTCTAGGAAACTTGAGGTCTGAGAAATCTGAGAAGATACATACAAATAATTGTGGAAAAAAAAGTCGTTTAGGTCAATGGGGCGGAATTCATAATCTATGCTTGCATGAGAAAATAACCTTCTTGTCGTGAGAAGATTTAAGTAAAGTAAATTTTCTTTGGACGAAATAATGACATTGAAAATTTAATTGTAAACATTGTATGTAAGAAGGAATGTTAAAAAGTGAACATTATCGCAGGGATAAATGTTAAATAGTGATTATTTTTGGAAAGAAGGGATGTTAACTAGTGAACATTATGGCAGTAAAGACTATTAAATAGTGAACATTAAGGAGAGCCGAAAATATAAAATATAATTTAAATATTCACAGATAACCTTTCACAGATCACCGTTTCACAGATGAGCGATCCCAGGCGACTGCTCGCAGATGACCGTTCTAAGTGCACGATCTGAATGAACTAATATGGGATGAAAATATACTGTTGTAATTTCAAAAAAAAACAAGCGTTTGACCCCCTCAAGTAATTCACGCTTCCTTCTGCTTCGCTGCCTCCCCCCCCCCCTTGTTATGCCATTAATGGTCCCTTAAATGCAGTTGCTCATTGGTACTTGTCAATTATCGTCCGTCCAAATGTGCTTTGATGAAAGTGCTAGCGAGATAGAGCCGAATGTCACCTTTGTGTAATATGTGGAAGTTGATTGAATGAGTTGCCAAAGAGGGGAGACACATGTAGAAACGTTAATGCCAGTTTCAAAAAATGTAGGTATAAGAAACTGAACTTTGACATGGCATCAACGTGCACCCCCTCCCCTCCCCCCAAACCCTGAACTGAGGAGCTGCGGTTTGATGCCACCTGATGGAACCGATGCAAGAGGTCAGCCTGACTTGGGAAAACAGAGGCAACCATAAACATTTGCGCCCATATACCTGTTGACAGACACCATGGACCTGAGTGCATCTGACCTTGACCATCGACAAGCACAACGCGTTAAGGCAAATAAATAACATGAACGGCTTAACAAGTGTACTGTTTTGTTGTACACGTGTTGGCGGTTTCCGTGATGAATTTTTTTTTTTTTTTTTTTTAGAAATTTCTTAAACGAACATTCTGTGGGCGTATGCAACTTGTAACAACCTGGGAACAAACATTTGAATTTGATGACCTGAAAAATAATTTAATCTGTATACATTTTTTTTTGTTCGCTCGGATGTTGCTGGAGTGTTGTTTTTTTTAAACAGCATGTTGCAGCGCTCTTAGTCGCCATCAAAACACGACAGATGGCGCGATTCTCGTCGTCATTCCCTAACACGGTCCGGTTGGCAAAAAACTACTTTAAAGGAACACATGAAAGGCAATGAACGTTTGTTCCCCGTGTAAATACGTCCAAAAATAAAAGAAAACTTTACCGAACTCGTATTTATAAAAGTGTTAACGTTAAACAGCCCATGGGACAAGGCCGTTGTTTTGACCCAAAAGAAGTTTGGGGGGGGGGGGCGGTGTTGGGTTTGGGGGGAGGGGGAGTGGCTGTACCAAACAACCAAATAATGATACGGAAGCAATGGCCTTCTAATACGGTCAGACGTTAATGACAAACATTGGTTTGGTTACTTTAGATCGTCGCGTGAACTTCACGCGAGCTATCAAGGCTGGGTTTATTTTTTCCTCGATTGTATTCTTTTCAATGGCTTCTGAGATTGAGGTTTTTTTGGGGATTTTTTTGTTTGTTGGTTTGTTTGTTTTTGTTTGTTTGTTTGTTTATTTATTTATTTATTTATTTTAAGTTTAATAGATAAACAGAAGATGGCGTAAATGGAAGGTGGATCTTCGACTCCTTGCACAGGACGCCCAAACCGTTATGTTTAATTTCGCTTTGGCAAAATATATATTTTCTCGAATGACGTCAGCATTGTCGAAGTTATTTTATTTGAACCAGTCGCTAAGGTTGCTTTGATTCGAATTCGCCATCACCTGAATAAAAACCGGTTGCGTAATGTCTTTGGTCACAAACAACAAAATACTGGACACTATTCAAGGCACGAAGTTGTCTTTCGACACTGTGATAGATGAGGTACAGCGAAGACCCGGCACAAAGGAATTACACAATATGTCAGATGATCCTTCCTGTAACTGTTGTTCTAATTGGCACTGAGAACGTTATCGGCTAGCTTCAAAAACATGAAATTCGTTGTTATGTTCATCATGGTCTGTTACAGTTGCATTAAACAAAGTATTTTATGATTTTAACCCAACCTCCCCTTTTTTCACAGCTAAGAGGTGCAAATTCTTTACAATTTTTTTTTCTTTTAAATAATTTGTTGTGTTGATTTAGTGATAGTTCGTACGTTAAATGACCATTACTAATCGTCCAAGCTGATTTAGAGATAATCTCAAAAAAAAAAAAAAATCGACATTTTTTTTTTTAATAATAATAATTTCGGTTGATAGCTCTTTTGACACGATACATCAGTGATGAATTTATTGACATAAACGCATGGGGGGATGCGTCTATAGACATAAGTCACACATCAGTGATGAAGCTACTTCACACAACTTTCCATCAGTGATGTCATATGATGATGTGATGTCAATCCCAACCAAGGCTATTTGAAGTTTCTCTTCCCCCCCCCCCCCCCCGCCGCTTTCAGAAGTGTTACGTGCGCTGCATCTAATCGAGGATAAATAAAACATTACTGTAGACTTGACGGTCGCCATTTTTTCTCGTCTACGCCCGAACAAAGGCTGGCAAGCTGGGATCGGGGCCTTCTTCGGGCTTCCGGTAAAGAATATCGCATGGTCGTACGGATGTATTACAATATGCAATGTCATTGTACGACAGTAGAGCAATCCTCTGGTGTTTATTGTGTGACAGTAGAGAATTCTTCCGGTGTCATTCTGTGACAGTACAGCAATCTTCTGGTGGCCATTGTATGACAGTAGAACATTCTTCTTGTGCAATTGTATGAAAGAAGAGCATTCTTCTGGTGCCATGGTATGGCAGTAGATCATTCTTCTGGGGCCAGGTTATGACAGTAGAGCATTCTTCTGATGCCACGGTATGACAGTAGAGCGTTCATATGGTCTCCGATTAGATGCTGTGAAAACGGCATTAACCTTTAACGCCGCACCCACAAGACTAAAGCATATTAGTTACTGGAAATGTCTTTTGGGGAACAAGAACCGATACGGTATTTTGTTAAATAAATGTGCACCAGAAAGTTGTAGTTTATATTAAACTATTGTAATCTTAACGCACCATTATTTTTAAAAAAAATATTTTAAACTAAGTCAACGCCTTGAAAAACCACAGTATAGTTAGGTTGTAGAGTATCAATTTTTAATTTTTTTTTATTAATATATTTTTGGTTGCGGGGAGCGGAGCCTGTCACATAGGTTACATTAAAAATTATATACTCCAAAATGACCCAATCGATCAAAGATCAAATGACTTCAACTTTGTATCTGAACATCATTTTTTTTTTAAAATTGAGTCCATGCATATCTTGGCATCATAAGAAGCACTGGTTTGTTTTTGTGATTATACTTAAACAATCAATGGCATTTTTTTGGGGGGCAGTCGAAGCCATCTTCCCCTTGGGGGCGGTCAGCGGCCTGCTTAGTTGGTCTGCACTTCTCAGCATTGGCATCTCAGTAGTGGGACTAAAACATCTGGTTCACAGCTTTTGTTAGGATCTCCAACCGTCCCAGTCCGTGGCCAGAAGTTCCAACAGTCTCAATTAATGGCCAGAAGTTCCAACTGTTCCAATCAATGGCCAGACATTTCAACTGTCCCAAACAGTGGTCAAGCGTTGCAACTGTTCCAATCAGTGGCCTTAAGTTCCAACTGTCCCAATCAGTGGCCAGAAATTTCAACCATCCCAATCAGTGGCCAGAAGTTCCATCTGTTCCAATCAATGGCCATGCAGACATTTCTACTGTCCCAATCAGTGGCCCGAAGTTCCAACTGTCCCAATTAGTGGCCTGAAGTTCCCTGGGAAATTTCTTCCAGGCAAGATGATGGTTGCGGACGACTGAGCTGGTCTTATAAAAGTTTTCTGGGAGCTCCTATGTCTCAAGTTCATGTGGACAGCTCCCTTCAGAAGAATGCTTTAGTCATACGATCTTCTCATAATATTTAGAGGCAAGGGATAATATATGGTGGGGAAATGCTTGTTGAATGAGTTTTTGTGTATAACGGTGACAATTGTGTTGGGGAGGTACTAATATCATGCAACAATCAATACAAGCAGTTGCGTAGGAAGAGGATGGTCACCCAGGGTGGCAATTTGTTTATACGAGGGGCGAAATTTTTGGCTCGCAGCTGAATTTTTTTTTCTTTTAAGCGGTGGTCAAAATCTTGCCTCCTTCCCCATCTCTCTTTTTTTTCAACTCTGGCAGCGCTTAAAATTGCCACACCACTGATACAAAGTTTCATATTAATTTCAAGGTTTCTTTGTTCGGAGGGAAATACAGTCGTACTGATAACGAGGTGCACGCGTTTACAGTATAAAAAGATTTTTAATATTTGTTGTACGTCTTTTCATCACTGAGAATCTCTAACCCAAACGGGTGGAACATTAGTGAATTCAAAAATGGGTCAGCCAGTTAAATGCTGGAATGTTAACTTAACAGCAGAATTAAGTACTTCGTCGTAGGAAAAGCAAAAATCTCTACTTATATTTAATGTGATATTGGTGGCAACATGGTTGTTTGTATTTTGAAGTTAATTTTAATTTCTTATTATATTTTGCTGGTGTTTAATTTCATTTTGTTGTAGTTGTTGTTGTTGATGATGTTGCTGTTGTTGCTGTTGCTGCTACGGCAGTTTTTTTTTCATCATCAGTTTCGTCGAAGCCGTTGTAAAATTCATGATTCGAGTTGTGGACTTTTAAATCGTGGGTGGGTGAAATGCGAAAAGGGGACCGCTATAAATCTAAGATTTTCACGTGAAGTTATTGAGAACCATCAAATGACATTTACAAAGACAGTGGTGCGAACTTAAACTCTGTTCATGACGTAAAGTCCGTTCAGATCCTCCCGGACAACCAATAAACATGTTTGACCTTCACTTTTCAAGGACGTGTTTTCGCCAATAACCAGATCAGCCCTCGGTCTGCCGGACTCATGTTGTCGTAACCACGTGTTTATCTACCACGGTGGTTTTTTTAAAAGTAATACTAATACTCATACAAAGGGTGCTATTGAAGACTGTCTTGCAAGTCTCGTACCCCTGCCAGCTGTTCACTTTTGAACTTATAGCCAAAAGGCTCATGGAGTAGGAGGAATAATTAATTTGAAAATGAAATTAACAGTTGCTTTTAACATTTCAATGGGGGCCATTTTATCTGTAAAATATAAAGTGCATTCTGAAATCGATCTCTGTCTCTAAATCGATAATATTTTTTTTTTATTTAAGGAGCGACAAAAAGGGAAGACCACAACAAAAACATTACTTTCAGCGGAGGTGTGGACAAAACATAAAGTTTAGGAATCCCTGGCACAGAAATCTGACATCCCCTTTAGCTTGCCCCCCATTTAAAGGAAATGGTTTTTGACAACTTTTTTTTCCGTTGGGTAAATATTTGAGGCGTCGTTGGGTTTGTGCACACGGAGACACATTTGGGCAGATCTCTAGCCGGACGGCACCAGGCACATCGGCTATGTTTGTTCAGCAGCATCTTTCAAAATGCCTCTGAATCCATGTCTACAACCATCGCGTCTGTATTGGCGTTGCGGGACGATATTTAAATTACTGTGTAGTCGATTCCGGGTAGGAGTCAAAGCTCAGGGATTGGGAGTCTGATTGTGTCTACAGGTAACAACAACATGTAAGCTGTTTTTGACGCGTAAGGCACAACGGAAGCTGACGTCAATTGCAAAAAAAAAACGTGTTTCTAAGACCCCGACATTTTACACGTGTTTCTAAGATCACGACATTTTACAAGTGTTTCTAAGATCACGACATTTTACACGTGTTTCTAAGACCCCGACATTTTACACGTGTTTCTAAGATCACGACATTTTACAAGTGTTTCTAAGACCACGACATTTTACACGTGTTTCTAAGATCACGACATTTTACACGTGTTTCTAAGATCACGACATTTTACACGTGTTTCTAAGACCACGACATTTTACAAGTGTACCAGAATGATGTCAGGATGGCAAGGAGAAAGGAGATGTTATATAGAAGAGGGGGAGGAGAGAGGTGGAAGGAGGTAAAGGGGGTACGGAAAGGTGGGTTTTCTTTGTGTTTGTATGTGCGTTTATTTGTGACTAAATGCATGTTCCTTAAGGAGACATCCCTGTTTTCTGTAGAGCTGGATTGCATTCTTTGTGTTAGGTCTTATGTCTGGATGTGATGTTACGGTTCTGGATGTGATGTTACGGTTCTGGATGTGATGTTTCTGTTCTGGATGTGATGTTACTGTTCTGGATGTGATGTCACGGTTCTGCATGTGATGTCATGTTCTGGATGTCATGTCACGGTTATAGATGTGATGTTACGGTCGTAATGCGGGTGGTTTGATTGTAATTTTGTTGTTGTTGTTGTTGTTGTTGTAATAGCATGGTAGTTGTGTGAGTGTGGCTGTAATGACTTTGTATTTAAACTAACTAGAGATAGTAAGAGTTTGGTGAACAGATTATTATCTTTCTTCTGCCATTGATTCGATTCCTCCAGAAAATGTGGTTTTTAACCTATGCCCCCCCCCCTCACACGCACACTACCTCGTAGTGCAGGGGGTCTTAAAGTAACTGAAATAAGTTTCAATTTCTAATTTTCTAAAATATAAAAGTAATTTCTATGCACTTTTTCAAACATAAAATGTAAACTTTTATATAACATATTAGCGAATGACCCGAATGCTGCGGGGTCCATTGCCATCGGCGTATCTTTGATACTAAACATTTTCAGCTAGAGTAACTCTTTAATCGCTATGGCATTCACAAATCGAATTTCTGTTTGTCTGACATGTAATCACATAACATTACACTCATCACATTGGGGATTTAAAAAAAAAAAAATTGTGGTAACCATTTTATGGCTAAAATGATATTTTCCAAATCTTCTGAACTAAAAGCAAATGATCTCCTTAGTCGTAAAGTATAATAACATCGAGTCGTTAAACAATTAAGACTGTTTTGTGTGTTTAAAACTTAATAACTGGATAACGTTAAAATATATAAATATGAAAGATGGCATAGCATACGCATGACTAATAGTTATATTTTATTTCAAAACAAATTTGTGCAATAAACGCCTTTCATTAGCCCCATTAGCTAACCCTCATTTCATAGTTGCGGTCATAAAAACCCAGTTCTTGTCACCAGTGGCGTAGCTAGGGGAAGTGCCGCCCGCGGCGGACCAGGATTTTTGCCGCCCTCCTCAACGAAAAAAACCCTGCAGTTGGCCGAAAATGCCGCCCCCTTATAAAGAAAAAAGGCCCCGCCCGGGGCGGACCGTCCCCTCCACACCCCTTCCCACGCCTCTGCCTGTCACCCATTCAAACAGATAAATAATGTCTTCCGCAAAAAAAAATATTTATATATTTGGGAATCACTGCTCTAGAAAACGCTATCACCAAATTCGTTTACTCAAAACTAAAAATGTTTCACTGAAAAAAAAGAAAATCTCAACAATATGAGAATTTGTTTGTATAACGCGTCCTCTGGAAGTCATCGTTTAAAATGGTTTCCGGGAGACAATGTCTTCACTTTAAAAAAAAAAAAAAAAAGGAAAGACAACGTTAACCCGGCCCAATATCCAAAGTACTTCAAACAAACGTGGCGTTGTTTGTTTATTTTATGGTATACAGAAGCAAGAGACTCAATCATTTAGCCGAGCTTGCACTTCAGCATCTTTTGTGTGTGAATACATCTACCAATAAGATCTTTCAAAAAAAATAATAATAATAAGATCTCGCTGTGGGGTGAGAGGCAAATGTAAATGTTTTGGTGCTCCTGAAATGTGTTAACAAACCTGCCGTCACCCACAGAGCGATGGGCCGCCTAATCAATGACTCAATCAGTGGCTCACCTTACGACGTAATTTATAAATAACCCGATGGCTGCGATAACCGTACGTCTTATAGTGGGCGGAAAGGTTGTATCTTGTGCATTCCTTGTTTCGTGAGGGGGGAGCTGGGCCGGTTTGTGGATTTTCTTGTTGTTATTTTTTTTTTAAACTCTTTTAATTTAACATTTTCCCTGGCGCGTACGTTACTGATAACCTGTAAGAACAATAAAAAAAAACAAAAAGTTTTAACTTGTTGCAAGAAGATTTGCGATAGAAGACGCTATCCTTAAAATGAAACATAATAAGGGTAAGATTAAAATAGGCTTACAGTTTACGTTAACAAAGCAATGCCTTAAAGCTGGGTTTATTGCAATCACAATTTTGGAAAACAAAAAAAACAAACGGTTCTTTAAAAAGTTCTCCATTAGAAATGGTGGAATATTAATTCATATACTATGGAGCATAATACATGAGTTGATTTTTCGTGGGCTTCTAAATTTTATAAATATGAAAAGTTTGGATAAAAAATGCCAAAAATGCTAATAACAAATACAGCCTCCCCCAAGAGCCTTGGTTAGGGGGCCCCTGCAACATGTGTTAATAATATTGTGAGATGAACAAAATTTAAACTAACAACTTTGAATGCAGGGGGGGAACAGAACAGATACGTGTCAGGGGCTTTCAAAAGTCAGGTGGCGGCTTTGCTCACTAGCCCCCTCCCCCCACACCCCGCCCTTTTCCAACACACACACACAGAAAACCAAACCTAAACAAACCCACTTTATCTTCACGTCATAACACAATGAATGCGAGAGAAAATTGTTTGGTAGAAAGTAGAGATGCATAAATATTACATGACAGCAGTAGTCATTGTTATAAACTGTTAACATCAAACACCACCCCCACCCCCCGACCCTTCTCGCCAGCTTGTAAGTTTGTTAGACTACTTTGTAGTTACCAGCCCTTTGATGTACGCGGCTATTCCATTGTGTACGGTTCCATCACGTTGCCCGTCTCAGCATGTGGCAAGCTGCGTCATGTACACAGTGATGTAATGGGATGAGAAGAATGTAAACCTCCAACAGCCATGTGCAAATAAACTGCACAGCAAATTATACTTTGTTTAAAACACATTAGGGCCTGTGTGGGGGGGGGGGGGGGGGGGGGGTTAAATGAAGGTGCTCTCAAGCATTTTCAGAGAGGCTCAGAATTTTTATTTCCAGTTTTCTATTCGTGTTTTCAAATGAATGCGTAGACGAGTTTGGCTGTCACCACCTAGGAGAGCCGTCACGTTACTTTTCGGTTTTGTGCACCCCTGCATTCCAAGTTGATAAAAATTGTCCCCATCACAACTTTGGGTCCCTAAATTATCAGAGGCTCCCTACAGCCGTAAGAGTGGCAGCTTACACGCGACGGATTTGCACCTATGCAGTATTTTTTGGGATGTTAAGGGAAGGGGGGAGGCGCACCGCCACGTCAATGTTTTCCTTGTGTTACCATCCAGCAATGAGCACCGACAGCGACATTTAGATTAGATTAAATTTTAGCCTATTAAATTTGATGTTATTTTTTTTTTTTATTTGCAAATGCAACAAGGCTTTATTTTCAGTCACGTGACTTCAGCCTTTTTTCCCTTGACGCGTCATTGATTATCACGATGATTAAGCCACTTATGAGCACTGACCAGACTACGGATTATCTCACCTTAAACTAACTAGAGATTGACTGGCCCTGACCTGGCAGTGGATCATATTAAACTGACCTGTTGGTGGTTCATCACGCAATAATCCGTGCAGGGATTTTCTGGCCCTTATTATGACAGAAGATTGCCAAAGTCTTATTATGACAGTAGATTGCCAAACCCTTATTAAGACAGTAGCTGGCCAAACCCTTATTATGACAGTATATTGCCAAACCCTTATTCTGACAGTAGATTGTCAAACCCTTATTATGACAGTAGATGGCCAAACCATTATTCTGGCAGTAGGTTGCCAAACCCTTATTCTGACAGTAGCTTACCAATCCTTAATTATGACAATAGATTTTCAACCCTTTATTTCGACAGTACATTGCCAAACCCTTCTTTGGCAGTAGTTGGCCAAGTCCGTATTCTGACAGTAGATTGCTAAACCCTTATTATGACAGTAGATGGCCAAACCCTTATCATGACAGTAGATTGCCAAACCCTTATTTCGACAGTACACTGCCAACCCCTTCTTTTGGCAGTATTTGGCCAAGTCCATAATCTGACAGTAGATTGCCAACCCCCATATTCTGATTCAGACCATAGATCTTCCGGCCATTAATCTGACCTCAGTTGACAATCCCCGACGTTACCTGTGGGTGTTCTGGCCCTGACATGACCTTAGATCGTCCTTGTCGTTTTGAAATATTCAGAAAACCCACATCATCCGATTCACTACTTGCTAGCCGTCAAAACAAAGATTTTTAAAAAAAACACGGCTTTGGACGGACCACTGTTGACACTGTGACATTCAGAAAACATTCCGAAACTCTGTCTTGACAATTCCGCTATGTAAATGGTGTTTGGCGTTCGCCTATCTTTTAACATAATTTTGTAAAATATATATACTCTGCAGTGAGCGTTGTTTGAATAGCTATTTTACCATGTTAAATTGAATAGATGTGAGCCAATTGGTTTGAAATGTAGGACAGTGTAGTGTTTTAGAAATCAGTTTTCAGAAGAAAGAAAAAAAAAAACTTTGTCAGAGGTTATATACAAATCATAAAATAAGCATTTTTAAACATTCATTATAGTATAAAACTTCTAATTTTGGAGAATGTAATAATGCAACGCAATTTTTGGAGTATCCCAAAAATTAAAACACCAAGACATAGTGTAGTTAATTATTTTAAAAAAAAATTAAATATCCACTGAATATTTTTCAACTTTGAAATAAGTCCCCTTTTTTCAAACAACCATATTTCATTAGCGACCTAAAGTTATTTCATCACACCATCTTTCATTAGTGGCCAACATTTATTTCTTAATACCATCTTTCATTAGCGACCTACATTGCTTTCATCACACCATCTTTCATTAGCGACCTAGTTATTTCGTTACACCATCGTTCATTAGCGACCTACAGTTCTTTCTTCACAACATCTTTCAATAGCGACCTTCATTTATTTCGTTACACCATCGTTCATTGGCGACCAAAAGTTCTTTGGACATAACATCTTTTATTAGCGACTTACAGTTATATCGCCGTACCATCTTTCATTAGCGGCCTATAGTTTTTTCGTCACATCAACTTCCATTAGTGACCAAGAGTTCTTTCATCACACCATCTTTCATAAGCGACCTACAGTTATTTCGTCATAACGTCTTTCATTAGCGACCTACAGTTCTTTCTTCATACCATTTTTCCATCTTCTTAACAATATTCTTTGCCAAAATTTACTACGCTCTTCTGTTCACCATCCAGTCCGTCCAACTTTTAATCCCATCTTTTCTGCTGTCTCTATCACCCATTATGCTTCTGTGTGCCATCCAGTGCACTTTCTTGCGTCATACATTGCACTTTCTTGCACCAACAATTGCACTTCTTTGTGCCATTCATTGCGTTTCCTTGCGCCATCTATTGCGCTTCATTGTGCCATCTAATGCGCTTTCTTGCACCAACAATTGCACTTCTTTGTGCCATTCATTGCGCTTCCTTGCGCCATCTATTGCGTTTCCTTGCGCCATACATTGCGCTTCCTTGCGCCATCCATTGATCTCAGACACATGCTGCTATTCAGTCACTACTACTACTATGCAATTATAGATTTGTTTACACCTGCTTGACCCCGGAATCCTTAGCTTTGAGGACACCACCGAGCGGACACGAGTAGAGTCAAAGGGACTTAGCGGCCCATCAGGGGAAGGAATGCTGAGACTAATTAAGACCGCGCCATTTACAGTACGGCGCTACCGTTTAGAACACCAACGACGCAAAGAATGCGCCTTAAAAAGTAGTCCCTGGGTACTGAGCTACTTTATTGTACTCGCGAATCTAGGTCACGGGAATGTTTATGTTTCTTTCCAGGCCACAGTTCAAAAAAAAAAAAAAAAAAAAAAGTAGTGCGAACGCTCCCAAAATGCAAAGCGCTTCCTCTGACGCTCGAGTTTGGCGCGCAAAAGTTTTGGGTAGACGATCGAGATAAGGTGTGAGCCAAGCGAAGGTGGAAATGTCGGGATTTGGTACAAATGTGGAGTCTGCCATTCAATACCCTACAGTGGTTGTATTCTGGCAATGACGTATTTCCGATTTTAAAAACCTCAGTGACCATAAAATAAGATCTTAGTGTTTTGTTTACCTGGGTCCTTTTAGTTCAGATGATCTCATAACTTGTTTCACATGTGTCCATCTACCTAACCCGATTGCAGTTTTACCACCCCCTCGCATCCGCCCATTACTGACCGTACTATTCAATAACAATGGACAGCACCTACCCATGGTCTCACTTAAACAGCATCTACTCATGGTCTTACTTGGACAGCATCTACCAATGGTCTCACTCGGACAGCATCTACTCATGGTCTTACTTGGACAGCATCTACCCATGGTCTCACTTGGACAGCATCTACTCATGGTCTTACTTGGACAGCATCTACCCATGGTCTCACTTGGACAGCATCTACTCACGGTCTTACTTCCTTAATGGGCCTCATAAAACCATATTTCTTCTAGAGCACAACTCTAGATAGCATTAATTGGAATTTTCATAAAGTGTGTTACTTGAATTTTAATTGTTAATTTTCAGCCCCCCACCCCCATTGCTTGATAATACATTTTATAAAGGATTTTTTTAAATTTTAATCTTGCATTCTTTATTATCAATGCGTGGAGTGTTTGTTTGTTGTTTTGTTTGTTGTTTTGTTTGTTTTTTGGGGCATTCATATAAAGAAATAAAAATTGTAGCTTTACACATGAATGACCTACGTAAATTGAAAGTTACTGCTTATACCGCTCAATAATTATTCTTAAATTTAAATCTGCCATTTTGCGTATTCATGATATATATATATATATATTCCCTATGCGTCATATATCTTGCTATTTGAGTTCGTTTTATATTGCTTGGTATGAAAGATCTACTTGCTCGTGTTCATTTCTCATCTATTATTCTATAAAAAAAAATTTTCATCAACTTTTATGTTGGTTCAGGTGAACAGCCGTCAATCAGTTTAGTTTTTTTAATGTTTTAATTTTGGCGTGCCGCGGAAATCTGTGAAGGGTCTAGGTGTGCCGTGAGTAAATGAGCACGGATCTAGAGTAAACCCATTAATTAAAAGTTTTACATTAAATATGTATGCGATGAATAAGAAACTTTATATTTTTTTTAGACGGAAGAGAATCATACATATATATTCTGCGTATTTCTTTTGTATTCGAAAAATTCAACATATAAAGAAGAGAGAATCTAAGATCACGTGTCCAAGATATAACAACATATGATTAAGAGAGAATCTAAGACCACGTGACCAAGATATAACAACATATGAAGAAGAGCGAATTTAAGATCACGTGCCCAAGATATAACAACATATGTGAAGAGAGAATCTAAGATCACGTGCCCAAGATATAACAACAGATGTGAAGAGAGAATCTAAGATCACGTGGCCAAGATATAACAACATATGATTAAGAGAGAATCTAAGATCACGTGACCAAGATATAACAACATATGAAGAAGAGCGAATCTAAGATCACGTGCCCAAGATATAACAACATATGTGAAGATAGAATCTAAGATCACGTGGCCAAGATATAACAACATATGATTAAGAGAGAATCTAAGATCACGTGTCCAAGATATAACAACATATGATGAAGAGAGAATCTAAGATCACGTAACCAAGATATAACAACATATGAAGAAGAGCGAATCTAAGATCACGTGCCCAAGATATAACAACATATGTGAAGAGAGAATCTAAGATCACGTGGCCAGATATAACAACATATGATGAAGAGAGAATATATTTTTATCTAGGCCAACTCCCGTGTGTAGATCAAAGTGCCAGGAACATGTACTCATATAATTCCAGTTTAAAGGAACTTAACTCCCTTATACCCTTTAACTGCCAACCTCCTCGATTTGGCGCTAGGTTTAAATACAGGCAAATGTAGATCAGACCTAAGGTACAGCACCCTCAGCCTAAACCATATCTGCACACACACACACACACACTCCAGGCCAGACATAGCAGAAACAAGCTTCCGGACGCCCTGCCCTGTTGGAAGTAGGTCAGATTGCACGTGTAGCCGATGGCTCAAATGTGATTTCATCCGATTAACAAAATAAAACGGATGGGGGCTAGGGTGGAAAGGGGAGGGGGGGGGATTATTTGGTGAGCGGCCAGACCTGAAGGCAGAGCTTGAAGGTGGGCCGAGGAATTCGGTGAATCATTTATGATTCGTCAATAGAGATGACTTTATGAGGGGGGTAAGGTTTCAGGGGAGTACATGCGAGGAGTGGACAAGTGGACACATATAGGAATAACATAGAAGGATTTGAGCCAGTGACAGAAACATGAGAGCTGTATAGGATGGGTGGGATTATGGTGGAAATGTTTGGGTGGAATTGAATGAGTGGAATTGAATGAGTGGAATTGAAAGAGTGGGATGGAAAGAGTGGGACTAAAACACTGGGATTGAAAGAGTGGGATGGAAAGAGTTGGATGGAAAGAGTGGGATGGAAAGAGTGTTATCAAGTGCATACATGTATAAGTTGATTTAACTGAGCTGTTGTGTTGTTTGTTTACTTTGACATCAACTATCACGTGAGGTACTATATATCACGTGAGGTACTATATATCACGTGAGGTACTATATATCACGTGAGGTACTCTATATCATGTTTAAAGATATGTGTTTTGAGTGCAATTTTGAAGGCCTGTATCACTATATACCATGTGAGGTACTATCTATCAAGTGAGGTACTATATATCATAAGAGGTACTATCTATCAAGTGAGGTACTATATATATCATGTGAGGTACTATATATCATGTGAGGTACTATATATCATGTGAGGTATTATACATTATGTGAGGTACTATATATCATATTAGTTACTATTTATCATTTGAGGTACTATATATCACGTGAGGTACTATATATCATGTGAGGTACTATATATCATGTGCGGTACTATATAGCATGTGAGGTACTATATATCACGTGGGGTACTATCTATCATGTGAGGTACTATTATCATGTGAGGTACTATATATCACGTGAGGTCCTATCTATCATGTGAGGTACTATAGATCACGTGAGGTACTATCTATCATGTGAGGTACTATCTATCATTTGAGGTACTATCTATCATGTGAGGTACTATCTATCATGGTATCTACTCTCTATTATGCGAGCTTCCATTACTATTAACGTAAATTATTCTCTTATGATTTTGCCTGAATGTTTCTGAATAATTTAAGTTTAGTTGTTTTTTTTCCATTCATATTACTATCCATATTAATATCCATCATTAGTAAAAAAAAAAAAAAAAATTACCTTTGCATATCTCTGTATTTTATTGTTTTTTGGGGTTTTTTTTTTCATTTTTTTTTTTTCAATACTACGTCATGGTCCACGGTGTAAAAAAATCTGGCCGACTGTAACAAGCAGAATCTTCAAGTTGCCACCGAATTGTAACTTCAGGTGACGAATGTGCTACTCCGTCACTTCCGACTCATAGCAAACTTTTACTAAAGACAAAGAATCACTAATAATTACACTCCATATTGTCACTAACTAGGTTCTCTCTGAGGAATCCTTTAGACGGTTTGTGTTTAAATTGTTCATTGTAAAATATTGTCCGAGTTAAATATATGCATTTATTATTGTGTTAAACTGAAGGTGTACACTTGAATGAAAAACATTTCTATTTATCGGGATCAATAAAATATTTGTATATTATCTTTTTTTTTAAATTTAAAATACGACATTTCGAGCAACGCGTTCATCAATACACAAAACAAAATCGTGAGTATAATTTATTTGTTAAACATAAAACATTTAAAATTCATACGTTTTCTATGTAACGTTGTCACTAACACCCAGAGGCGTAGCGTAAGGGGTGGGGTGGGGCAGGGGGGTACAGATGTACCCGGGCGCCAGCTAGTTAGGGGCGCCAAAATGTGCTTTGGTGTTATTTTATTGATGAAAATAATGGGGTTGAGAGTTGAAAAAAAAAGGAAAAGAGGGCCCTTTAAATTGAATCTTGTCCCCGGGCGCGAATCTTGTCCCCGGGCGCAAAACACTTGAGCTACGCCTCTGCTAACACCACCAGATGGCGCCGATTTCACGAAATAAAATTCCCGATAACTGCGCTAAATGAGATTTTTTAAGAATACTGCAGGTGCGTTTGGTGCGTAACATTTTCTTTCGTTCTACGAAAATTTTTTGTTTTGATAAATTTTCGGTTTAAAAGTGGTTGGAACATTGTAATATTAATATAGTTCAGTTGCGGGGACGTACAATTTTGGGGAAGGGGGTGGTGGTTTTGTGGTCACTAATTGGGAATTGTATAAAGTGTGTTAACTTAATGCATAATTGGAAATGTACGCATTGCGGCCGTCTTTGTGTTACGTGCTATAGCTGGTGTACATATAATTCCTAACATTGACAACTAAATAAATTAGTGAAGAGAAACGAGAAAAGGTCGGCCTCACAAAAAAACATTTTTTTTTTTTAAAGGAATGAAATTCCATGCTAAAGCAATTAGGAAAAATATTGTAAAATTGTGAATTGTAAAAAATGTCTATAATTATTCTATATTACTAAGGAACGTAAAGTCATTGGAAGATTTGATACTTTGATTCCATACGGTATGAGCCAAGCAGTTTGGTTTTTCCAAACTTGCTTTCCGTTCTTCTAAGCTTTGATCCACAGCACAACATTTTTCGCACTATTTACAAAAGACAGTGTAAATCACGTTGTGACTGGCGTAAATGTACCCAAAAAAAAAAAAAAAAAAAAAAAAAAACAGAAACAAACAAAACAAACAAGGTAGTTGATTTCTGTCTCAATTTTGTCCAAAAGCAAAGTGTAATAAAACATTATTCCTAATAAGTCTAATCAAACATTTTTCCTAAAAGTCTAATTAAACATTTTTCCTAATTTTTTTTTTTTTAAAATTTTAATCTGGATTTTTGTTTTGTGTCTTTGAAATTCTTTCATGACCTCACACAAACTCAAGTAAAATAATCTAGTTAAACAACACCCAAAAAAAAAAAACCCAACGTTTTCCGTATAAATCCTTTATAAAATGTAATTTCGAGCAATGAGGAAATGGGGGGCGGGGGGGGGGTGAGTCTAAAAATTGGACAAAACATGCATACAAGTAACGCACTTTATTAGAATCCCAATTCGAGTCTAAGTGCCAAGTTTCAGCTTGATAGGTTGACGGCCAGCGAGTCGGCCACCAACAAGAGCGAAGTTAACAATTATGGATTTTTTTTGTTTTTAAATAGACTTTTTTTTTATAAAACATTAGTCTGGACTTTAATGTGCTATGACTAATATGTGCAAGATGAAGGCGAACAAGAAAATTTACAGTTGTAATACTCCAAGGACGGTCACTTGTTTATTTTAAATTGGAAACTAAAGTTTAGCGGTCCTCCCCGCGGGGTGTAGGCGTACCTTAAGAAAGACCAAGTCACTTGAAGGAGGGGGTGGTGGATTATGGGGGTAGCTCGTTATTAACGTTATTTTTTCTTAGAAACTGTTTGTTTGATTGAAATCTATTTGTTTGATTGAAATCTATTTCCCCCAACCAAGGCTGCCGTTTGATCTCTGTGTACTTTAGCTGTCTGGCTGCGATTTGTGTTGGATTGGTTCGTTGCGCTTGTGTAAACATGTGCACCGTCACCGGACCTTGACGCGTGGAGCTAATCTCTTGCCTGCAAGCTGTTGTTAGGGGGGGGGGGCAATTAGGTGTAAACCGCTGATCTTTGACTAGAGTTCTGGCCCCTATCGCAAGGTGTGAATTGGGCCTGATTGGGTGGTGGAATTTTCAGGTAGTACTTCTTTGGAAAGTCAAGTTTGTAACCCCCCCCCCCCTTTCCAAATGAGAGATTTGTAATGAGGAATTTTAATGGGTAATACGTTGTTATTAGCGAGTTATCGGAGTCGCAGAGGTCAGGCAGGACATGGCGAGTATGGGTGTAGATTTCTACATCTACTCATTACGTGTCTACACCCACTCGTTACCGATCTGCTTCCACTCATTACGGATCTGCATCCACTCATTACGGATCTGCATCCAATCATTACGGATCTGCATCCACTCATTACGTGTCTGCATCCACTCATTACGGATCTGCATCCACTCATTAAGTGTCTACATCCACTCATTACGGATCTGCATCCACTCATTAAGTGTCTACATCCACTCATTACGGATCTGGATCCACTCATTAAGTGTCTACATCCACTCATTACGGATCTGCATCCACTCATTAAGTATCTACATCCACTCATTACGGATCTGCATCCACTCATTACGGATCTGCATCCACTCATTAAGTGTCTACACCCACTCATTAAGTGTCTACACCCACTCATTAAGTGTCTACATCCACTCATTACGTGTCTACATCCACTCATTAAGTGTCTTAATCCACTTACACAGCTCTCTAGATCTAATTCATCGCATTTATGTATAACAACTGATTCGTCAACTACATCATACTAAAGCATGCCATTCCCTCATTCTGATAATCATGTCTAAATCCACTAATAATGAGCCTACCTCCGCCAATACTAATGTCTACATTGACTAAAACTGATGTCTACATTGACTAAAACTGAAGTCTACAATGACTAAAACTGATGTCTACATTGACTAAAACTGATGCCTACATTGCCTAAAACTGATGCCTACAATGACTAAAACTGATATCTACATTGACTAAAACTGATGCCTACATTGACTAAAACTGATGCCTACATTGACTAAAACTGATGTCTACATTGACTAAAACTGATGCCTACATTGACTAAAACTGATGTCTACATTGACTAAAACTGATGTCTACATTGACTAAAACTGATGTCTACATTGACTAAAACTGATGTCTACATTGACTAAAACTGATGTCTACATTGACTAAAACTGATGTCTACATTGACTAAAACTGATGCCTACATTGACTAAAACTGATGTCTACATTGACTAAAACTGATGCCTACATTGACTAAAACTGATGCCTACATTGACTAAAACTGATGCCTACATTGACTAAAACTGATGTCTACATTGACTAAAACTGATGTCTACATTGACTAAAACTGATGTCTACATTGACTAAAACTGATGTCTACATTGACTAAAACTGATGCCTACATTGACTAAAACTGATGCCTACATTGACTAAAACTGATGTCTACATTGACTAAAACTGATGTCTACATTGACTAAAACTGATGTCTACATTTCGTTAATTAAACGTATTTCAATGCTTAATGTACTTACGGGGGTTGGGGGGGGGGGGGGGGCACGGGTGCACTCAGGTGAGCAATTCAGGACAAACAATCTTATTATTCATACTTTGGATATAAAAGAAACAGGTAGCGTTTAACCTTGAAAGTGAGATTGACTTTTCTCACAACATTTGTCACTGTGTTTCCCCAAGCTAATCTGCATCTCTAGGTCGCCTTGTGTCGCCATATGTTAATGTGAAATTGCCTCATTAGGACATGAATAAACAAGTAACAACGGAAGGTGCTTGTTTGTGAGCACATCTGTGACCTTGAGGAGGATTAGCTGCACTCAACACGTTGGGTGGCTAATGTTAACAGCACAACCCTCTCCCCCCCCCCCCCCACAAACACAACTTTTCCATAGTTTGACGGGAATATCAAGCAGTGCATCCAAATCTTAGACATACAAAATCTAATTTGTGGGAAAAGTCTGTCATGTAGATATGTAATATTTGACAGTCTGACAGTGGCTTGTTAAATAGCATTCTACTACATGAGAGTCTGTCCTATTCATCCATTATATGAAAACCCGAAGACAGTGTCAAGTAGCTATCTTTTATATGAAATTCTGAAGACAGTCTGTAATGTGGTATCTTGCATACAAAGTTCTGCAGACAGTTTATCATGTATATCAATACATGAACGCACGAGTGCCTTGACATATGAACTATTTCAAATGCACATACATGGTATAACTGGTAAATGAAGAATGTGTCAATAAGGAGTAGATAAAATACCAAACTAAAATAAGTATTGCACAGGGATTCAGTCCACTGGAAGTCGCATTACCTGGACTGCGGTCATCCCCCAGTGTAACAAAGAATTAATGCAACTATTGTCTCTGTGTGCCAGTTTTCCCTGCATCTGAAGGACAACGTCATTAGCCGGCGCAAAACTCAAAAAAGTTTTCAGGGAAATAATTCCCACATGACTTTGTCACGTTGTTTACCTTGTCAAGTTGTCATTACAAAGTCACACGATGATTAAGCTCCATCAGCGAACCCTGTCACACAAAAATTGCTCACAAAAATTAAATCAGTTAAATTTGCAGTCCATTTCACAAGGACAGATTTTCAGATCGTGCCGTTTTCAATTCTGTTAGCTTTATTTTTGGAATTTTAAAAAAAAAAATAAATGGTTTGTTAAATGTATTTTTGTACGTCATGTCAGATTACCGCTAATGTCAGATTACCGCTCATGTCAGATAACGTTCATGTCAGATTACCGCTCATGTCAGATTACCGCTCATGTCAGATTACCGCTCATGTAAGATTACCGCTCATGTCAGATTACCGTTCATGTCAGATTACCGTTCATGTCAGATTACCGTTCATGTCAGATTACAGCTCATGTCAGATTACCGCTCATGTCAGATTACCGCTCATGTCAGATTACCGCTCATGTCAGATTACCGCTCATGTCAGATTACCGCTCATGTCAGATTACCGCTCATGTCAGATTACCGCTCATGTCAGATTACCGCTCATGTCGAAACTGAATTCCTCTTGATGTTTATGTGTCTTAAAAATTCAAGCCGTCAACTTGTCCTCTCATGTCCTCTCATGTCCTCTCATGCCCTCTCATGTCCTCTCATGTCCTCTCATGTCCTCTCGTGTCCTCTCATGTCCTCTCATGTCTTCTCAATTTCTCTAATATCCAAGTTAAGAAGTATCAGAGTCCTTATCTTATATACAATATGCCTTCCTTATTTTCCTAGTATTCATCTTTTTTTTTTCTTCTTCGTTAAAAAAAAAACAACTCAAATTTCCCCCCCCCCTTTTTTTCATTTCCCCGCGCGCACACACACACAAACACATACACACACACACACTGCCCCACGCCTCACAAAGTAGCTTTTACAAGGAGCAGACCCTTTCGGTCGTCTCCGGTTACTGATATAGTGTAGTCTACGAGCATCCTTCCACCTGGTTACACCTGCACTGCATGCGGAGACTGTGTCTCACCTGAGCAGCGAGGTGTGAGTAACTACGTGACTAAAGTGTGAGCTGCTTGTTTATGCATTCTCTGGACGCTGGGTCAACTATTTATAGAGATGAGCGCCCGCGGGGTGACACAATACAGCACTCCAGCGCTCAACATTGAGCAAGCTGTTAAATAATGTGACGTTTAGCACTAACACTGGTCCATGGGTTTATTGTGACATTTAGCACTAGCACTGGTCCATAGGTTTATTGTGATATTTAGCCCTAGCACTGGTCCAGAGGTTTATTGCGACTTTTAGCACTAGCACTGGTCCAGGGGTTTTTGGTCACATTTAGCACTAGCACTGGTCCAGGGGATTATTGTGACATTTAGCAATAGCACTGGTCCAGTGGTTTTTGGTGACATTTAGCACTGGTCCAGGGGTTTTGGTGACATTTAGCACTAGCACTGGTCCAGAGGTTTTTGGTGAAGTTTAGCATTAGCACTGGTCCATGGATTTTGGGGGACATTTAGCACTAGCACTGGTCCAGGGTCATTGGTGACATTTAGCACTATCATTAGCACTGGTCCATGGGTTTATTGTGACATTTAGCACTAGCACTGGTCCAGAGGTTTAGTGTGACATTTAGCACTGGTCCAGGGGTATTGGTGACATTTAGCACTATCATTAGCACTGGTCCGGCTGGTTTTGGTGCTGGTCGAAATACTGGGTGCCGCCACTAGAAAATGATGGATGGGATTTAAATAAGGGTAAGGTTATTTGAGGTACTATTTAACATATAAAAAAGGGTAACATTTCAAATAAATATGGGGTTTATTTTGGTTACAAGGGCGAGTCTATCATAATTTATGGCATCTTATTTTAAATTTCTTCTTTTTGATTTTTTTTTTTTTTTTTTTTTTACTTATTATTTAAGTTAATATAAATCCAAAAAATCAATTTTAACATTTGAATAAATTATTCTTAAAGCAACAAGCCATTTCAGGTGGAGTCAAATCGGCTCGAAAAGTCTACAAACACGCTATAAGATTCACCAATGACATTTGAAACAAATAAAGTTGTGTAGTTTTTTTTCGCTAAATTTTACCAAGGGTTTCAGTTGAGAATAGGGAGAGACAAGAGCTGACGGAGATGCGAAGTTCATTAGAGTAAAGAGGAGGGTAACATTATGATATTATTGTGCCAAAGGGGGAGTTCTACTTCATTCGGCGTAACAAATTCTACAACATAAGTTGCATTTTAGCCTTTTTATTAATATTTTGTTGGTCTTCCGCGTGCCACTGAGATCAAACTGCGTGTCAATTTTGACACGTTTTTCGTAGTTTGCCGACTTCTGCTCTAGACAAGTGTAAAAGTAGAAAGACATGTTGAGAACCGTCAAAGAAATAAATTAATTGGATGAATTTTGAAAGTGGGTTAGCAAGGAAATATTTAGTCTCTAACCCAAAATAAGGAAAGTTATAGAGTCACAATAAGGAAAGTTTTAGACTCACAATAAGGAAAGTTATAGAGTCACAATAAGGAAAGTTTTAGACTCACAATAAGGAAAGTTTTAGACTCACAATAAGGAATGTTTTAGAGTCACAACAAGGAAAGTTGGGTTAAAAAGATAAATCAAAGAGTGCGAGAGAGTGCAAGAGAGATCATGTTAAAAACGGGATAAAGAGAGTACGGTAAATAATTCAGGGGCGAACGGTTCCTGGTGGGGTGCTAGCCCATTAACAGGAGAGCGGAATACGTCGACAGTTTTCCCCAAATAGATATTTATCTCACTTGGTTATATTTAGATTTTGTAGGCATGTGCATGCGGTGACCCCAGGGGTGGAAAAAGGGGGGGGGGGAATGTAGGGTGACCCTAAAGAAGTTCTCCTAAGAATGGGAGAGAGTTATTTTGGAAATAGCTGGGAAGTCTGAAAGAAAGAGTTTAGGATAAATGAAATGCATTGCGGAAGCATTCTTTGTCGTAATCGACAATATTTTCATTAGGTAGTAGGATGAAAAGAAAAATAATTTTGACAATCTGTTCCTTCTTGTATGTCTCTCATGCCTCTTTCTATCTCCCATTTTCTCTCTCTCTCTCCCTCTCAATCTCTATATCTCTCTCTATTTCTCTATTTGCTTCCTTCTGTCTCTCTCCTTTTCACTCTCAATGCCCTGTCTCTCCCTCTCATCTGTAGCCTAAAAACTGGCTGGTTGCGTAGAACTTTTAAGAACCAATCAAATCATAATTATTATACATCGGTGACAGAACTGATTAGGAGCTAATGCTGTGTGTGGTGGGATAGACTAGAGCTGTGTGTGGTGGGGCAGACTAGCGCTGTGTGTGGTGGGGCAGACTAGTGCTGTGTGTGGTGGTGCAGTCTAGCGCTGTGTGTGGTGGGGCAGACTAGTGCTGTGTGTGGTGGGGCAGACTAGCGCTGTGTGTGATGGGGCAGACTAGCGCTGTGTGTGGTGGAGCAGACTAGCGCTGTGTGTGGTGGGGCAGACTAGCGCTGTGTATGGTGGGGTAGACTAGTGCTGTGTGTGGTGGTGCAGTCTAGCGCTGTGTGTGGTGGGGCAGACTAGTGCTGTGTGTGGTGGGGCAGACTAGCGCTGTGTGTGATGGGGCAGACTAGCGCTGTGTGTGGTGGAGCAGACTAGCGCTGTGTGTGGTGGGGCAGACTAGTGCTGTGTGTGGTGTGCAGTCTAGCGCTGTGTGTGGTGGGGCAGACTAGTGTTGTGTGTGGTGGTGCATATGCTTTGTATTACCATGTAGGCATGTGCCTTTTGCTACCATCCGGGCATATGCCTTGATTTACCATCCGGGCATATGCCTTGTGCTACCATGCGGGCATACGCCTTGTGTTACAAATGTGGGCATATGTCTTTGTTACCGTGTGGGCATATGCCTTGTGTTACCATCACAGACACAGAGTGGGTGAGTCGGAATGTAAACAGATGCGCGGGGAGGAAACTCTAACGGTGGAACGAGGAGAAACCAGGTCGAATTTGAGAACGTCTTAGGGGTCGTGGTGGTTTGCCTGGTCGTGGGGGGGGGGGGATGAATAGAGGGTGTGGGTGGTGGACGGGAGGAACGTTGTGGGGGGGGGGGGTCAGACTGGGTGGGTATCCTTGTCGGGACGGGGTAGGGTCAACGATGGAGAGCTGAGAGGGGGCGCTGGGGATAGCATCGCGGTGGGGGTGGATTTGGGGCGGGTCACTAGAGACAAGCCGGGACTACTTTTTCATGATAATGAGCCTCTACGTCTGAGGCTATTTTTAGCAATTCCTCATGTGCGTTGTTGTTAAACATTGTGCGTTTGTTATGACTAGGTAGGGATGAAAGTTCAGTCGTGATTAATAGAATGAAACTTTCAAGACTTTTGGGCGTTGAAATTTAGAGAATTGCGTAATTTAGAGGAGAGGTCTCAATAGGAATGGGGATTTCGTAAACTGCTCTTATTTTCCTGCTGTCTGCACATATGCTGGTAATAAACTGAATGCTAATAAACAGAAATTAGGTCTTATTTCAATAGTTCGCATTTTGTAGAGACTATAATGACTCATCTGTAACAAGCATTTAATCACCCAATATATATCATGTAGGCCTAGTGGCTATACTGACTCACTGAGATGGTACCATACTATGTCATCTATTGTATTTATGATTGATTTCCTTAACTGATCTTTTTTTGGTGTGTTTTTGCTGTCTTTATCATGTCCACGAGGTCGAACATTAGAACGCAACGTTGGGTTATTTGATAGAACTCAATTTTAGGTTATTCGATAGAACTCAACGTTGGGTTATTTGATAGAACGCAATTTTATGTTATTCGATAGAACTCAACGTTGGGTTATTTGATAGAACGCAATAGTAGGTTATTTAATCAAACTCAACGCTGGACTGTCTGATAGAAATCAATGTAGAGTTATTTGATAGAACTAAATTTTTGCTTATCTAACAAACGTTATTATCGTCGTAAAGGGTCGTGTACCAAAGGTTGGCTGCCTGCGGACTTGAAAATAAAGTCGCCATTTAAGTGTGTTTTATTTGTCTGTCTTTGTGTTGGAGATCTGTCTGGTGACATTCCAACTATTTCATGTTTAATTGTCTTTCATAGCACTCCCCGTGTCTTTTTATTATTTATCGTTTATGTTTTACGGGGAATATTTTCAGCATGCCTGACCGATTGTTGTTGTTGATTTCAATCCTGTAAAATGATGTCACCATAATTAAAAGAAATGGCAAAATTCGGGGCATGTTTTTTGAAAGTTTAAAGAGAAAAAATAATAAGATTATTGCTCATATAAGACTATATACAGACACACTTCCGATATCAAATGAGTGAGACTGGAAATCATCGTCGTTAAATGAAGCACTGAATGCATTCAAACTATAAGAGTCATTTCAAATTATATTGCATGCACACACAAAAACCCGAAATAAAAGGGACGATTAGAAATTTTTCAACCCGACGGCACAGCTTATTTTAGATGAATATATTTGATACGTTACGACTAAGTGTAATATTTTACAGCTATGTTTGATACGCTACAGCTATATTTAATATGTTACAGCTATATTTGATATTTTACAGCTACATTTGATATGTCACAGCTATATTTGATATGTTACAGCTATATTCAATGATACAGCTATATTTAATATGATACAGCTATATTTGATATGTTACAGCTATATTCAATGATACAGCTATATTTAATATGTTACAGCTATATTTGATATGTTACAGCTATATTCAATATGACACAGCTATATTTAATATGATACAGCAATACTTGATATATTACAACTATATTAATATATTACAGCTATAGACAATTTGTAGATATTTGTTTTTATTTTTTTTTTAAAAAGGATTGAAGCCTTTAAGATATTTACTTAGTTAAGATGGATGCGTAGTACGATGTGGTACACAGAAACGACACGATGGCATGGGTGTCTACTTTAACTCACACGACTTATTACAAGTTTGATGCAACAAATCCCGACCAAGTTAATGTGTCGCGACTTGTTATTGACTGCGTTTTTTGTTGAAATAACTTCATTCCATGTGTAATAATGTTACAATGTGTATATATATATATATATGTGTTATATATATATATTGTGTGTGTGTGTGTGAGATGTTTGTGGGTGGTTGTGTCTTTCAAGATGTATTCTAATGGTCTACGGGAAATAACTGTCGAAATATTTCTTATCAGGAATCTCGTTAAGGTCTAAGGGCGGTAATTGTAAAAATCTACAAATTTCTGATAGTGCTTGAAGTGTTTATAATTTGTTTCGTTAAAAATCAACATGTTTAACATTTCAACTTACTAAAAATATGTTTATTTTATGTTAGAGATATATCAGTCAATTTATCGGCATGTATATTTAATTTTACGTATCAATTTGCAGCTTGCAAGTACTTATATTTTGTTCTACGTATCAGGTGGCAGTTTGTAAGTACCAATATTGTATTGTATGCAATGTTTGTGAGTATTCATATCTCATTGTGCACAGATACTTTGGATCAGAAAAGACTGAGAGATTTTTTTTTCATATCAATTTGTCTCAAATGTCTTGATTAACCCATGACGTTGAACAACAATTTTTTTTAAAGATTTTTTTTAAACTTTAAATTTTTAATTTAATTTTTTTTTGGGGGGGGGGGGGGGTGGCCGGGGGGGGGATTTTTTGTAGGAATTATTGTAGATTTGCTGTGCGGCGTTTCCAGTCATATTTGTGTTCGACATTGGTCGCTTAAAGTAGCATGTTTCTTGGGACATTCTGCATTTGAATTTAACATCGCGGAAAGCATTTAATTTTGTCGGTGACCATTTTTTTTTTTTTTAACTGGAGTTGTCGAAAATCAATTTTGACCACATCAAGCTATTTCAAAAAAAAAGAGGCGCTTCATATGTCTGTTGTATCTATGCACACATACAGACACTTTACTTCATATGTCTGTTGTATCTATGCACACATACAGACACTTTACTTCATATGTCTGTTGTATCTATGCACACATACAGACACTTTACTTCATATGTCTGTTGTATCTATGCACACATACAGACACTTTACTTCATATGTCTGTTGTATCTATGCACACATACAGACACTTTACTTCATATGTCTGTTGTATCTATGCACACATACAGACACTTTACTTCATATGTCTGTTGTATCTATGCACACATACAGACACTTTATTTCATATGTCTGTTGTATCTATGCACACATACAGACACTTTATTTCATATGTCTGTTGTATCTATGCACACATACAGACACTTTATTTCATATGTCTGTTGTATCTATGCACACATACAGACACTATATCATTCTATTTCTCCAACAAATTACTTCGTCCAACCACATACATATTATGTTTACAGATATATTGTAGACTTGTTATGCTCATAATAACTAAGCCTGAAAGAATGAATTAAACCGACCCGTTTATCAAGTGGCGATTTCCCCACGCACCCTATACATGACACCATTTTTATGCCTGCAATGATTAATATTATAAGCATCCACATCTACTCAACGAAGCCCCTATCACATTTTGCTGGAAATTATTTGAGAATCTTCCCCTTCCCCCCCCCCCCAAAAAATCCGCCACTGATTTACGCCTGTCAAGACCTTTGCGCCGAGCCTGCATAAACGTGCGCTAACCTCTGGACCACTTTCCTCGTCGTAACGAGAGCAAACGATCTCAACAGATGACCTTTCCTGGGACCTTCTGATGTCTTGTGGTCACGTGAGAGTTTTGGGCAAGATGAATGGGCTACCACTTGAGGGCGCTGGTCAGCGCGTGGAGAGTAAGGGGCATACGGGTACGCGCATAAAGGGTCATTGAATGGTAGCGGACCTTTCACCGGGCTCACCAACTGAGGTCAAGATGTGACCAGGACATTCAATCAAACGACGGAGTCGGGGACAGGTGGGACAGGGCAGAGCTGGTCAAGCATGGAACAAAGAGACTTAACAACTTGATGGGTGCCGCATACAGTGAGCCGGGTAGAACGTGCAGCAAGTCGGGCATAACATACAGCAAGTGAGGTATCACATACAGTATGTTGGGTATCATATACAGTAAGTCAGGTATTTTTTACACCAAGTCGGGTATCACATACAGCACGTAGGGTTTCACATACAAATTGAGATGCAACATGTGACCAAGTTAAACAAAATTGCCAGCTAAATAAAAACATTATTTAAAAAAAACAGGAAGATCCCAACGTGTTTCCAATGCTGAGCTGCTGAACACAAAGTAGTCAAAGTAACATATAGAATACGTACACAAATGGGGAGGATGGTTACTTATCAAGAATTGGTTTTATTTTTCTAAATATTATAATTATATCTTCACTAAAGACTGTGTAGCTGCTCTAAAGCTGTCGTGTGTGATGTTAGAGCTGTTCTGAGTGATTGTTAGAGCTGTTCTGAGTGATTGTTAGAGCTGTACTGAGTGATTGTTGGAGGTGTACTTTGTTTAGTCATCCAACTCTGCTATCGTATCTGTATAGGCTATGGCTGAGAACCCACATAGTTAGACCTTGACCTTCCTTGAGAAACATTTCAAAACCTAAGGGCCACGAGTTAAGACCAGCTGTTCTACGAGTGTACGGGGTCCCCACGGGGATCCGATACTTTTGCTGGACCGTATAACACCGAGCTCGTGCCGTGACGCACTTGACCCTGATTGGATGAATTAAAATATGAATGCCGGTAAAACAGTTTAATGGCCTGTAGAGCTGCTACAGCGGTCAATTTGCAGTGGACAATGAACGCACACCGGGGAGCCAACCAACCCATGACATGGACACGGCGACACTCTCCACTGGACGAGATCCGATGAATTGACAGGGGCGGAACAGATGGTTTTGTCAAGCGGAGTGTGTCGCATATCAGTTTAATTATATGCACTTACGCGCTGAAACCATGAAATTAAAACTGTCGGACCTGGCCCGCACCTCGCTGTGTCTCAGGTGCGTATACAGTAAAACAACTTCAATCACTGACTCCCGTCTGCTAAGCACGGCTCAATATTCGTCTCATAAATTAAATCTCTGCTCCATTCAAAAAGATCTGAACGAATAATTATCTTTTAAAAAAATGAAAATTTTAACTCTTTAGATTTCTCCCTCCTCCCCCCTCCTCCCCCCCTCCCCCAACAAAATATTATTTTTTTTAAATTGAAAAAAAGAATCTGTAGAGCAACCTCTAAAAAAAAACGTCCACAGCCCTCAACCTTTTGAACTATCGGGCACCAACATTCCACGATCCACCAATAAGCCCATTTCCACAGCCCCCAACCCTTCCATCGTCGGGCACCAAAGCCCATTTCCACAGCCCCCAACCCTTCCATCATCGGGCACCAAAGCCCATTTCCACAGCCCCAACCCTTCCACCATCGGGCACCAAAGCCCATTTCCACAGCCCCCAACCTTTCCACCATCTGGCACCAAAGCCCATTTCCACAACCCCCAACCCTTCCATCATCGGGCACCAACATTTTACGATCCACCAATAAGCCCATTTCCACAGCACACCCCCCTCACATACACACAACCTTGGTAAATCTACATATCGAAAGTCGTATTGAGTTCCTTACGTCATAAACGGAAGTCCAAATAGTTGAATGCCCTCCTCCAGACATTCATGATATGATATCTCCATTAGTTCTACATAACCACGCCTTCACCGAGGCCCCCCCCCCCCAATTAGGTCCCCATGTAATCCTTTCCTGGCAACGACGGCCCCCACCCCCTTACCCTCACTCTTCCACCGTCAAGCAAATGCCCACCCCCGACGCCCCCGTCCCAGCATTCGCCCAAGAAGTCAATAAACTCCGATCGCCACCAAGCCCTACCCTTAATTTCACCCGTTATATCAACCCAGTTCCCCCCCCCCCCCACAGTCCAACAAACCCTAAATGTATTTAACCTTTCCGTGTAGGTGGCGCGTAAACTCAGCGCGCCCCATTCAGACAGGATAGAGCTCAGCCCCGTGGGCAGACAGGATGCAGCTCTATGTACTGAAGATTTGCCCTCACGCACAGCAACAAAGGCTGCGACTTAAGCCAGTCGTAGTGATGAAATCACGAGGGAGACGGTCATATTCCGTTCATTTAATTTGAATACAACAGTACGGTAATCAAAATCTTGTCTGAGTAACGTAGAACTCTCTTGAGTCCCTCAACATGCAGACTACAGAACTGTGAGAAATCTAAAACTTTCTTGAGACCCTGAACATACACAGAACTAAGAGTAGCGCAGAACTTTCTTGAGACCCTGAACATACACAGAACTAAGAGTAGCGCAGAACTTTCTTGAGACCCTGAACATACACAGAACTAAGAGTAGCACAGAAGTTTCTTGAGACCCTGAACATACACAGAACTAAGAGTAGCGTAGAACTTTCTTGAGACCCCGAACATACACAGAACCAAGAGTAGCGCAGAACTTTCTTGAGACCCTGAACATACACAGAACTAAGAGTAGCGTAGAACTTTCTTGAGACCCTGAACATACACAGAACTAAGAGTAGCACAGAACTTTCTTGAGACCCAGAACATACACAGAACTAAGAGTAGCGCAGAACTTTCTTGAGACCCTGAACATACACAGAACTAAGAGTAGCGCAGAACTTTCTTGAGACCCTGAACATGCTCAGAACTAAGTGTAGCATAAAACTTTCTTGAGACCCTGAACATACTCAGAACTATGTGTAGCCTAAAACTTTCTTGAGACCTTGAACATGCAGAATACAAAACTTGTTATTTAAAAGACAATTTTATCTATTTATTAAAATAAATTTCTCTTGTTACTTATCAGTTAACGTATTTAAACCTGACAAAAAAAATGCAGGCCCTATATATCAAGGGCCAATGACAAACAAATAGAGCGCAAGGCGGGCCCTAGATATCAACGGCCTATGACAAACAAATAGAGCGCAATGCAGGCCCTAGATATCAACAGCCTATGACAAATAGAACGCAATGCAAACCCTGGATATCAACGGCCTATGACAAACAAATAGAGCGCAATGCAGGCCCTAGATATCAACGGACTATGACAAATGGAGCGCAATGCAAGCCCTGGATATCAACGGCCTATGACAAATAGAGCGCAATGCAAGCGCTGGATATCAACGACCAATTCTCCATGCATTCCGTTGATGTTGAGTATATATAGCGACGCTTGGTGACGTAATTATTCGAGCGCTTCACAGATTAAAGCACTTGATTTGATTTTTAATTGACGAGCTGGTGTACTGTCACTCCTTCCCCCCCCCCCCCCCCCAATCCAAAAGCGGTTTACAATGTTACACAACCATTACAATTCAAGGTAACACACTTATTTTGTTTCGTAGCCAAGAGTTGCCTACGAAAAATTTAAAAAATATTCCGTTTAATTCTGTCCTTCCCAATATAAGTTAAGTATTTACAAACATATAGCACACAAAAATATAGCACACAAAAATATAGCACACAAAAAAATAGCACACAAAAATATAGCACACAAAAACATAGCACACAAAAACATAGCACACAAAAATATAGCACACAAAAATATAGCACACAAAAACATAGCACACAAAAACATAGCACACAAAAACATAGCACACAAAAACATAGCACACAAAAACATAGCACACAAAAATATAGCACACAAAAATATAGCACACAAAAACATAGCACACAAAAATATAGCACATAAAAATATAGCACTCAAAAATATAGAACACAAGAATATAGCACACAAAAATATAGCACACAAAAATTTAGCATACAAAAATATAGCACACAAAAATATAGCACAAAAAAATATAGCACGCAAAAATATAGCCCTCAAAATATAGCACACAAAAATATAGCCCTCAAAAATATAGCACACAAAAATATAGCACACAAAAATATAGCACATAAAACAAAGCACGCAGAAACATGGAATCCGTAGAACGCCATCTACAGTTATGCAAACTTTGTTGGCACAATATCTCCCAACCAAATCGTAAAGCTTGTTAAGTCAATGAGGAAAGGGGGGGGGCAGCATAACTGTAGTCTATATTTGTGTAACTTTATTTTTGGATGTATAGTTTGTACAAAAAGTGCATTGACCTATAACGTCCCTATGGCGCCCTCTTTAAACTTATGTTTCCATAAGTGCCCACCCCCCCCCCCCCACCCTATCGACCTCCTGAGCTCTCCAACCGACTCCTAACGTCTAGGCACACACCTAATCTCAATAACTCATTTTCCATTCAATTTCACCACAGAAAAAAAAACGTCATTATCTCAGGGCTTCCCAAACCATTGATCGCCCCAGGAACACATCGGCCCCATTGAATGTTCTCGTTAAATGTTGACATGCTTAATAACTTGCTAGATTTCTCCAACCTCTCTCAAAAACACATCTATCCAGCCTACCTCATACCCGGGTTACTTCTTACTGCAAATTATGTAATTACGACAAATATAACACTAGAACTTTTTATTTATATTTATCTACACAGCTTGCGGCTAAGGGTCTCCAAACTTTAATGTGAGAACCCCGACTATTCACCATATTAACCTAATGACTGGCCAGCTGATTCTGTCCCCGGGACTGACTGCATTAACATTACGGTACACGTGTAGCTGAGGTCAACAGCGGAGTCCAGCCACCCGCCCGTCTGTTGTTAGAGTCGCTTTTAAGTGAATAAATACTCGCAATCTGTTTCCTATCTGGCCGCTTCAGCTGAACTCACGATGACCCTTGTCTTACAACCTCACAGCTGACCTAACGATGACCTCATCTACAATGCCGCAAATGAGATTTGTTTCTTTTTGCAAGAGCAATACTTGCTTTATTATTGTTGTTTCAACGTTTGGTCAACTGAGTCGATTTTTTTTCTCAGCAAAGCAAACACGTTTCGAGATTATTACCCAGAGTGCATTGCTGTTTTGTTTTTTCAATGCTGTACGATTTTATTATATTTTTTGTGTTGTTGTTGTGAGTAGCCGTGATTTCTATTGAAGTCGGTACGTGCCCAGGTCAGTGAACTGTGACGTGTTTAATGAAGCGAAGGCGACCTAGTGCTCCATCTCCCGATTAAAAAAAAAATAATAACTGATTCCAGTTGACGCTCACACACGGCTAACCACATTGACAGAGATAATGTCTCAGCTGATGAACCACATTGACAGGGGTAATGTCTCAGCTGATGGGGGTAAAGATAAAGGGAAATGAATCTTTGATGCCCCGCCCACCCGTTTGTGTTACAGCGACCTTTCAAGAGAGCAACGGTTCACATTAAATAATGACCTCTGACCTTACGAAATGAAATGTTTCCGTAAATAATTACCGGACAGATGCTGCAAGTTTTAAAACCCTTCTAATCTTCAGAGCCAAATATTGCTAAGATTTTGATTACTCTATGGCAGGCCTGCACAACATACGACCCGCGTGCCACATGCGGCACGCCAGCACCCACTTTGCGGCCCGCGAAGTAACAAAATAGTCTTTATTCTTCATATTTTTTTTTAAAGCTCCCCCCCCCCAGTCCTGCTTTCTTTTGGTCCGCACACGTTTTTTTTATAAAGTATTACGGCCCGCCTTACAGTTTGAGTTGTGGAGGCCTGCTCTATGGAGATGAAGTTGATAAACATCTTATTCGCTTTGGAATGACTTTCAAGACGGCGGAACTTCCGATTTACCGTCGTGATCTATATTTAGCAGAAACATATTATTTTTAAGTAGGCGTTTCATCATCATCATCATGTCCCGTAGTCTTTCGACCGTTGGGGCGCCACAGATGACATGTACACTATTCTTCTCCATTCCTCTCGGTCTCCTGCCCTATGCACAGCATCGCCTAGTTGTAATCCCGTCCACTCTTTGATGTTATCTTCCCATCTTTTTCTCTGTCTTCCTCTTCTTCTCCCTCCTCTAGTAGTACCCTGCAAGATTTCTTTGGCGAGACCTTGTTTTCTGGTCACGTGGCCATACCATTCAAGTTTGCGCTTTTTTTTACAGACACCAGTAGGCGTTTAGTTTCTGATAATCTGAGAAATAACATTAATGCCTATAATTATCAGTACATAGCCCAGCTATATTTCTTGGAATTGTTTATAGGAGCTGAAATTTTACAATAATCGTCCTTAACATTCTGCAGCGCCACACCCCTTCTAGATTTGAAATTTTACCGCACTAAACCACCACCACCACAACCACCACCACAACCACCACCACAACCACCACCACAACCACCACCGCCACCACCAGCCACCTCCCAGATAAAAAAGAATGGTAATAAAATAATTTTGACAATAATTTATAAATGAAAGGTGTTTAGTTTTCTTTAACAAGCAAAACATACTTTTAACAACAACAAAAAAATAAGTAATGTGCCAACACAATCAATGACCAAATATCTGCTGCTAATCAATGACCAAATATCTGCTGCTAATCAATGACCAAATATCTGCTGCTAATCAATGACCAAATATCTGCTGCTAATCAATGACCAAATATCTGCTGCTAATCAATGACCAAATATCTGCTGCTAATCTGACTAAATATGACCAAATATCTGCTGCTAATCAATGACCAAATATCTGCTGCTAATCTGACTAAATATGACCAAATATCTGCAGCTAATCTGTGACCAAATATCTGCTGCTAATCTATGACCAAATATCTGCTGCTAATCAATATATGACAACAAATATCTGCTGCTGATCACGCCAATAAACCAGATTTCTTTCTCCATCTTTCTTTTTTTTTTCCCCTTAAAAAAATGTTTGTCTCTCCCCGATGCGGGCTTCCCTGGTTAAGAACTCCTGACAATTTTATTTTTATTTTAAATGTTATTCAAATCCGTGAAATAGACCAATAATTTAGGATACTTTCCTATTGCCCCACTCACCCCCCACCCCCCACCCCCCGCCTTTAAAAAATTAGATTCAAAATTTAAGTAAGTTACTTACGAATATGTCTTTATTTGTACCCCCAAAATATGGATTGATCAAAGCGTCAATTCCCATACCGAACATTCCAAATAAAACAATTTTGTAACTTTGCCGATTGTGCTGGTGGATTACCTGGATTCGTCAAAAAAGTTATTTAATACAAGAATTTAAAGGGGAAAAAACGGGGGGTGAGGTTAGGCAGTGGTAAAGAGATGATCTAGTTACTACAAGTGTATTATAGAAAAGTGTAAGACAATTATAAGAAAACAATTGTAATAGATTTTCATATGTTGACAATAAATAACAGTAGTTGCTCAGCCTCGGAATCCACACAACAGACTATTCAAATAACAGGTTTTATTATAACTGTCAATTGTTGTTGTTGGTTTTTTGTTTTTTGTTTTTCTTTCTTTTATTATCTGAAATTATTAATCGGATAATTAAAATAAATGTGCATTTGGATCAGTTTAAAGAGTAATGCTGAACTTTACATCGCAAAAAAAACAGTTATTTAACTATTTTCATATCGTATTGATTGCCGTTACAGAAAAATAGTAAAATTAGTATTCATAAACACGTGACTGCAGTGATTTGTAATTAATGGTGTAGCAGATGAAGAAGAAATTAGGTGGATGAGGGACATTTTGTTAATGTAGGAGTATGAGCAGGGAGGGTTTGTGTGGGTGTGCGTTGGTGTAACGTCGTGAATGCGAGGAACAAAAAAAAAAAGGGGTGGGTGGGCCGGGGGAGGGGGGGGAATAACTCAGAATGAGAGGGGTGCCCATGAATATGTATTTGCTCAAAGCAAACACTCCCGATACTTAATCGCCAATGTTATATGGTCCATGAATATTGAAACGAAGACTAATGCTCTGGTCATCCAATACTGGGCTCCCTAGCCATTCACCGCGGACGGCGCTACTCAAAAGTACATCCGTTGTGACTCAGATTTTTTTCATTGTCATCCACGATGATTTGTCTGCGGGGGGGAAATGTAACAAGGCCCAGAAATCAATGGGGTGGGAGAAAGAGAAAAACAACATAATTGGTTGGTACGGAGCATTTAAAGAGATTTATTACAAATTGTTGACTTACGGCCCCCTTGAGTTGGCCCAAGCCAATCTGTACACTTTGTTGACTGCGGGCTTGTATTTCCACTTCGTTGGGGGTACTGTCATACAACTCATCAGTGGCGGAAACATGGGAGGGGAAGGCACTCAGACAAACCCAATCTTATCCTGAGTTAGCTACTATGGATATGGAAAAGAGACGATTTATTTTTCTTTTTAAAAAATTATAACAGAATGACCTTATAGTAGTGACTTAACAGTGTCTATCATAGTCCCCCCCCCCCTCCCCCGTGACATTTTGGAGTCCATCCTACGGTTTTATTTGGTACCCCTCTGATTTATTTCTGGAACCGCCACTGTGCTCTAAGGTCCTTTTATGATGAGTAACATGGGTTGTTGTTGTTGTTGTGATGTATTTTGTTGTTTTTTGTCTTATTTTACTTCAGTAACTAGATCCCCACTAGATAGACTAGATGTTTCTTTCCGAAACCGAAACAAGTTATTAATTAACTGTTATAATAAACTTGAATCTTATAAAACCTTACCGTAAATGTTAAATTTATTGACTCCTTCCTCATTGATTAATTGATTATGACGTAAAGTCTTGATATGAATGCAAAGACTTTACTTCATAATCAATGAGGAAGGAGATATGAAGGCATATTTTTTTTTAATGAATGGACTAAACGTTTGAATGTTAAACGTATTCAATCTAACTACTATTATAATTCCCGAGTTGATGTTGACCGCCTCGTTCTCATTGCGCACCGTGCCGCGTTCTCATTCGCTGCTTCCCCCCCCCCCCCCCCCCATGTCCTGTCGTGCGCTTGATCAAACAAAATAACACAAGTCCAAGTCACCGCGTTTCAAAATCAGTGTCTATCCCTTTATAACCTCCTCTTAAAACTTGGCAATGAATAAAAATCCAGATCTGTGGAAAATTATTCGATAAAATAGTTTGTGCTGAAAAACCAGAAAGGTACACAGATCAGAGGCCTTAAGACAAAAGTAAAACGAAAAAAGAACCCTTAAAAGTGCGTGCATCTGGAATCAGTACTATAGATTGTGCACCTCTTTCCGTATTTTGCACGCTCACCATGGTTGCATCGCCCCAGCTAGTCAACAAAATATGTATCATTAGCGCTCTTTTCTTAGCTCTGTTTGATTTCACGTGAACGTCAACACCATCAGGGTGTCAACGGTGACAAGGGTGTGGTGGCGTGCTGAAATACCAGTCCAGAGATGTACACGATTGATCGGGCGCTCTTCTCCGCATGCAGAAGTGGACGGCCCTCCTTTGGTCTTGGAGTACATTTGATTCCAGGAGAGGGTCTGTTGATACAGACGACTCGGTGTTGATTATCCGAAAGTGTAATTCATGAAGATTTATGAGTGGTCTCTCCTCCCCCACCCCCACAAATCCCATACCAACCCTCGCCTTGATGATGCTGAGTGATTGATGTTGGGGTCCTCGGCAGGGAGAGTCAAGAGATGTTAACAAAATACAGAATAGTCCCAAGAGTTGTCTCTCGGTGGCAAGAATGAATGGGAACGAACTAGTCGGCTGAGCTTCGCTACAAATAGTATAATCAAAATCCCAATCGTGTAAATTTAAATGCTAATTTACATCAGTAGAAGAAAAAGTATGTGCGTGGGGGGGGGGGAGAGATCGAGACGACAGGCCATGGATCGGTCCGAGGGGAAGAATGCATTGAAGTAGACTAGAGCCCTCCATGAACTGTGTTGCCGCTGAAGACGATGATGGTGTAAATTTAAATTGATTTCCATGACCAAGCTAAATTTACACCGATGCTCGTCGGACACGCACACCCTATATAGTATATTATGTGCCTATGTATAGCATCAAGTAGATATACAACTAAGATAGTCGTATAGGTTCGGCGGTTTTGTTCTAGTCACAGTTTAAAGGGCGGAGTGTGATAATGTATTCCAGTGAACAATGGACATTCTGGTGGTCTAGTGGGGATTGATAAGCGTATGCTCAAACCAACACTACAGCAGTGTTCTAAATTATAGTTGGAGTAACACGTATACAGTTAACTTGTTCAACGTGCAGTGACTACAATAAGTTCGAACAAAATTATTTTTGCTCGGGCAGAAAACACATATGTCGGGTGGAATGTATTTGTGAAACTCTTGGAGGAAATGAAGAAAACGCCATACCAACAATTATGTCTCTTAAACTCTCGCCAAGTGATACATACAATCATGTCTCATAAAACCATGTCTCTTAAACTATCTCTTTGTGATACATACAATCATGTCTCACAAAATCCTGTCTCTTAAACCCCCTCCTAGTGATGCCTACAATCTCATGCGCGTAATACTGAAAGAGGCTTAGCGACAGACCTGGTCTGCCCCGCCCCGCATGAAGCTCAGTGTCTGATCCTATTGAACTTGTCCTGAGACATGGACACAACCTTCTCTAGAAACGCAGATCTACGTTTTACATTTCATTAAAGGTGGATATTATTATACTTTGGAAACTATGATCAGCCGTATAGGCCGAGTGTCTATCCTGTACTAGGACCTATAGGTAGAGCCAGTGTGTGTCAAGTGCTCGGACCCAGATAGACTCAGTGTGTGTCAAGTGCTCGGTCCTAGATAGAGCCAGTGTGTGTCAAGTGCTCGGATAAGCTGGAGCCAGTGGGTCTCAAGTGCTCGGACCTAGCTGGAGCCATGCGTGTCAAGTGCTCGGACCTAGCTAGAGCCAGTGTGTGTCAAGTGCTCGGACCTATATAGCTGGAGCCAGTGCGTGTTAAGTCCTCGAACCTAGCTAGAGCCAGTGCGTGTCAAGTGATCGGACCTAGCTAGAGCCAGTGTGTGTCAAGTGCTCGGACCTAGCTGGAGCCAGTGCGTGTCAAGTTCTCGGACCTAGCTGGAGCCAGTGCGTGTCAAGTGCTCGGACCTAAATAGAGCAGTCAACATTTAGAGCTTTTCAAGTAATAGATGCAAATACGCACAGTCCTACTGGTGGTAACTGAAAATACAATGTATTCACGCACTCACTCAGAGACAACGAGATTTTACGAGATCAAGTCCCAAGTGGCCATCCATATAGTACGTACGCAATGAGGAGGAGGCGGGGTTTGTCGATTTTTTTAGATTTTGCTTACACGTGCGTAATATGTTGGGTTGGGGGGGGGGGACTCGGCAAAAGGTACATACATTACATGTGTTCACAAACGTCATCATCATCATCATCATCTCATCATCATCATCATCATCATCATCATCATCTCATCATCATCATCATCATCATCAGGTCCCTTAGTCCTTCGACCGTTGGGGCGCCACAGATGACATGTACACTATTCTTCTCCATTCCTCTCGGTCTTCTGCCCTACGCATAGCATCTCCTAGTTGTATGCGTCCATTCTTTGATATTATCTTCCCATCTTTTTCTTTGTCTTCCTCTTCTTCTCCCTCCTCTAGCTGTGCCCTGCAAGATCTCTTTGGCGAGCCCTTGTTTTCTGGTCACGTGGCCATACCACTCAACAAACTTTTAATTCTGCTACATTTATCATGAAATTCTGAGAGTCCATAAATAGCCTATTTGTGTCCTTAATGCTGTAAAGAATATAACGCATTTTATATATATATATATATTTTTTTTTTTTTAAATAATTGTCATAGTTTTGCTTTGGGTTTTCACAAGTGAACACTAGTAGCAACAGTACAGTAATATTTAGTGAACACTAGTAGCAACACTACAGTAATATTTAGTCCGCCATTTGCCGTTGAACCCATCATAAAAGACGACACGCGAAGTGTATGTGTGTGTGGGGGGGGGGGGGCCTGGGCACGAATTAGTCACGAAGTTTAGTTAAAGTGTGACACATTTATCTAATTTAATTTGTGTCACAAATTTGTGATGACATATAGGGTGTCGTAATTTATGGGATGTCCCTTTTGTATGTTCCACGTTTGTGGCGTGTTTAGATAATTTTTTTTTCGGCTGCGCCAGTAAATCCTAATTTATTTATTTTTAAAATTTGGTTCACTTGCCAAATTTAGATTTTCACCAGGTGCACGTTATCAAATTCTAAAAATTACCTTCTTCGATTACATTATATTAAAGAGAGGAAAATACTCTTATTTATGCGTCCATAATTTAATTGGGAAGTGAATTGATATTGAAAATTATTAAATTGAATTTGAATGAAATAATGATGCACAATTATTGTATTTTAATGTCATTATACAGCTAAACAGTAATAATATCTGTAGGCTGTAGGTTTTGTCGAGCTAATAATTGAAATAACCAGTTATAATATATGTAGGCTGTAGGTTTGGTCCCGTTATTAATTGAAATAAGCAGTTATAATATCTGTAGGCTGTAGATTTTGTCCCGTTATTTTTTGAAATAACCAGTTATAATATCTGTAGGCTGTAGATTTGGTCCCGTTATTAATTGAAGAAAACAGTTATAATATCTATAGGCTTAAGGTTTGTTTCCGTTATTAATTGAAATAAACAGTTATAATATCTGTAGGCTTAAGGTTTGTTTCCGTTATTACTTGAAATAACCAGTTATAATATCTGTAGGCTGAAGGTTTGTTTCCGTTATTACTTAAAATAACCAGTTATAATATCTGTAGGCTGAAGGTTTGTTTCCGTTATTACTTGAAATAACCAGTTATAATATCTGTAGGCTGTAGTTTTGGTCTCGTTATTACTTGAAATAACCAGTTATAATATCTGCAGGCTGTAGTTTTGGTCCCGTTATTACTTGAAATAACCAGTTATAATATATGTAGGCTGAATGTTTGTTTCCGTTATTACTCGAAATAACCAGTTATAATACCTGTAGGCTGACGGTTTATTTCCGTTTTTAATTGAAATAACCAGTTATAATATCTGTAGGCTGTAGTTTTGGTCCCGTTATTACTTGAAATAACCAGTTATAATATCTGTAGGCTGTAGATTTGGTCCCGTTATTACTTGAAATAACCAGTTATAATATCTGTAGGCTGTAGTTTTGGTCCCGTTAATGCTTGAATGCAAAGGATGTATTTTAAAAGTTCTGATATAAAGATTACGACTGATATAAAGATTACGACTCATGATTGAGTTTAAAATAATACGGGGATAATGTCATACCGTAGAACCCGAAGAGTCAAGCTTAAATTTGTAGACACAAAAAAGTGTGGGTTTTTTTGCATAATTTTCCTCGTGTAGGTACTTAGAACCACGGAACAAGCGACAGTTTATCATGTACATAATTGGACATAAACCGTCTTTGTCACGTCAATTTATTCCCTATCGTGATCAGGGTGTGGGAAGACAAGTGTGTGAGGATAAAGAAACACATGGAACCATAAAGGCGGAATAATTTCAGATAAAGAAACATTTGAAAACACGGCGTGGTAATGGGAAAATATGGTGTCGAATCATCGACAATAGGTTATCATCGGTGTAAGGGAAACCACTTACAATTATTAGAATCGTAATATAAACTAATACGAGTTACGACTCCTCGTGATTGATATACCAGTAGGAGAACATCATGACCATAATGTCCCTGAAAAAAAAAGTAAATAAATGACTTTAAAAAAAATATTAAATTAATATGTTACGAAATTTACTAGCAAAATAAAAGTATAGGCCTATAAATTGACGAACTAAAGTTTGTAAAGTGTTACTTAAGACATACATGATGTAGCCTTCATGACCGGTTTGGGGCTGTCCATTAATTATGTCAACAAAATAGGGGGGAGGGGGGGTGTGAAAATTTTTGACAATTGTTGACAAGGGGGAGGGGGGAGGTCAAGAAAATTTGACGTCAACAATGTTACTTTTTTTCAATAAATTTAATTTCATAAGTTAAAAGTGAATTAATTTTTTTTTTCGTAAACATTTTACTTTTATTCACTTTCTTGTTGTAGTTGTAAACTGGTCTATTTAAATTATTGTTGTTGTTTTTTCCATTTTTTTTTTTGGGGGGGGGGGGGTAATCAAATGTTGACGTAATTTTATAGGGGAGGGTCTCTGGAAGTTTGACAAGTTGTTGACAAGGGGGAGGGGGGGAGGTAAAAATCGCCAAAAATTTGTTGACATAATTAATGGACAGCCCCTTTAGAGAGCCCTTGTATATTACTATTATTTTTTTTAATTTAAAACAAAATTTAATAAAACACAACTTTGTCCCATTTCCAAACATTGTAAAAGTTGTAACTTATCATATCGGATCTTACAGTGACCCCAGATAAGGGCGTCTTTATGCTGAGAACGCAACAGAAAACTCTTATATGGAGAATAAACTGATTAAAAGGCTTGTCTACATGGGTATATACCAAATCCACCTAGTCAATAGCTGCATTATTTATCTTCCTATTTTTTGTTATATAAGCTATGCTCCGGCCCTCTTTCTTCTTTGTTCTTCTTCACGGCCGCTACTTCACGTAACCTGTGTTTAAAGGATGAAAGCTTGTGTTGGAGCTCTAACGTGATGATTGTATTTTGACCCATACATTACAGCTTAACTATGATTGGTACAAAGTGTACAATTTGTATCTTTAATGCGCGTTTTTTTAAAAAAAACACCCACACACACACACAAAACACTTACTATTACTAGCAGCATCGCCCAAGCATTACCTTAAATAGAAACAAGGCCACTAAAACAAACACAGAAATAACTATTTGTCAACCCATCCCACCCCTAGAAACAATGAAACATTTTTCTAAAGAGACATTTTCAATAGAACCGGAACATAAGCATCAACACGAGTTTGTTGATGAAGCTTCAAAGCTGAAACAAAGCAAATTAAGTTTACCAGGTGTCTACATCAGGGGTCCCCCAGACGAGCGGCTAGTGGGCCACAATGCAGCCTTTCAGAAAATTGAGCGCAAGTAAAGACAGCAGTAGAGCATTGGCTTTCAGTCTCACAAATAATTCAATTGTGACACTTTTTAAAAAAAAATTTTTTTAAATGAAGGCCCTTTTACAATGTTGGCCTTTCTATGAGGATCCTTTTTTATAATTTTGGCTCCTCTTTGGGATCCTTTTATATTGTTGATTTTTCCATTGCTGTCTTTTTACTCTGCAATAGGGCCCTTTCATAATGTTAACTGTTTGATGGGTACTGGTATGTAAAAGTGTTGAGTACCTCTGGTCTACCACATATAAATATAGAATTATAACATATATAACAGATTATATATGGTTTAATACAATCCAAAAATTTAATTAAATACTTGAATTTTATTTTAAATTTAGAAATATATTAACATATAAAATACCAACATAATACCCAGGGTTAAAAGAATAGCTAGCTGGATTTTACACATTCACTATAAAATTGTAGGAATATTTTTCCTTCATGTTCAACATTTGTTGATGAGACATAAGCACAAACCCCTAATGACTCAGTAGGCCTAATAGTGGCTGCTACCAAGAGACCTTGATGAGACATAAGCACGAACCACTATTAACTCAGTAGGCCTAATAGTGGCTGCTACCAAGAGACCTTGATGAGACATAAGCACAAACCCCTAATGACTCAGTAGGCCTAATAGTGGCTGCTACCAAGAGACCTTGATGAGACATAAGCACAAACCACTATTGACTCAGTAGGCCTAATAGTGGCTGCTACCAAGAGACCTTGATGAGACATAAGCACGAACCACTATTAACTCAGTAGGCCTAATAGTGGCTGCTACCAAGAGACCTTGATGAGACATAAGCACAAACCCCTAATGACTCAGTAGGCCTAATAGTGGCTGCTACCAAGAGACCTTGATGAGACATAAGCACAAACCACTATTGACTCAGTAGGCCTAATAGTGGCTGCTACCAAGAGACCTTGATGAGACATAAGCACAAACCCCTAATGACTCAGTAGGCCTATTAGTGGCTGCTACCAAAAGACCTTGATGAGACATAAGCACAAACCACTATTAACTCAGTAGACCTAATAGTGGCTGCTACCAAGAGACCTTGATGAGACAATAGCACAAAACACTATTGACTCAGTAGGCCTAATAGTGGCTGCTACCAATACACTGCAAGGCCTGTTGTCAGAGGCGTAACAACGGCTTGGCATTGGGGCAGTTGCCAAGGGCGCCGGCCTGCGCCAGTTCAAAAGTGCGCCGCTAAATCTCTAATTTTTTAATTTTTATTTGAGTATCAAGGGCGCCAAAAATAAATTAGCCAAGGGCGTCAAAGACCCAGTTACGCCTATGCCTGTTGTATTGTTTTCTAAATATTCCCAATTTATTTTAAAATTTACTAATAAATATCACTAAATTATTTACAACTGTTCTAATAAATATATAACCTGTACAGTTCAATCAAAAATATACTTTTAAATCCTATTATTGCAGACGCATAAATAATGCTGATAAACATCACAGACTTTTTGAATTCATATAATTATAACGTATCAATGCTTGATTAGGATATTGCCACATGTTGCATATAAAATTCAGAAAGAAATGTTATCAGTTTAATAATCTGTAAACAACTAGGCTTATATTATGGATATGTGCCAGCAAACTATGGTGTAGTGCTATGCTGACTCAATGGTGTTATGAAATTACAATTAATTCACATACATTTTACAACTCAATCATTTCATGAATTTTTTTTTTTAATGAAAACTGTGATCAGTTTGGTTTATATGTCTTAAAGTTGGTATTAATTTGTTAATTTATCGGTTGTTAATAGTGGATGAATGGAGTCCCTCAAATATGTTATCGCATATTATCAAGAAACATTATAGTTAAATTTATTTATTTATTTTTTTATGTTTTGAAATCAGAAATAAAAATTATTTTAGACTCATGCAAGCATAGGACAGCATGCTTAGACCCGTACAAGCCTAGGACAGCATGCTTGTTACAAAGTAATATATGAATTCCCAAGGGGTCAGTAAAATTTAAATTACTTGCAAGAGTCATAATTTCACCAAATGTGAGAATCATTGAGCTACTCATTTGACAACCAATAAATACACAATATAAACAATAATGGCAAGTTTTCCCCATGAAAATATCACATTTGACTAATATCAGAATCTCTAACAAATTTTATGGTATTCAGAGGTTCTCAACCATAGAGTTGATGCTCATAAGGACTGTACCCAATGCCATACATGGGTCTTCGTGGAGGCCTGAACAAAAGACCCTCGTACTGTTTGTACACCTTCTCCCCCTGGTCAGGGAAACGTACTGCTAGAAGTTGCTCTTCCAGCGGCGTTGGCAGCGGTGTAATCAGTGGTGTCTTGGGTTTAGTGATCAATACATACTGACTGGAAAAGCAGGAGGAAAACAACATCATTGTTAGATTGAACTGGGTGAAGATTAAATGAGATGATAGACACCAACACATAGTTATTTGACGATTGCATTCAGAATACTGTCACTCTTTTAATGCATGCAGATTAATTATCTAAGGCAGGTGAATAAATGTAGCGGAAAAACAAATTGTTATAATATTATGTCTAATGTATTTATTTCTTTACATCTAGGTCATGTCGTGTACAGTCTGAGAAGATTGTTATGAATCACAATGATCTTGCTGATGCTTAAATGTGAATACAAATTAAGATCATTAGTTCTTAAAAGGTATGTCATACTCAGTGCCGGATTAAGACCCCAGGGGGCCACTAGGCATTTGAAAATTTGGTGTCCCCCCCACCAAACATTATATCTTAACATCATATCAATCCCTTTGAGTTTGAATTTAGTTTTTCATCCTAATATAATGCTCTGCATAAATTATTATTAAGCTGCTTTTGACAGTAAACCCCCCCCCCCCCCCCCCCCCCCCGAAAACAAACACACTTTTACTGTGTAATTAATAATAAAGTAGCCGGCCTGCCACCCCTAACCCCCATTCCTACTCTAAGGGTCATAGGGCTATGTAGGGCCCATTAGACTAACACCCCCCCCCCCCCATTAGCATGGCCCTGGCTGTGGGCTGTGTGGCTGTACCCAGAGCCCTAAAGTTAATGGTCCTAATCCAAACATGTATAATTGCAAGGAAAAAGTCAAAGTTAGCAGAGCTGGATGTTGGTTGCCATGAGACAAAATGATAACGTATGAGACAAAATGATAACGTATCTTTAGAAAAACAATTTAAAAAAGAGCGGGATAGAATAAAAAAAGTGAAAACCCCTTTAACATCATGACTGAGGCATATTAAAGTCTTTTTTGTTTCCCTTTTTTGGTCACTTATTTGCTGATCCAATCAACTGTCTGACATTTTATTCTACTTATCTCAGCTGTCATTGGACATTTTATTCTACTTATCTCAGCTGTCATTGGACATTTTATTCTACTTATCTCAGCTGTCATTGGACATTTTATTCTACTTATCTCAGCTGTCATCAAAAGACGAAAGTGTCTCAAAACGCTATAGTTGATGATTTCCGTCTAAGGAAAAGTTTGATGAACTGTTTTAGTTTTTAAGAAATAATTAGTTCTACAACTCACTGGCATTTGCTAGGAATAGACTTGCTGGACTTTGGTCTAACAGCATGGGGGTTTCTAGGGTCAAGGAGCCAAGGGTCTAAATCTGGTGACAGGTCAGAGGTCACTCCATACTTGCTGCTTGCATCTTTTGTTGGTCTCATTGTTAACCTATTTTTGAATGACCAAAAAAAAAATTTCTCATTTCAAATTTCCATAAATTAAATACGTTTTAACAGGATAAATAAAAACTTTTAGAAATTTTGGCTACATGTAATCTTTTTAAAAATTTGTCAAGGCTTAGAAAATTTTAAATGTTAAAGTTTATTTGGTGCAGTAAGAGTTTTCTAAAATGTGATTAACTGTAACTGCCAGACTGACCTAAAATATTTTTTTAGGCCTAGTTCCGATTTTTCCTTTTGAGTGACTTCAACTTCTTGCTGCCTTGCTCTCTGATCCAACGCCTGCTGTATCTGCTGCTGCAGACTCAGGGGAGAACCTTGCTGCTGCTGAAACTGTTGTGGCTGAGAAACCTGTGCCCGGCCAGAGTTATAATTTCCCGTTGCTGTGTGAGGTCTGGATGACATGGGTGTTGGGACCGGTATGCTGATTGTGGGCCTGGTACCATGGACGGTGGTGGCCCTTTGGTAGAGGCTGGGTGCAATGATGGTCCTAGTTTTATCTGTCATGTGATCTAGTTAAAATGGTATCAGGACAAACATAAACTATGAAATATTGTGAATGTTGGTTAGAAAGCTGCACAGTTATTACAATTATACACATGTGATATTCTTGGAAGGTAGAACTAACATTTAATATATTCAGTCATAAAATCTACCGTAAATAATTAAACTAATGATGTTTACAAGGAATACATGCGCTTAGTGTATGTAGGCCTAATAATGATATCTGCAGTAAATTAACTATTACGTTTTTCAAGTAATCTAGGCTTGTTTTTTTCCCTAAATAATGATGTCTCCAGAACTATGTTTTCCATTTAATATATGCCCATTAATTAAATGATTGGTGTATTTAGTCTAGGTATTGCATACTCTCATTCATAAGCTTGATCCCCTCAGGTTTGGCCAGGAAAATCCTGAAAGGTTTGTAACCCTCTCATAACACATACCCTTAAAACAACATGCCAGTAGAAGCAATAAATAAAATAAAATAACTTTTTTAAATCCAAACTTTAAAAAATATATTATTGTACAGGTATAAAGAAATGCATATTAAAATAAACATACTATCATGTGGTAACAAAGGTACTCGCTTCATGTCTCTAAGAGCAAATACGTTAACCATGCTAATCTTTTCCAAAAATAGAATTTATGTGATCTACGAGAACAGTGTCATTATTCAATATAAGTAATTTGATAATCAAAGTGTGGACAAAACGTGTGACCCAGTTTTGCAAATTGTTTTTTATGAAATCAATGTACCTAGACAAACTTATAAAAATCTCATATAAACCACTCATAAGCTGACCATCCCACTTATTCCCCTGACCCACTTATAAGCTGACCATCCCACTTATTCCACTGACCCACTAATAAGCTGACCATCTGGCTTATTCCCCTGAAATATTTCCAAAACAAGTCAGCTTATGAAGGAGTACATAACATAATGATAATATATGCAGCAAAAAATCAAAAAAGGTTTACCATTTAAAACATGCTCTTTTATTCTTTCTTGTTTCATGTGCTCCAATAGTTGTCTTTTCTTATGGACATTCAATGTTCTGAGTTTCTTTTGCATTCTGATCAACATGTGCCTGAAATTGAAAAATTGTGGATAAAAAGGCATTTTTTAAAAAAAACAATTATTGTAAATTTATATGCCTATTTAATTGCGTAATTTTTTGTTTTATATATATATTTTTTTAAAATAAATTTTTGTTACAAATTCATCAGATTTTTGTGTAAATTCAAACCTCTCAATTTGTCTCTCATGCCAGTTTTCTGCAAATGCCTGGTCATCATTCTTGTAAAGCTTGTCACTGATTAGACCAGCCCTAGTAGGAGAGTGATAAAATAAATTCTTTAAACAGCATAGGCATAGCACAACAAAGACATTTAACTTAAAGTATTTATTAACAATTATCCTTATCTTATTTATTCTACTTTAAAAATGTTTCCCTTACCTGGCCATGCTCTGGTAACTCAATATAGAGTTTGCAAAAGAGGCTTGTAAATCCTGATTTCAAAAATTACAGTTAAATTCATAAATGGGTGAATTTGGAATGACTTGCACTTGCAATAAACACACAAAAATTCAAGACCTAATCTACAAAAAACGTTTTAGATTAGATTGAACATCGCATACAATTCTTTAAAAAAAAATTGTAATAAGATATTGGTACTGGAAAGAACAAAGTCTCATATTCTAATTACTTAGCCTAGTCAACTAAATGATGAACAAATAATGAATGTGGTTGACAAATAAAATGACCATTGTTCAACTCCAGCATGATGTATCATAGCAGACATTTATTACCATGAATAAAAGATAAAATAAGAATAGAAATAAAAGAAATGATATTGATTACCTCAGGATGAAATCTTACTTTCGCTGTAAGTGGGCTGTCTGATTTAGTAGCCAATCCTAGGGACAAATATAAAATAAACAAAGCATATCTTATATTAATCCAATACAATATTCATAAGGCTGTAAATGAAAAAAAAAAGTATTATTCATTCACATCAGTCCAGCATTATATCATGTAGCCTAACATTCACCTAGACTTAACATTCTGCCATGTACCATTCACATAAGGACATACCAATTATATAATATAACATTCACAGAGACATTTCATTCTAAAACTATGCCATGTAAAAATCATAAAGAGACCCACCAGTCTGCACCACTGATCTTCCTAAAAGGTCTTCTTCTACTAAAGTTTTAGGCTGAGTTCCAGCTTGAGACACTTTGGATAAACTCACCAAGTCTGCCAACTGGTAGTTCTAAAAAAATCAAAAACAAAATATCCAGATTATGGAGAAAATAAAATTATTTGATAGTTGAAGAGAATTGATGTTTCCAGATATTCTAAGACTAAGAGTTAGAAGCAGATCAACTACAGCTGACAAAAACAAATGAAATTATAATCTGCCAGTAACTCTAAATGAAAAACGTTGGCTTAAAATGGCAGTGCAGAAAAGATGTATTTATATTTGATGACACAATAATTGGGTAACATGAAAATTTTCCAAAATTTCCAGCCGAATTACGCCAACTACGTTTGTAAAGTTTGTTTTTTTATCAATGACTTACAACGTTAGCCCCCACGTTCTGCTTAGGGTCATCTGGTTGAGAGGGTTGTCTGGAAATTGACATAGAGAACTGGTCTGGCCACACAGTGTCAGACAAACTGCCTCGCCCTAGATAAATAGACATTGTTGTTTAAGATTAAATTTAATCAATGAAATATCCATAGTTTTAAATCTGATAAATTATGTGACATATTACATTTGAGATCTATGTTAAATTTTACACCTTTTTTTTAACAATAAATAAATCTTGTTTTTCAAAATATTGAATAATTCCTCTGCATAAGAAGGCTTCCTAAATTGTAAATGCTTCAATTTCTTTATTTGATAATAATAATATTAGATTTATCTTTAAATAATAAATAAATCCTTGAAGGAACAAACAAAACATTTGTGTGTCTGCTAAATATTAGTTCAGCTGCGTCCTTTTTACATTTTTAAATATGATGCCAATTATAAATAGCACATAAACAAAAAATGTGACTCATTCCAATACATTCTTTTATAAAAGTGTTTTTTTTATATAGATAATATATGTGAATATTGATAAAATGTAAAGATATTATTATATTATATATGAATTGAATGCTATGCTTTAAAGAACAAAAATAATAAGCACACATTTTGGCTCAAACAGTGCATAATAAGTAAGATTTATAACACAAGCCACTTATTATAATACAATTGTTATTTTCAAGTGATTTCAAAAGTTGCTGGAGATTCTGTGCAAGATTTAGAAATAAAAAAGTGCCATAAGAGTAATCAATATCTAGAACACACTAAAAATTACTTTTACATGTTGCAGCAAGACACAGTTAACTTCATGAAATTGCAGGGTTAATTTTTCATACTCTTTTAAAATAATAAAAGAACACACTAATGATGATCTCTTTTCGATTCTGTCTTCCTTTACAAAGTTATCCTTTTAATTAGAATGTGTGTCCTTATTGACTTAACCTTAACTATACCTATAAAAATAATATATTTGTACAGGATATAAATAATAGATGATAATATATAATTGTTTTAAATTAAACAGTGTTGTAAAGATTGATACATATATTGTATAAATTTGATATTACTTGGTAATGACCGTAAAGGTATGTGAGTAACTGTGGATTGTATACGTATTTATATACAGAACACAGATGAAAGCAAAAGACTCATGATTTAAAAGTTACTCAAATTTGTAGGAAAATTTGATACCTTATTAAATTATTGAAAAATTTAATGTTGTCCATACCGAATTAGAAATGTATATTTTTCTCTGGGGAAAGCTATTGCATTAATTCTTTTATTTATTATTATGGAAATTTTAAATTTTATCTTTGGCTTAGCAGGCATAAAACACCAGGTATACCATAAATTTTTCATCTATATACAAAATATGTGTGCTTGCAGAATATTACTTTTTTAAAGCATATTTTTCCAAGGTGCAAAAAAAAGAGCATGGTTTAAGTAAGCAACACAGCATTTAAATTTTAGAAGTAGTTAGTTGCTCAGCAGTGAATATGGTGTTACTTTCTGATTGGTCAAATATGGAGGCTGCTTCATGAGAAGATTCCCAAATTATTTGTACTTTCTCATCCTCAAGATAAGTCTCTGGTGTCACGGGGTTTAAGAGGTTATAAGAGAACTCAGACAACAAGGGAGCATAAGTTTGTGTGTACGGTTTGCCTTGACTCTCAAAATTGTAAAGAGTAGTTTCCCTTGGAACTGCCCAAGTGTGTGAGGTAGGGGCTGTTCTCGAAACTAAAACATCTACAGAAAAATAGATATAGTTTATTATTCTTGCTTCGCAATAATAATATAATGTAATGAAAAAGTATTTTATTTTGAAAAATAAATGTATATTATTTTCTAGTAAGATTTGTCTTCTGACAAGGGAAAAGCCTTCTCTCATGTTGCCAGTGCTTTCATTGCCAACTAAATTCAGCAATCCAGACTCAGCCTTGTGACTGAATGCCTCTATGTTACTATGTTGTTTACCTGACTTGACCACCTTTGTATTAGCTAAAACTTGGAACCCTATAGGCTAGATTTTACAGTAAATTTTAAGTGAAGTGAACAAAATATAGACATACAATAAAGTTTTCACAAAAAAATATACAGATTAAACACATGAACACGTTAAGATTGAAGAAATGATCTATTATCCAGCAGACCTATGGTAGAGTCTGCCGGAAAGGTTTACCCTGGAAGTCAAACAATACAGTGATTTTGTGGCAAGCTGCACAAACGGTTTAAGTTCTTTCTTACTGATAATACTATCCAAATAAAAATTAACAAATATTGCCACCTTACCAAAGTGTGTCCTGGAAGAAGAGCTCCTAAAAGGTTCATCATTGGGTTATTACCCATTCGTAATGTTCATAAATGACCTAGGGGATGAGCTACAGGTGGAGAAAGTACTCCACACAGATCAATTTTTGATGTGGCATAGTTGCCAATATACAGATATATGTGCAAGACATTTTAATGAAGACATGTTTAGGCTTAGTACATAATGGGAAACAGAACCTGAAAGGAAACAATACGAAGACAGTATAATCTGTCTACCACAAGGTAGCCAAACAGAACCGTACACTGTCCCTACAAGGTAGCCAAACAGAACATTACACTATCCTACAAGGTTGCCAAACAGAACATTACACTGTCCTTACAAGGTAGCCAAACAGAACATTACACTGTCCCTACAAGGTAGCCAAACAGAACATTACACTATACCTACAAGGTAGCCAAACAGAACATTACACTATACCTACAAGGTAGCCAAACAGAACATTACACTAGCCCTACAAGACGCCATAGTCCAAAAAAGAAGATAAACCAACACAATGAGGTGTCCAAGACCATTTATACAACAAAGAAAAGCTACTGTGAGTGTGTAAATTCTTCACCATGGCTGTAGGCCGAAGGGCATGTGCCCCAATGGCCATTGGATCTGAATGATGATGAGTAAATGATGAGTTGGCGATCTACATCTCTTTCTGATTCACTGTGAATACCATATTATTTCATTGTTCCTTTTTCATGATTAAAAAAAAATATAAAGATACTTAAAAACATGATAAATAATAATTTAATTTGCAATAAAAAATTTACCTTGGACTGAAGATTTCCTGTCATCAAGAGAACTGGAAGCCAATCTCTTGAAAAAAAGATTTTAAAGAAAATTCAGTGATAAACAATAGCAATTCACACAAAGAAAATTAATTGGTGCTCTCCTAGTTGGAATATGACGCACACACTGTTAGCATGGAACCTAAATAGTCATCTGGAGTCACCCATAAGAATTTATGTCTAAATGATATTAGAACATAATTAGCATTTGTCAGGTGACTGTTTCATAGCTTAATAACAAACAAAATTTGGAAGATGATTTAAAGCTTTTTTAAGAAGATATTCCTATGATTAAATTGTATAAAGAGATATCAAATTTTTTTTTTTTTTTATATCAATAGAACGACTCAATCGATCATACCTCTGTAGAAAGTGAGCCGCTTCTGTTGTCTTCATCAGGTTTTGTCACATCAAATTGAACTGAAGGTGAAACATGAACTTTAGGACCTTTCAACACTCCTGTCAAAGCCATGCTAGGTTGCTGTTCAGTACTGGAGACTCTAAGCTGATGCCCTACAGCACTGCCCTGACCACCCTCTTGATACCTAGAAGTGTAAGAATCAACCTGAAGCTCCGATCTGCCGGCACCTGTTTTCTCATGGCTTTTGACTACATCTTCTGGGCTCCCCTTTTGTCCCCCTTTTATGTACTCTCCCTTGCTGACCCCAATAAAGTCTATGGCCAACCGTCTGTCCAGTTTACTCATTAGCAATGCCTTGGACTCTGCTGTTGATAGCTTTGGCACGTCCTTGACATTTGGTTCTGAGGGAATGCTGGGTAAATCAGGGACTGCCATTTTTACTGTATAATCCGACATCATACTGGGCATCCCACTTAATGGTCCATCTTCAATGGCTTCTTCAAACTGTTTATCTTCTGTGACTGAATCATCTTCTTCTATGTCATTCATCTGGGGCTCCTCAACATTTGCTAACGAAGTCTCCCCAGAAACTGTCAGCTGCAGTTCTTTTAGCTGAATTGGAAAACAGATGGAGGAAACATTTTCACATACATACAATTTTATTTAGCAACATTGCATTAGCTACCGTATGTAAAAAGCCTTTTTCTTGTTAAAATTGTTCATTCATAATTTCAGGTTCAATTCTGGCCACATGTTTAAAAACTTTGAAGTGAATTTAGTTTTATTAATTAAGTTGGATACTAGAAACCAATGCAAAAATTTAGGACTAAGATTTGCTCACAGACCATTTCAACTCTTGTCTTGACTTCCAACTCTTTGATAGCAAATGTTAGGTGTTAACACTGTTAGTGTAAGGTGTTTTTTGAGTCCCCCACTGTTAAAATTTTAGTAACAAGGACATTCTACTCTGCTCATTACAGGATTTAAATATTAAACTTTTAGTAACTACGACATTCTACTTTGCATATTACAGTATGTAAATAACAAATATTTCATATAGAATAACCTCTAGAGCCTGCATCTGTGTGGGTGGAGCCTCATTCTGGTCATCTTTCTGCTGCTTCTGCTTAGAGTGTCTCCTGTTGCTTGTGTCAGGTGTTCTTTTTACCTTCATTGGTCGCTCTTTTCTTGTCTTTTTCTGCACCACAAAAAAACACAGATGATTATTGTTTAAAGACAATATATGAAGCACTGCGTTCAAGCTGTGTGAAGGAAATAGTAAAACAAGGTGTGTGGAAGCTTGCATCAAAAGCCTGGACAAGAAGAGAAGAACAGAAAAAGTCTTTCAATTACCTCAACAGTTGTAGAATCTGGGTCGACTTTTTTGGGCTGGCTGAGCTCAATGACGCGCCCAAGCTGACCTGAGGCCAGTGGTGTTTTTGGATTAGATTTGATAGCATCTTTCATTAACAGCTTGGCATCCACTGTGACATCACTAAAACCAAACTTTTTTCTGGGAGCGGCAGGTACAAACTTTGCCTTTTCTTCAGTTTTTGGTTCTGAATAGAGAGGAAGGTTATCCAGTGAAGAAATGCATCTTCAAGCTCATAAAACTTAAGGCTGCTCAAAGACTTAGTAATTTGTTCCGAGAAACCCTTCAGACAATGTTCAACTTGTCAAACATAAGGTTACAAAAATAAAAATTGAAATGAAGTATCATTATTTCATTGACAGATTGCGCATATATATTTTTGTTTTTACCTTTATCTGAATTCAGAAAACGTGAGATCTCATCATCTTCTACTTTGTCTAAGTGATGATTGGTCGCCTGATTGGTAAGCTCTGACTTAGACTTCAGTGCATCTTCTTCCTGAGAAAGAAAGAAATAGCAGTGCTGTTCAATCAAAATAATGAAATGTTTATTTTATGAATTCATAAAATGACTTTCTGTAACCTGCCAGGATATCTCTGTCATCAAGGCTGAGGTTGGACATTTATAAAAACAATAAAGAAAGAACTTATTCTGGTGGAAATTTAATTGGAACATTTATAAAAAAAAAAGGATCATATGTTTCGGTGAAAGAAATGTGACACACAAGAATAGGAAAAGAACAGTTGCTGAATCTTCCTGAAGTAATGTTGTGATTTGAAAACAAGCTAGCGCAATATGTCAGTGGTGAAGCTGGCTATATGTCTTAAGAAATTTGTTTTAAACACGAAATGATTTGCAATTCTGTGGTTCTTCAATGTTTGGATTCTACTACTTCTACATTCCAATTTTACTGGGGAGATGTAGCAGGGAGCAACACTTGGCAATCTGCCGCAAGATGTGAGGCCTGCTGGAGGTTCATGTTTTGGACATAAAGGGTGTTCTTAACACAGTCAATCCACTGGCATGGTCTTCCTCTGGCCCTGAAGCGACTGTTATTGTAAACTTACAATGCAAGCTGATTGACAGGCCTTCTGACCAGATGGCCAAACCAGTTTATTTGTTGTTGGGCCACATACTGGCTGATTGGCAAGGCACCAACCCTTTGTCGTATTTCCTGGTTCCAGATTTTTATCCTTTCTCATTTCACCAGCTGCTTGCCTTAAACATCTCATCTTGCAGGTAAATAGTTTGTTCTGCAGAGTTTCTATTGAGGGGCCAGGTCTGACAATGGAGAAAAGCAGTTGGACTGATGACAGCGCTAGTCTAGTTTTGGTAGCTGCGTGCTTTTGACCCCTGCACTCTTGTTTCAATTTTATTCATCTGCAGATAAATGTTTCCCAGATATTTAGATTCTTGGCGTTGTCGTAATTTTTATGCCCAGTTTTTCCAGTGTAAAGCATACTGACGTGACCTGTAGTAAAAGCTTTTTATGTCCAGTTTTCCCAGTGTACAGCATACTGACATGACCTGGGTCTCCTCTGTGTTGACCTTCATCCCAATAAAACTTCCCGGTCCTGCTCATGCAATCAACATGGCTCTGCAGCTGCTCTTTGTTGGCAGTCAGGATGCACTGGTCTTCTGCAAATAGCAATTGATTGAGTGATTCAAGTTGACATCTTTTGTTATTTTGTCAATTTTGTCAATGTAAATAATGAACAGCAAATGTGATAGAGAGCAGCCCTGTCTGACTCCTGATTTTAAATCCAACTAAGCAACTGGTATGGAGTAAGTTGATACTGTCGAGTAGCTTTCATATTGCTCCATACAATTCAAGCACCTCCCAGAGATTTTTCCTGTCCACCCTGTCAAAAGGGTTTTCCTGGTAAACAAAAAAAACTAGATGAAGCTGTGGTTGATATTCACACACTTTTTTTGCACATTTGACAGTAGACGAATATTTCATAAGTGCAACCTCATCCCCTTCTGAAGCCAGACTACCCATTGCTATTTAGTGGGTCAGCTATAGCTTTCTTTTAAAAATAAAAGATGTTTGGATTAAAGAAAGAAAAAGGTGATGTAACCACATTGAAAAAAAAAATCAAACTACAGCATGTATGTCTAACAGTTAAATTAACTGACTGGCAAGACCTCAGGCTCTGACATCAGATCAGGTGTAGGGGGGCTGGAGGACTCCGGAGTTGGGCCTGGAGATTTTCCAAATCTAGGAAAAGAGAGCTTGAGTTGTTCTGCTTGCTTCTTTTTGGTTGCCTGCTCTTTAGGAAGGGCATCTTTTTTGCTTCCTGCATTTATTTGCTTGAGTTTAACTCTTAGTTTTCTCCTCAGTGCTGTGGATGGATTACATTAGAAAATTACACACGTGAAGACGAGCTGAAACAAAAAGCGTGATTAGATTGTGCTGGAGCTAGTTGTTAGCTTGGAGTGCTGCAAACCAGTTCACATGAAAATAATGTTTTTTGAGCCATGTTAAGGATCTAGAGTTTAATTATTGAAAGAAAGATTTTTTTTTTTTCATTTTACTAATGCCAAGGAAGGAGGTCAAGAGCCTAAGAGCACACATACCTACTAAAATGTTGCTCAACTGATTTTTTTTTAAAGTTAATTTTCATATTAAATTTTTTTAATCATTTTTTTTTACTTTAATTTCCATGAGGAAAATTTTCAGAATCAATTTATTCTTCTCATTTTACTCTCTGGAGTAGAAGGTATTTTTATACAGTGAAAACAAAGAGCTTCTGCCACTGATGTTAAACTTAGAAAAACTAAACTCTAAAATTGAATATGTAGCTTATTTGTATATTAAATAATAATAACAAAGGTATAGAAAATTCCATATGTTTATACAATAATTTTTGCTAGTGTAAAAACTGCTTAGGTTTTTAGTTAAAATAAATGAATGGCATAAACATTCCAAAAGCTGTCACGTCAACTGAAGGGCAGATATTTCTTAATTATAACCAGCATTACATAATGTTTTTTTTAAAATAGTTTTAAAAAAAATTTTGTTGCAGAATTAAGAAATAGCAAGCCACAAAAACGCATAAAATATAAATATAAATATATGGACTATATAGAATTGTTTAAAATAATTATTGGACATTAAAAAAAGCTATATTGGGAGTTGTGGACTTTTTATTTCCATGATGAGTTACAGGCCTAATGTACATTGTATATCTGTGTAGATATTGCCTTTTATTTCATGATTAGAGAAATGCTTGTTTTTTTAAAATAAATAAAAAGCAGGTTATAATTTTGATTTGCATTATATATTGGCCAATCAAATGAGTCTGGTAGTCAGAAAATACATCAAAATACGGAGAATGGTGAGGAAATAAAATCTGATATTTTTTGTAGAAAATATATTTCGTAATTTAATAGTACGGTATTTTTATACTATTTACCTCCAATCAAAGGCCAACCATGATCTTGTTATACATTTTAAAAGAAACTCATTATAAAATACTTCTCATAAAAAAGAAAAACTGTCAATGTTTATTAAAATAATTAAATTTAAAAGAAAAATTTTAATGTTAAATTCAACTATTTTTATAATAAATCCAAGAGCATTGTGATGAGATAAAGTTGAAATTGTCAATTACGGTCAAGAAAATAATTTTTCGTGTAATAATAATTAAGAATAACAGTACTAAAAAGTAAGCCACGCTCTAAAAGAAAAAGAAATGAAACATAAAATTTAGATAGGCCTAGATTTGTAGAAAAACAAAATTAATATTTTCTTTAAAAGTGCTTGGACAAAGACATTTTTAAAAAATAAAGAACAAATTTACAGAGAAGTGAAAAAATAAAGAAGGTTATCACATAAACTGAAATAAATTTGTTTAAGATTGAAAACCAAAATTAGGGTGTTAAGCCCCAAGTTAAATCAACTAGATGTTTTGTTATTTTGTTTTCATTGAATCATCAAATATGTACACATGGACTAAAAGCATTGGGATGATTTTTTGGGGGGTGGGGGGGGGGGAGAAAGCAAAATAAAAGATGAAAATATAAATGATGATTCACAAGTCACACAAATAAAATTCTTTACTTCAGTCAAATATGTTGTTTTATTTAATGAATAAAAATGTTATGCAGCCTCAAAAAGGCTGAAGCAGCAAGTAACAAAAAAGTGATATTTGTACCAGAAGATCTGCTTTCTGATTCTCTCTTGAGCTCATAATGCATCTGTCTCATATCCCTTTTATCTGTTCAAATTTATTAAACCAATGAAAATGAATAAAGAATCTGAAAGAAAGTTGTGTTCCTGGAACTTAAAGAAGCCATTATTTTAAAACATGTTTGCCAGACTACATGTTTTTAATGAGTTGCCTTACTGAAGAAGTATAATGGTTAAAATCACAATATCAGTTGTAATAATTGTTTTAAAAGACTCCTTTTCAGCCTACATTTTTCATACTATAAGAAAAGATTTATTTAAAATAATAAAAATAAATAATTATCTTTGTAACAATGTCACTAACACTACCAGATGGCACAATTATAACAATTTAAACAGAAGACACTCAAGTATTACTCTAGCACAGAAAATACACCATCAATGAACTCCTTTAGTGGCAATGACTTAATTAGTGTACATCCTGATTATTGTTAAAAATTGTTTTATTTTCTAAAAACTATCAAGATACTTAATCTTATAACCAACCAATAATATTTAAACTATGCATGAAAGCATTAAAACAGTAAATAGTATTTCCATCACAATGAACATGAGATTTGATTAATACAATTTGTGTAATATATTATACAATGGTGCTAAATGAAGTTTATTTACCATTAAAACTGATTTTTTTTTTAAATTCATTTTATGTCAACTTTAAATTATCATAACAACAACAAAAAAATCAAATAAAAAAAAGTATCCAACCTTTTTCTTCCAGATGCTCTATTGTCTTATGCATGAAATCTACCAGGTCCACATTGGTGACTGAAGAGTTTAATGTTAAATCAACCAATGAGAGCCGTCGCCTTGGAGTGGCATCAGGTGATAAGTACATTTCTGTTGGTGCCATTGATGCCCTAGACACCCTTTCTATTTCCTGCATTAAAAAAACACATTGCCATCTATAAAGCAAAACATACATATGCATTCAAAATCCTGACAGCATACTAATGACAAAAAAAAAAAAAAAAAAGGTGGATGTGTAATGGTTCCTATATTGTAAGCAAATTCTCGATAAAGCAACATTATCTCAGCCAAATGAACATCCCAACTCATAACCAAACAAATATTCCATATAGAAACCTATAACATCTACCCCAGGGGAATTTATAGTGGTGAGATTCCAAGGGAAGTCACTACCATAACTAGACAGAAATAAACTAGGTGCAACAATCATTCCCACTTTAAATTTCAACATTAAACCACTAAACAAATAGTATCTATATTATCTAGAGGTAATCTAAACATTAAATATAACAATTTAATTGTTAGAATGGCCATACAAAAAAAACCTGTACTGTGCAAAGACAAAAAGCCATGCAGTGATCTCACAAGCAGACTTTGCAAAAATTAATTTAACATGAACAAGATTATATATTTCTTAAATAAAAAAACACACTTAACTTTTCAGACCAACTCAGTGGATTTATTTAAAATTTTTAAAATATAAAACACTATTTAATATAAGTTGCAGGAACCAGTGAAATAAGAGTTGGGAATAATCTGAAATGAACATACCACAGGTTTAAGTGATTGAGGTTCCAGTTCAACTTTTCCTTCAAAGAAGTCTTTAGAAAATTCAATATCAAAAGGTACCTGAAAACAGTTATATATCTTTATTTTCTTGAGTCACATCAAATTTAAGCTTTAAAAATGCATGTTTAAAAAACTAATAAGGTACTTTTCAACTCAGAAGTGCTTTACATACATTATGGAATAAAATAAGATTTTGTCAAAAAATTGTGCATAAACGTACTAAATAGTTTTCCAATGTAATGGGATCAGGATATGGTATAATTCCTTCATACATCACAGCTGGGTCCTCATAGATCACAGACTCTGGAATAGGATTTATTTACAGCCAATAAAACTATAAGATAAAATTATAAGAAATATTTTTGTTCCATAAAATACTCTAATTAGCCTTTTAACCTTGAGGTTGGCGTAAAGAAAACCTTACCTGACCATGTAAATTTATTGCATTAAAAAAGTATGACCAAAAGTGTTAATCATATTTTGCTTTTATCATTCAATATGAAGGGCTGAGTAGAAAAAGTACTTAAGTTACAATTTTCCAAAAATGAGTTAAGACAGGCATTATATTTGAGTACTTCCCCTGAATCATTCCTGTAAATAGCATTCATGAAAATTGTCCACAAGTGTCTGATTCAGAGTTGCCTCGAGCAGATTTTATTGTATCTAAATAAGAATTTAAAAATGTTAAACTCATTTTTCTCAAAACTTCAAGAATACACTTAAGTACTTTTTCTACTCGGCCCTTCATATTGAGTACTCGGTCTACATTCTAACTGTATCAGTGCATCACAAAGGAATGAAAATTTTCAGTTTCTATTTGTTACATGAAGACAGTTTTTTTTTTGTTAACTGGTTCTCTTAGAAACTAATTAGTTGAAGTTTGCATTTGCTAACTGTAATCACAGAGCCAATAAAAAAAAAAAACAACTTGATATTCCACTTGCCTTTATCAAAAGTATCCACGTCAGATTCAAGCACCAACATTTGTGAACAAACTTTGAAAAAATGGAGAAAAAAAATGTACATGTTTTTCTTTTAATTTCAAAATTTGAAGAATATCGGTAAAGAAATTCACTTTATTAAACATGCTGAAAATCAGATACATGTAAGCGTCTAGTATTAAATAAACAGATATCATAATCTTGTTCAAGATATTTTTTTTTTAGATCAACTATTTAGTTATCATCATTTCTCTGCTAGGAATCTACAATAAATGTGAATCTGCAAAGAATTTATGATCACCTCAAATGTGATCCCTTCAAAATAAACATTCCATGTGATCATTGTTACATTAAAATGCTTTTATTTCTGACACTCTTTAAAAATTATGAGAAAAATATGATTTATTGCTTAAATGTGACTTTTACTTACTCTTGGAGTGGTCAATAAAGAAAAGATGTTTCTGGAATCCTATCACTAAGTCACCCATGTTATTGAGGAAACAAGCTGTAGTTAAGCTTGAGTCCAACATGATTTCTGTCAATAAGGAACCATCTTCAGTCCAGATTTTTATTGCACCATCGTTGCTACAACAAGGTAATCAACATATTTTTAATTTATTTCAAATTTAGAATTCACTTATTGCAATATTATTAACCAAAATAACTCAGACTTGAACCATAATGGATGAAGGACTGTATTCGAGCTATTTGAAGTTAAAAGTGGAACAAGGTATGTGGAATCTTGAAATATAAAGACAGGACAATAAAAGAAGAATTTTTCGGCTAAGAGCCTTCCTCAGCACACAGGACACATGAAGAAACAACAAAGAAATAGAAAACAGCTTCACTATTTCCATCCCTGACTTGACTGTCATTGTCAAACTGAATTGTACATCAGGAATTAGGTTTAAGTACATGCTACAGCAGAGATAGAACTCATAAATACATTTTTTTTAAACTGACACAGTCAAACAAAATTAGACATAGTGAACATACCTGCAGGAGCAAAACAATTTCAGTGATATACAAACATCAACAGTGGTTATTGGGGCCAAATGTTCTGGTTTGTGCTGGGTCTCTACAACATCTTCAACATTTGGCAGCACTGGGGATTAAAGAGCTAAAAGATTTTAACCATTGATTCTAAAGGTCATTGTGAGAGATGTTTCTCTTTTGCTGAGCAGAAGATTTAGGGTCAAATAATCCATCAGTGTTAAATAATAAGAGTACTGAGAACCAAAAATATTGTTTAGATTTATTTAAAATGTACTATCATTATAACAAATATAGGATAATATATGAAGCACTGCGGTCAAGAAGTGTGAAGGAAATAGTAAGACAAGGTATGTGGAAGCTTGAAATAGAAAGATGGGAAAGGAAAAGAAGAATATTTCATGTAATTGAGGATCATTAGTAAGATTGTTGTCATGTTGTGATATTTTGCCCAAAAAGCTGAATTAATTTGTTTTCCTATGTAGCTCTCACTGGTATTTAAGTACATGAAATCAGTGCCATGATGGAAACATCTGATGTTCCTTTGTGTGCATCGCTTTTGAAATGGGATCACACCGGGCAAAGTTTTGCCCTGTTCAATATCACCAAGATGTTCAGTGAACATATCTGATAATATTCTTCCCGTTTTGCTTTATATAACAGGAGCAGCATCAACAGCATACAGCCCCATAGATCACATTTCTACTAATATATGTGAAACCTGATTTGATGGCAGAAGTACCCTTAGGGAGTCTTATGTTTTTTGGTTTCGAGTGTGTAGGGACAAGTCCTACAATGGCTTCTTGAGCATGGTTTAGTCTAAATGGGAGATGGGTCAGCTTGAAGGTGACTGTGAACCAGAAGTTCACCCAGATTTTTTGTCCTTTCTAAAGACACTAAGTAAAGGGGATGAGAATACCCTATTAGTGTCATGGTCAGCAAGAAGTATGTGTCGATTCTTTATGAATATTTTTTTTCGGTAATCACATTGCGAGAGTTGTAGGTTAGTGCAAGTTTTGTTTGGTCTTCATTTTTGTTTTGACAAGGTTTAAAATCATCATATCATACTGATATGATTGAGTGATGAGACAAGAGTAGTTTCATGATAATTATCTGGAGTGCTGAGACAAGAGTAGTTTCATGATAATTATCTGGAGTGCTGAGACAAGAGCAGTTTCATGATAAGATCTGGAGTGCTGAGACAAGAGCAGTTTCATGATAAGATCTGGAGTGCTGAGACAAGAGCAGTTTCATGATAAGATCTGGAGTGGAAGAAGTCCACCATTATAACAAATACTTTTATATAAACATGGCTTCTCATGACAACAAATAGAATGCAAGTTATAGAAGAAAATATTCTCACTATAGTCAATAAATTAAGAAAAACACATAATTTTTTTTAAAATTATATTTTTCTTTGAGATATACAAATTATAATATTGATTCAGGTATTTAAAATGTTATTTTTGTTGTCAAAAAACTGATGGCCAAAAATATGCTTATAAAATCTATCATAACTTGGTTTCTTACTTCTAGCTTTGTTCAGTCCAATATCTTTAGCTTTCTCCAAGCTGTGGAAGAGGACACACCCACTGGTATATCCTGTAAACAAGCTGTTCTCCTAGGGAATGACAAGTTAAGTTTTGTGATTAAGTCAGAGTTTATTTTACATTTTGTTTTGATCATAGACCAAGGAGAGCAAGAAACTCAGAATTAGAACAGCTTGGTTTTCAACCTTTAAAATCATTCTATATAGAAAAAGAAATAAAATAACATTATTGGTGTTTGTTTACATGAGGTTATTAATAATATTTAAACGTTGAGGAGAAATGACGGTGCAGTGTTTATTTATTTAATTTTGTTTAGGCGACCTGCAACTGACCAGTCTCGTGTAAGCCTCTAGGTCAGGGGCCATGTAGACCTCATGCTGTAATTCTAAATCAGGTAGATTCCAGATGTGGACCAGCATCATGCCCTTGACCTTGTAGAGAGTGTGCAAACTGTTGTGGTTTACATCATGACTGATGTCTAGCACCTGGAAAGAGTCATAAGGACACTACAGCAAAACCTTGTTCTTTATATTAGGAAACCAAGCTACTTAGTATGACAAAATGTTCATAAATTTATTAAAAGAGACAAAATGTTTAACATTGTTAAGAACATAGTAATGGGAGAAAAACTATTTAACATTGTTAAGAACATAGTAGTATGTTTTTGTTAAGTTTCATTTAAATCGTTGGACTTAAATCATACTCCTCCCCTCAAAATAGGAACAAATTATACATTTGTATCCAGTCTAGAAATATGTTTGAATTAATTCAGTAACCATTATTTATAATAAAATTTAACTGGTCAAAAGTTAAGAGTTAACTTATATAAATATAGACTGCTCTTTTATCATGGCTTAATACATTTTTTTATCTCCATAAACTAAAGAAACTAAATTAGGTCAATAACAAACTTACTGCATCTTTCCCAGTTTTGAACTCTATGTATCTCTGTGCTTTGATGACTGGATCCATAAACAATACTCTTCCATCCTGGAATTGAAAAAAAGTAATGTGCCATTAAATGGACATATGTTGTGCCATTAAATGGACATATGTTGTGCCATTAAATGGACATATGTTGTGCCATTAAATGGACATATGTTGTGCCATTAAAGGGACATATGTTGTGCCATTAAATGGACATATGTTGTGCCCTTAAATGGACATAGTTGTGCCATTAAATGGACACTTGTGGCTGCAATGTGTGCACTTGATTTTTGAGCCACGTTTTTTTTCTTTTCATTTAAAACATACTTTTGTGCACAGGGTTTTGTGCACAGGGTTTTGTGAACAGGGTTTTGTGCACAGGGTTTTGTGCACAGGGTTTTGTGAACAGGGTTTTGTGAACAGGGTTTTGTGCACAGGGTTTTGTGCACAGGGTTTTGTGAACAGGGTTTTGTGAATAGGGTTTTGTACACAGGGTTTTGCGAACAGGGTTTTGCGAACAGGGTTTTGCGAACAGGGTTTTGCGAACAGGGTTTTGTGAGCAGTGTTTTGTGAACAGGGTTTTGTGCACAGGGTTTAGTGCACAGGGTTTTGTGAACAGGGTTTTGACTTTTGGAGGTCTAGTTTCATTGATATCAAAATAATTAATCTGTTTAAAAACCTAAGTATGCAAAAAACCAACTTGTGCTTTGTAAAAATAAGTGGACATGTAGAAGGATCAACAAGAATTATACATGTGTGTGAGGCTTAACACCAATAAAAAAAACTGTTCGAAAACACAAATACCTCAAGACCCAAAAGAAGAAATACATCCTGCTCGGTACAGCTTTTTCCCTGAGCTGACCACAAAATGGCGTTAGAGTTGAGAACAGCCAGACAGCAACAGTTGGCTATAGGCTGACTGGCACTGCCACTGTCCGTAGCTCTGTGGGATGGGGCTGGCTTGTTGAATGTGGTTCTGCAGCAAAAATATAACACCATATCAGTCATTAATGGGCCTACATAGCACAATATCTTAGATAAGTCGTTCATGTGTTTCTATCTTAAAGTTTTGACAGATTCAGGTAAAAAAAAAAAAGGAGGGTTTACCCTCAAGCTCTTACAAAATGTTGCAATTAAAATGTTATAAGTTTTCAAAATACTAACTTTACAGGACTACTGACATCTAATACTAACCTTACAGGACTACTGACATCTAATACTAACCATACAGGACTACTGACATCTAATACTAACCATAAAGGACTACTGACATCTAATACTAACCTTGCAGGACTACTGACATCTAATATTATTAGTAGTAGTAGTAGTTTTATATAGCGTGGTACCCCAGCCTAAGGCTGGGCTAGCCAGGCTGAACATATTTTTTAACAAACATAATCATGAACTTAAAAATTAACATACATTAAGTAAATAAAAACAAAACAAATGTTTATTCACTCCAACGACTCCATAACTATTTACATGTCAAGCCATAAATGGCACCCAGCAGCATCATTTATCGGTCAGAAGGGGGAATCTGTCAGGATAGTAGAGTTGCAGTTTTGAAGGCTGTGATGGTTATTATATTGCGGATGTGTAGTGGAAGAGAATTCCATTGTTAGGGGGCACAAAAAGAGAAAGATCGTTCACCGTAGTACTAACACTAACATTGGAGGACTACTGACATCTAATACTAACCTTGCAGAACTACTAACATCTTCCACTTTTTCCACAGACGTTTTTGTTGATATAAAGTTTTTCTGTAAATCAGAAACATCCCAAACTGCTATGCGACAAGCTGGGTCTGTCCTATTGAATTTTTAGAAATCAGCATTTTAACATATTTAACATTAAATAGTTGTGAAAGATAATTATGTTATAGATTTAAATAAAGCATTATTGATCCTTAAAGCAACTATTATTTGTCTTTAATTAAATTGTTTATATTTTTTCGTTGATGATAATTTACATTTTTTCCACATTTTTTTTTCTTGCATATAAAAAAAAATCATCACCAAAAGTTAAACTATAGGTTAAACGTTCAGCTTAGGAGAATCTACAGATTTTCTTCATCCAGCAGTCTTTATAGCAAGCAAAACAAGAGCTATAAATGAAATACCTTGTTGTGTAAACCCAAATCTCATAAGGATTGATCAATAAGTACATTGTATTCTGCTGCCTGCTGTAGCAGACACTCATCACTTTCTGTAATGGAGATATACTGGGAGGTGGCAAAACTGTGCTCAGATTTTTCATATTGCTCCTGGCCATCAGACGCACACTGGAGTTAAAAAGAGAGATGTCAGATGTATGACTGGAGTTAACAAGAGAGAGGTCAGACGCACATCTGGAGTTACCAAGATAGATGTCAGATGCACAACTGGAGTTAACAAGAGAGACATCAGATGCACGACTGGAATTAACAAGAGAGACGTCAGACGCATGGCTGGAGTTAACAAGAGAGATGACCACAGAGGTAATGCACAGTAAGTTACAATCACTATTCATAGCTTTTGAACTTCTGGTGTTTGGATCAGATGAGATCCTATGCCTGAAGACTTCATCATAAGGGTATCAAATAATCAGAGGTGTGTATCTACTGCATGGTGGTATAAAAAAATCCGTGGTGCTTGCAGTGAGAACACAGGTTAGCAGAAGTGGTCCACAGTTAAGGTTGAAATAATTAACGGAATACAGTATTTAATATTTTCAACACTGCAGCTTGAAACATTTTGCATAAAATTAAAAGATCAACTGGTAGAAATTTTTAGAAGAAATTAAATGTGCATTATTTTATTATTGTACGTAAAGAAAATAAATAATAAGGTGAAGCTATTGTAAAGTTTAAAAAAATGTTATATCAAAGAAAAAGCCATCAGTGTTAAAGCTACCTGCTGTCTTCACTTATGACCATCAGTCTGGTGGTTTTATCCTTGCCACCGCAGCGAGACAGGCTTGTAACATTGCTTCTCGCATGGGCCCAGAACTGTATACAGTAATTTATGTTCCACAGAGTTAAAGTTCTTGCTGTGCACAAGTACAGGATGTTGTCATCAGTCTGCCCCATCCACAATACACCATCCACTGACACAACAATGCTGTCAACAAGGATTTAAAAAAATAAAAAGAATAAGTCTGAAAGGACTCAACATCAAAGACTCAAGTTGTACTACAGCAATGAAAGTTGAAAGGCCCTAAAATTATAATCTCCAAGTTGATAGTAAACAAACTCAGAGGCTGACAAGCAAAGTTAAATCCAAAAAATGTTTATATAAACAATTAGTTTGTGAATACATCCTTGTCAATAAATTAAATTAATGGAATTAAAAGTTAATTTGCCTGTGCAAAGAAATAAGTACCATAACAAAGCTATTATAAAATAGTTATTTTATATTACTTAAAAAAGTATGCATCTGCTTCACAACACTTTAAAGCATTTAAACATATTCATAAATGTTAGGCCTATAAACATGATTACAAACAAAACTAGTTTCTGTGTAATTATGTTGTCATAATTCTGTTACATTATGTCCTTCTAAATTTAATGAGCAACTAAGTAAATAAATTTATGTAACTTTTTTAATGTCATGTTTATTTTTGCAAATTTTTTTGTGAAGCAAGGTGAACCCAGGCTGGGTTGGGGTGCCGCACCATATAAGACCACTTTATTTATTATTATTATTTTTATTATTATTATTAAGTACACAGTGCAATTGTGACATCACTTCAATCACACAATAAAAAAAGAAAAGTTTTGTGACCTATAATGACATTCCATGGTGTCTAGTGACCACATTCGGATGCTGCCATCTAGAGAGCAGGTGATGACTATGCTAGAAGTGGCAGGGTGAAGCATCAGACTGGTCACTGCCCTGGAGTGACCTCGAAATGTGTGAACGAGTCCTCCTAGGATGCTCCATACTTTCACTGAAGCAATCAGTTCAAAGACATGTGGAGCAGTGAAAATTTACAGGAATTTTTTTAATGTTAAAAATTATTAAATTCTCAAATAAATATGTAGGGGTTTTATAAGGGATTTTCACGGGACCAGAGATATTCATCTTTACAGCTATATTCATACAAAATTAATTTTGAAATGTTAAAAATATCATGTTATTTGGATGGTGAAAGTAATTAGTAGCCATAGTTTATTCTTTGTTGTGCCCCTAACTTATATTTAGGTTAGGATATAAACAAAAGGAAATTTTATGATAGAATCTGACAATTTATACATGCAATACCCCCTATCATGTTTTTTACTCCACTCACATTATATCAATAGTAATTATATTCCATTTTTAAAAAAAAGTTATTTATAATGAGTATTAAAGGATAGCTATCTCGTATAAAGACTAAAAATGTATAAGACAACAAAACATAAATATATAAACATTATTTTTCTTATATGCACTCTCCGTAATATTACCTTCACAGTCCACTGAACATGTCACTAGAAAATTAGCATATTTGGAATATCTGCACCCTGTAATGGTCATTGAGTGAGCGCTGCAATAAGCAGTAAAACAAAATAAGCCAGTTGGGTAAAAATACAGCATTACTATTTCACTACTGGTTAAGGTATTCAGGTATGGACAAATTCTGGGATAGAGTCCATTTCAACTCTTGAGCAAGCAAGTTAAGCTATAAAGCTTTAGATGAAAAAAATAAAACCTTTCAAATTTTAAGATTTCCTTCCCGTCAAGGTCATATACATGTAGCCCTGTATCACTGCAGCAGTACAAGTGTTCCAGATTGTAGTCCAGGTCCACTCGCTTCACCCACCCTCCACCAACATTGGGTAGTTCTTGCCTAATGATATTAATACATTCATGTCATATCAGTCCTCTCTAATATACAAAATACATATTGAAGGATTCATAAATCCTACAAGCCTACAGCTTGCTCGCAGTCTCCCCAATATTATTCTCTGCATAATGACTATTCAGCTCAGCATTACTATGAAAATAATTTTGACTGTCAGTAAATTAAAAGAAATACAAGGGTTCTCACAAATTTTTCTCTATAAAAGTTTTGAAAAACTTTTCTCACTTGAGTGTAAGACCATAGTTTCCAAGAGGCCTCAGTGAGCCAAATGCTTTACCAGCCTGCTGATGAAACTGCCAAACCTGGAATCAACAGATCAGTTATTTTACCCACACAACTAAATGCTGACTATAAAGAAATTACCCAATGGATGGCCTTAAGTAGATATTTATAGCAGGCATTTTTATTCAGTGATAATTTATGAAGCTGACAAACCTTTGTACCTCCAACGCCTCCGGTGATAAGTTCATCTCTGATGGGGTTGAACAGCATAAACAGCACTGATCTCAGGTCAGCACTAACAGAGCATGTCTCCATAAAATCTCTGTTAAAAACCTGATAGACATTTCACAATCACTATTTTATTATTGTTCTAAATAAAATACATTGATGGTAGTGTTGACTTTTGGGAAAATATCTTCTTGAGGCATGTTCCTTTTAATGACATTTGCATTGAAAAGAAACATCTCTGAACAATTTTTGTTAAAGTTGTTTTAATTATAATAATAAATATCAAATACCATTAACTTGCATTTGAAAATAAATTGGTTGAAAAGAAAAAAAATTAAAATTACTTTTTTTGGAATTATTTGTACACTTTATATTTTTAAAAATATCATTTCTTTCAGCAAATCATTTCTGAAATAATTTTTTTCAAGAAATGGATTCCTTTAAATTATGAAAATTATCTCTCTTATTGAAACAAGAAGATACAAACTCATTTTCTGTCTGACCAACAATGTAGGTTGGCTACTTTTTAATACCAGAAGATGGTGTGACTGAAGCAGTTGGTTTATCCTTGCTGTTAATGGAAACTGACAAAAATCTGAGACCCAAAAAGCCTCACATAATGGCTGTCAGTTTTGTCAATGTAGTGTTGTTGCATTTATGGAGACAGTAAAGCAGTATACTAAGTTTATAATTTAGTAATAATGCAGCTAAGTCATGAAATTCACAATACCTGCCATGAGCAGAAAATGTTTTAGAAAAAAAACAAGAAATAACTGTTTTAAAATTATCACCTTTAATGAAAAGTCTTTGCCAAGCCCAAAATAGCAGTTATGTTTCTTGGCATACACAAGTTGAGTTATTAATTTATACTCATATTTTGGGTACTCAAGAACTCTGTTAACTGTGGCAAAAGAATTAAAATTTATTATGAAATAATATTTATAAATATTTGAGAAAGAAAAAAGGCAAAATATGCCTATAAAAATCTCTTTTCTAAATATGACATTTTTGGGGTTTTCACATAACTAGTATCAACAGCTTCTAAAGTGTCATTTAAAAGTGCCAAAAATTTCTTCCCTTTGTCCTCAATTTTGTCATGAAATTAGCCAATATTTTTACTTGAAGTAATTTAAATTCAAAAGGCAAAATATGCTACCTCTGTGATCAACTGCATCTCTCTTCCAGGTTGTAATGCCTTTTGCATCAAGGATGATAAACTGGCGCATCCTATTATTGTAAGTAACTGTGAATAAATAAATATTTGATGTATTACAGCTCACTCTGTTGATGGGTATTATTTTACGAAAACAGACCAGACACGTTTATACAATAAATGAATTTCATTTTACAATCGTGTTACTGACTATTATTAAAAAATGTAGATTAAGGAAAGCTTATTAACAAGTCATCATAATATTCCGAACTTTATACAAAACTTTACAAGATTCTTAAGATATGCTCTAATATTTTTATAAGTTTACATTCACATATACAGAAAAATAGTAACAAAAATGTATAAACAAAGTTAATCAATGGAATTGATAGGGTTGTTAAAGCACAATTATTCTGCCTTATATGTTCAAATATGTTACTGTAATTTGGATATCACTGCATTAAGAAAATATGACAAATTTTCAGCAATGACTGTTGACTTTTTAACAAACTTTTTCATGTTTGAAAACAATTGAAAACTTAAGACCTAATGGGATTTAAAATAAGATACATATAAACAAAATAATAAAAAAAGCAAACTTGAATTAACTTAAGTTGATCAATGAAAGGAAGAAAAACAAATTTGATTAAAATGTATTATAAACCTTATACTTTACCATTGGTTTTGAGTCTGAAAATATATCAGATACAATTTACTAAAATTGATCCTGTCTAAATTAGATAGAACTAGAAAGGAAAATTGTATGCAAAATCAATTCTGAATTGAGACCTTGTAGGTTTTATTAGGTATTTGTTCAATTTAAATTTACTTACCCCCCATAATGTCTGAGCACATGTTGCCATGCTCATAGCTTGCTTTAGGAATGATTCCATAAGGTATTGATGAGAACTGACTAGAAGTCCTAACATGAGTAGTGCTATCTGAATTTGTCAAGGAGCTTTGTGATCTAGATCCTGATTTTCTTCTTGTAATAAAATCCTTTATTTCACTGAAAATATGATCTTCTTGTTGTGAAAAAATCATCAAATTATTTTCAGAGCCAATACTTTTGCCAATAGCATCTATCGTGTCATCATCCAAAGGTGGTCCTTTATCATTGAAACACTCATCAATAGACGAGTCAATGCCTGACAGACAATTGTTTTCATCAAAGTCGAGATCAACTGAACCAAAGTCATTATCTGAATCATAATTGATATTTTTTTCATTCAATTCAGAAACTTTGTTGGGGGATTCACCACCAAGTACTTCAACTGATTGTTCACTAGTTTTCAACGACACATCCATGATCAAGGGAATTTCCTGGATGTCTTGTAATACATTTATAATGAAGTTTTATTTTTCATATCAAATCTGCAGGAGAAAAATTTGAACAAAATGTTTTACTATTTATTAAATCAATTAAAATGTGTATGGTAAAATTATGTCTAAATTGATTGTTTTCAATTAAATTTGCAAAGAAGCTTTTCAATTTCAAAATAATAATCAATGTGTAACCAGTTTTTTAGGTAAAAGCCAATATGTTCTTATTAGTTTTAATTAATTAGAAGGCCTTTACTGCTATTTAAGTAACTGTAATTGTATTTATTTTTTTGTTGTTGCATTTTTTAAACTTTCTATTTTTATATGAATGACGATGAATGTGAATCAATAATCAAATCAATAATTTAAGTAAATAAATTATTATGAGAGTTAAGAAGAAAGTTTAAATTAAACTATGTATAAATATACGTGACTTAATGCGTACACTATCATTAATACTTGTCACTAGCTTTTTTATTTTTGCAAACAAACATTGCTATAGGGCTAGTAATTTAAAGTTATATAATTAGTATTTGCCAATATTTGTAAAAGTACTTTGGCCGCCATGATGTTTACATATAGCAACAGCTAGCGATGAATATTTTGTGGCAGACACTCCATACATACTACTCGTATACTTAACTCTATTAAGCTCCATACACAAAATCATTTAATGTGAACCAGGTATTGTTTTTATCTCAGCACAATTCTACATTTTAGGCGAGTTCAGCTCAATTAATTTTAATTTCCTTGCTGTTGTTGCGTTTAAACAATAATACACGTCAGTGGCGTAATGAGGGGGGCAAAGGGGGCATCATGCCCCAGGCGTTACTCACAAAGGGGCGCCAAATGGTATATTTTACATATAATATTGTATGGTTTTCGAATAGGGGGGGGCGCTACAAAGGTATTGTGCCCCGGGCGCGAGTTAAGCTCGCTACGCCACTGATTCACGTTTGCTGAGTTTCAACATTATTAAAATAGCCATTAACATTTTTTTAGAATCATATATTTTGTAAATAGTTATGGAATTGGTGGAGTGAATATACATTTGTTTTGTTTTATTTAATAAATGTATATTAATTTTAAGTTCATTGTTATGTTTGTTAAACTGTATGTACAGCGTGGTGAGCCCAGCCCTAGGCTGGGGTACCGCGCTATACAATATATAAAACTACTACTACTAATAATAATAATATAATTTGCTATTTTCCTATATTTATTTGTCCCTGCAACAACACTAATAGTGGGGGATAATATTTAACTTGAAACGTGGGCCTAACTATCTTTTATGCTGCACTTCTCAATATTTTTAATAGAATGTTTGAATACATTCATTGAAATTCGCAACTGATTGCATGAGACAGTGTACGGAGACGTAGGGAGGAAGCATTATACAAAATTTGAGATTCAGCATTCAGATAATTGCAAGTTGGGAATTGTTGGTCCACATGCCGCCCGGAACGTTAAATATTGTGACATTTGTGTATTACAAATACATTTATCCTTTCTTCATTCATTTTACCCTTTTTTCCCAATACTGTTATAAAAACACATTTGAATTAATGAAATATAGGCCCTACATGTACTTAGGTTTAATTAGTTACATCTCAATTAAATATATACAATTTATTTATAACTGTTTCTGTAGATGTGTTATCATCACTGATAATTGTGTGCATCAAGAATAAATAAATAACTATGTTCATCTTTATTTGTTGTTTATTTCATGTAAAACGTAAAACAGAAAAAAAAAAGAACAAAAGTTGAACAAGGGAAATAACTCAGCAGTGTCTGCCAAGGGACATAGCCCAAAGGAAAGGAAACATAAATTGGACCAAACAGGGAGAGGGGTACATCATTTTACAGCACGATCAATGGGAACCATCTGTTCACATACTGCACCAACCTCGTCTGCGTTTATAGTGGCGTGTTACTATTATTAAATTAATTGATTTTTATAGGGGCCTCCATCCTTTTCTTCGTTGTTGTTTTCTTTTTTTAAATTTCAAATTAACAGAAGTATTAATTTGTATTTTATGTAAATTGATTTATAACTGATTGAGCTGCGAGAAAAGCATTGGCGATGATTCACATCAATGAGATCAAAGTGAGATTTAAGGACAATTTAAAAAAATTAATTTAAAAAAAATTTAAAAAAAAAAAAAATCCCCTCAAAAGCTGCTGGTTTATCCCAGTCTCCTACATAAGTAGGTCCACAGTTTAATTATACTTGTCATTATAGTTACACGCTGTGCTGCTCTGACGACGAATATGATTCAACCCCATTACGTTTTATTGACCTATATAGCACTGTGTTAAACCGTGACGGCTGCAGCACACAACAACAAGCCGAAGTATGTAAAAATTGTCGGGCTAATGTAATGCATAAAGTAGGATAATAATACAACCGGCATTATTTTTGGTTAGTGGTGATTATAAACGGAAATTCCCAACATTGCAGCGGTATCATCAGTAAGATCATCTTGCTAGCAATATCCTTAGGTCCTTGATTGCGAAAGGAGCGTATCCTCAACTCTTCTAGTAAGTTACAACAGTTATAGCATAAGACGAATTTATCTCACCCTCTTATATAAAACTCTCTCTCTCTCTCTCACTGTCACTCTCTCTCTCTCACTGTCACTCTCTCTCTCACTGTCACTCTCTCTCTCACTGTCACTCTCTCACTGTCACTCTCTCTCTCTCTCTCTCTCTCTCCCTCTCTCTCCCACTCTCTCGGTATACGTTTTATTATGTGTGAGACATATTATTATAACTACATATACACGAAAGCCTTTCAGTATTACATCGTGGTGTGATGTGCTTTAAATAAATGTTGTTGTATTTTTTTTTCTTTTAAATTGAGACTTGAATCAATATACTGTATTGGTAAATCTGTAGGCCAGACAGACTGGGTTCTTCTCATGGACTAGCACATTTAGTGGACTTATTTTTAAAAAAATGAATACTTTATTGTTAGTTTACTTGCAGTTATTTATTTATTTAACTGCTACTGAAATGAAAACCTCTTTAATTGTATATTTCAGTTGTGTCCAACATAGTTAATTTAACTGAAGGGAAATATTAAATTGATGGTCTTTTGAGGCCCTTATTTAATCGGCCAGTAACACATTTTATAATTGGAAATAATTATGATAATCAAATATTTACGGGAAAAAAAACTTTTTAACCATGGAAGGAAATCGATAATTTTATATATATATATTTATGTATGTATATATTTTTTTAATATTATTTTTTACAAAGGACCCCATTGATTTACTACACGACTGGCTGCTATGTCTTCCTGTTATCATAACTTACTCGTCCTGCACGTATATATGCAGAGGATTAAGGGTATGACGCCAAAGTTTTAGTGATCCTTGTTTTACGTACGCTACAGAAATCAAAACAAATATGTTCATTAAAATAAAACCTTTTTTTTTAGTTAGACGTTTTTACATTTAAATAAGATTTTAAAAAGAATGCTACGTCCCCAACAAAAAGTTACTTAATAATGATGTCACCGATTGCAGGCTGCACATTATAATAATGGGTTTTTAAAAAAATCAAGAAAATGGTTTCGGTAGAAGGCAATACAATTGTGTTAATAGAACCAACCCAAGATAAAACTATCTGTGGTGTATTAAGATTCATTGGTATTCTCTATACCAGCGGTTCTCAACCCGTGGGTCGCTACTCCTTTGGGGGGTCGCACGACCCTTTCACAGGGGTCGCCTAAGACCATCTGAAAACACATACACTCTACAGTTATAAAGCATCAACGAAAATAATTTTGTGGTTGGGGGTCACCACAACACGAGGAACTGTATTAAAGGGTCACGGCATTAGAAAGGTTGAGAACCACTGCTCTATACGCACTGCAAAGATAAACCTGTTTCGCCAGAGGGAAATCTTCCACAAAAACGATAATATGGGAAAAATGTCTTTAGGGACATAATTTATCTTTAAAATTCTCCTTTTTAAAAAGCAATACGCTGTTGTATATATGTTCGTTAATTTATAACACTAGAACCATTGCATGTCCGGCGGGAATTTATAAGTGGTCATCTATTCAGTTCGTCCGTTATATTTTTCCAGTAAATCGCTCTCTTTGGGGGGAAAGGGGGGGGGGGGGGTTAGGACAACATCCTGTCGAAAATGAAATTATTTTTTTTATTGGGAGAGCGGGAGTGAATGAGTTAGTGAGTGTGTATATCCGAATCCCAGTTAATCCGCCGTACGCGGAACCCTCACGTCCTTCCATACACTTGGCCTTGACCGACACGGCAGTGACAAAAAGGAGCCCTGAGCATGTTCAGAGAGCGGCCGCCCTTGAGACCATGGATTTGTACTCCGAAGTACCTGTAAAAGTGTTCACAGACGGATCGGCCAATCTGAGAGAAAGCACTGCTGGGTATGGTGCGCTCATACTATACCCAGCGGGGGGGCCAGAAAGTCAAGAACTCTCCGGACCCTGTGGGACTACAGCATCAAACTTTGATGCGGAGCTTGAGGCTATACACAGGGCACTGGAGAGTGTGTATCACACACTGAGAGAGAACGAGCTTGCGGGGCTCGACGTGATCGTGTTCTCGGACTCAAGATCTGCTCTCGAGATCTTGGGAAAGAGACAGGGTAGCACTCACATGGTTGACGTCATCTTAGATGACGTATGCAAACTCGGCGAACTAGGAGGCACGGTGACAATGCAATGGATCCCTGGCCACGTCAACATCAGTGGCAACGAGAAAGCGGACACTCTTGCGAAGACCGGGGCCACCCAGCCTCAGCCAGAAACACCAATGACTGGATTGGGAATAAAGAACTGGCTGGCGGACCATTTTAGGAAAAAGTGGTACAGGCAGTGGGCGGACAATACGACCGCAAGAGGCGTCTATTCCAACATGCAAACTCCTAGCAAACAAGACCCATGGTGGGGGTTAGGCCGAAAGCAGCAGAGTTTAGTGACGCAAATGCGCACCGAGCATTGCCCCATAGGCACGTATTTCTGGCGTCTAGACAACAATCGGGATCCCACCTGCCGGCATTGCAACCTGGTCCCGGAAACGCTGGCGCATCTGTTGACCGAATGTCCCTCACTGGAGCTTCCGGGGGAGGCCAGGGCGGAGGGGGAACCCTATGTGAGGAAAATGTTGTATGGCACAGCTCAGCAGATGGAGTTGATTGCCAATTTACTAGCCGGGGCCTTAAGAGAGTAATCTCAGGCCCTCACCAGAATATGTGTGTTAGTTAGTGAGTGTGTATGTGCGACTTTGTGTGTGTCTGTGTTTGTGTGGAGGAGTGTGTGTGCGAATCAGAATGATCTATCTTAGAGTTATAGAGTAGAGAAATAATTGGCCTTATGCTCTAACTATGTAACACCATACAAATAGGGCAAGTTTAATATCAAATGTACAGTGCAAAAAGTACTGATACAGTTATTTGTGGCGATGAAAAAAACGTTGTTGTAGATTTTATCTACGGTTGCCTTACGTCATAAGAGTTTACCTTCTTATCCGACTGATAAAACAACGCATTTGAACTCGATGGCCGATCCCTGCCCTACCCTACCCTTTAATGTGCTATCTTCCAGATGTATAGTTCTTTTCTATCTATAAAATAACTAACTTAAATAAACAGCAATGGAACCATTTCTTTCTAGATCAAGCCTAAAGCTTCACCATACCTCAAAACAAATTCACGAAATATCCATGATATCATAATATTCTCTCCTGGTTAATCTTTTATATCATTATAAAGATATCCAAATGTGTAGGTATACAGATTACCCAATAAATCGCATCATAGCCAGATATTTCAATAGCATTATCGTATTAATTCAACAGTTAAATCACGCTGCAATGTTAAAATAACGGTTGTAATTATAATTATTGTAGTATGTCTGAAACTGATGGCGTTATCACGAGAGACAACATTTGGAAACAGTTTTGCTTTTTCAAAATATGCGATTGCGCCCCCTTTAGAATGGTCCTGGAAAAGTTGTTGTTTGGTCCTGGAAAAGCTGTTGTTTGGTCCTGGAAAAGCTGTTGTTTGGTCCTGGAAAAGCTGTTGTTTGCTCCTGGAAAAGTTGTTGTTTGGTCCTGGAAAAGCTGTTGTTTGGTCCTGGAAAAGTTGTTGTTTGGTCCTGGAAAAGTTGTTGTTTGGTCCTGGAAAAGTTGTTGTTTGGTCCTGGAAAAGCTGTTGTTATGCTAATAAATTAACTGTTAAAAGCCTAGTGACTAATGCTGCCTTACAATGATTTTGCAATAAACACTACAACAGTTTGAGCATAGGTTCCCAACTTTGGGGTGGGGGGGGGGGGGGCTTGCGACCCATAATTTGAGATCCGAGGTTTAGCGCATACAGAACAGATTAGAAACGCCAACGACGTAAAAATAAATCCGATAATTTTTCGAAAATATTTGTACATTTATATCCAAAAATATTGTCAATTTCCAAAAAAGAATAAATTATTAGCATAAATAACCTTTTTCCCAACCTTAAGAATGAGTATTTTAAAATTATGAATAGCTTCTAAGTTATTATTTTTTGCAGAGCTGATTTTTAAAAATTCATTTTTTTTTTAAATTCGTTATTTTTGACGGTTAATGGGAGAGTAAATAATAATAACGTTGAGTAAACCGAGAGTATGTCTGACCGAGACCACGCGACGGTCGATTACAGTTGATTTGAAAATGTTTGAATGTTTGAGAAAACAGTTCAATTAACAAGTCGTCGCATGTAATTACATAGACTGTGCATCTCCAGGATTAGGTAAGACATCGGCTATCATTTGCTACATCATCAGCATTAGAAGCCACGAGTCCACATCCTATCTGCTGGCCTGGTATGTCGAGGGTGGCTGGAGATAGTACGACACAACGAAGCTTGTGTCACCCATTCGTCTGTGTGTAGTTACAAGTCATTTACGCATAGGGACGTTTCTGTCATGTAATATTTCGTGTGCCGACTGTAAACTTATTTAATTGCCGTTAATTTTATTTTAAAAATTTTATGAAATTTGACATTTTTGCCATGGAATATTTTTTTCCTCCAATTATCGATTAACCAAGTGAGGCCCATCAGAAAAGTCTTTAATAATGCCAAGCAATAGGACTATATCGTTTTTACAAAAGATTTCTTCAGTTTTAGCCTTTTTTTCCCAATATTAAATACTAATGTTTTTAGAATCAATTTTTTTGTTACTAAATTACATTTGAGTAAATCGGTTTAAATTTTAACACGCATCGAGAAAGTGAAATTGGAAAATGTATATTAGAGAAAAATTCAAATATGTTTAAAATAATATGACTCATCAAATTGACGTAGAAATTAAATTCTATTTAATCATGATTATATTTTGTTTACAGATATGGATGTAGGGGCACAGGTGCAAACATTTATGATTTAAAATGTAACTGCAAGTTAAAGAATCCCATCTTGGTAAAAAGCCGATCTGTCGTTAGATTTGTGACCATTCATCTCTCTTAGCGCAAAGCAAACAATGGGTGAGTAACGTATTGCATTCCACCTGTTTTACGCAGCAAAGAGATTTATCCCTTTCTATGAATAAGTTATATATTTTTTTTAATGATCATATTTTCATATTTATTAAAGGATGTACTCGCCTACTTATAGAGATGGCAACAGACAGGTGGATGGTGATCAATGTAAATCTAGATAATCAGATAGATAGTGTTGGGAAGATAATTCCATTATGAAAATTACATTTTTACGATAGATGAAAGATTTCTGTGTGGTGTTTTTTGTTTGTTGAAATGCACACTCAATTTTTTTTTTCATTTTTTTAAAAATTATTTTATTTCTCTTTTAGTTTAAAATTTTGCGTTTGTTTGTTTTGTTTTTTTTTTTTGCTTTTTTTCTTTTGATTGTTGATCTTTTTAAACTTCTGAATGCAATTTGTTATTTCCCGATAACTATTGAACAATGTTGGCTTTTGAACCTGTGCTGATAATATATTATATAGATACGGACATAACACAATCTTTAGTAGAGCTTTGTTCTTTTGAGTATAAGGGGACGTAGTCCAAGGCAAAGTGATCATGGGATTTATGTTTCAATAGTTTCTTCCCTTGTCTCCAATTAAATTTTTATACCTGTAACACTTTAATGATTCTGCTCACTAAAAACATATATTTGAAAATATATATTACTGGCCATCCTTAAATGACGTTACGCATCTCGGGGCGGGAAAGGGAAGGAGGGTTTTGTGACGATGTGCGATGAAGGTGTCTATTTCTTTGTTAGAAATAGTTCATGATGTGTGATGAAGGTGTCTATTTCTTTGTTAGAAATAGTTCATGATGTGCGATGAAGGTGTCTATTTCTTTGTTAGAAATAGTTCATGATGTGCGATGAAGGTGTCTATTTCTTTGTTAGAAATAGTTCATGATGTGTGATGAAGGTGTCTATTTCTTTGTTAGAAATAGTTCATGATGTGCGATGAAGGTGTCTATTTCTTTTATTGAAATAGTTCATGATGTGTGATGAAGGTGTCTATTTCTTTGTTAGAAATAGTTCATGATGTGTGATGAAGGTGTCTATTTTTTGTTACTAAAATGTGATGATGTGTGATGAAATTGTCTATATTTTTTTTAGAAATATTTCATGATGTGTGATGAGGTGTATATTTTTTTGTTATAAATATATGACAATTTTATTTATTTCATTTATTTTTATCAATATTTATTTATTTATATTTATTTATTTCTGTTCATTTATTTATTTTGCGTTGGTTCCTAAGATTTGCCAAAAGTCTCTGATTTTATTTATGGGTGTCAAAACTCAACATAGTTTATGCAAGGATATAAGTAATAAATATGTATTTAAGTAAAATTATCTTCAATCGAAGATGACCGACGTCAGCTGCTGGCAGACGACAGCCAAGCGGACGTCACACTTTCGGATGATAAGTCTCGCCAGGGTCAACCTAATGGTGACCTTGAGAATGAACGGTTACAGATCGGACGAGGGGGTAAGAATTGTATTTTAATCACGTCCAACACAATCTGATTCTAACTCTAGACTTAAATCTCAAATCTTGCAGCATCACTCCCCTCGCCTTTCTCATAAAAATCACCAACTTATCATCAGAATATTAATTTTTAAACTTTTTATGTTGATCCCATAGATTCTATTTATTCAGAAATGTATAAGCTTCACTCGGGTATTCTTTACAATTCGAAAGGAAATAAGTTTAGTAATATAAACAGAGGGTCCAATCCGTTTTATCTTATGGAGATGCTGTAGACCTCTACTTAGACTTTATATTTGGATATTTAGCGTAACTATGAGGTGCACAAGGGGACGATTTCCCCAGTCACGTGAGTTTAGAAGTTTATATGTCATGTACTCAAATTCTAAAACGCAAGAGCCGGTCCAGGAACACGTGCCGCAAACCTGCTAAAAAATATGCATAATATTTGATGTCTTGCTCTTATTTAGCTGCTTTCGCCGTGTCTACCTACTGTCTACCTACTGTCTACCTACTGTCTACCTACTGTCTACCTACTGTCTACCTAGTTGTCTACCTACTGTCTACCTACTGTCTACCTACTGTCTACCTACTGTCTACCTACTGTCTACCTACTGTCTACCTACTGTCTACCTATTGTCTACCTACTGTCTACCTAGTTGTCTACCTACTGTCTACCTACTGTCTACCTACTGTCTACCTACTGTCTACCTAGTTGTCTACCTATTGTCTACCTATTGTCTACCTACTGTCTACCTAGTTGTCTACCTACTGTCTACCTACTGTCTACCTACTGTCTACCTACTGTCTACCTACTGTCTACCTAGTTGTCTACCTACTGTCTACCTAGTTGTCTACCTACTGTCTACCTACTGTCTACCTACTGTCTACCTACTGTCTACCTACTGTCTACCTAGTTGTCTACCTACTGTCTACCTAGTTGTCTACCTACTGTCTACCTACTGTCTACCTACTACCTACTGTCTACCTACTGTCTACCTACTGTCTACCTACTGTCTACCTATTGTCTACCTACTGTCTACCTACTATCTACCTAGTTGTCTACCTACTGTCTACCTAGTTGTCTACCTACTGTCTACCTAGTTGTCTACCTACTGTCTACCTACTGTCTACCTAGTTGTCTACCTACTGTCTACCTAGTTGTCTACCTACTGTCTACCTACTGTCTACCTACTGTCTACCTAGTTGTCTACCTACTGTCTACCTAGTTGTCTACCTACTGTCTACCTAGTTGTCTACCTACTGTCTACCTAGTTGTCTACCTACTGTCTACCTAGTTGTCTACCTACTGTCTACCTAGTTGTCTACCTACTGTCTACCTAGTTGTCTACCTACTGTCTACCTAGTTGTCTACCTACTGTCTACCTAGTTGTCTACCTACTGTCTACCTAGTTGTCTACCTACTGTCTACCTAGTTGTCTACCTATTGTCTACCTACTGTCTACCTACTGTCTACCTAGTTGTCTACCTACTGTCTACCTATTTGTCTACCTACTGTCTACCTAGTTGTCTACCTACTGTCTACCTAGTTGTCTACCTACTGTCTACCTAGTTGTCTACCTACTGTCTACCTAGTTGTCTACCTACTGTCTACCTAGTTGTCTACCTACTGTCTACCTAGTTGTCTACCTACTGTCTACCTAGTTGTCTACCTACTGTCTACCTAGTTGTCTACCTACTGTCTACCTAGTTGTCTACCTACTGTCTACCTATTTGTCTACCTACTGTCTACCTAGTTGTCTACCTACTGTCTACCTATTTGTCTACCTACTGTCTACCTAGTTGTCTACCTACTGTCTACCTAGTTGTCTACCTACTGTCTACCTAGTTGTCTACCTACTGTCTACCTATTTGTCTACCTACTGTCTACCTAGTTGTCTACCTACTGTCTACCTAGTTGTCTACCTACTGTCTACCTAGTTGTCTACCTACTGTCTACCTAGTTGTCTACCTACTGTCTACCTAGTTGTCTACCTATTGTCTACCTACTGTCTACCTACTGTCTACCTAGTTGTCTACCTACTGTCTACCTAGTTGTCTACCTACTGTCTACCTACTGTCTACCTACTGTCTACCTAGTTGTCTACCTACTGTCTACCAACTGTCTACCTACTGTCTACCTACTGTCTACCTACTGTCTACCTACTGTCTGCCTACTGTCTACCTACTGTCTACCTACTGTCTACCTATTGTCTACCTATTGTCTATCTATTGTCTACCTATTGTCTACCTATTGTCTACCTATTGTCTACCTATTGTCTACCTACTGTCTACCTATTGTCTACCTATTGTCTACCTACTGTCTACCTACTGTCTACCTATTGTATACCTATTGTCTACCTATTGTCTACCTACTGTCTACCTATTGTCTACCTATTGTCTACCTATTGTCTACCTGCCATGTGTTGTGTCTTCTGGTGTTTTTTGTGTTACATCCGACCTTACAGAAATGCTTAAGTTCAGAATAACAACCTTGAACTTTACAGTTATCTGGAGCTGCCAATTCATTCGGTGCGATTTTTAAAAAAAATATCACAAACGTGATAAATGTGACAATTCTCGGATTGTCAGAAAAACTACAATTATACACATTTTTACTTTTACACAAATTGTTGTTTTTGTTTTTTTGTGGTCACTTTTATATTATATTATATTATATTATATTATATTATAGTTGCGTTTCAATAATAAAAATAAGTATACTAATTATAAAATAATAATAATTGACTTATTGTGACGTCATCTTCAGCCATGAGCTTCTCTTAGCGCCCTGTATGGGCGTTACGCTCTGTCAAAACAGCCCAATGAGTGGGGGCGTCGAGCCATTTTCTGGAAACGGGTATCAGAAAGGCGCCACGCCACAATTCTTATAGTTTAGATAGCGTCTCCAGATATTTTAGATGGTTACCGGAAATTTGATCGAAAGAAATTTCGTCGACGGAAAATTGATCGACGGAAATTTGATCGAACGGAAATTTTGTCGAATCTTTTTTTCAGTTCAGACGTTAAAATTTTCGTTAAATTTCTTTTTGAACGCACTATACTATATAGTAAAACAAAATAATGCGTTGAAAAAGAAATTTGGCGCACAATTTTAACGTATAAACTAAAAAAAAAGATTCGACCAAATTTCTGTTCGATCAAATTTCCGTCGATCAAATTTCCGTCGATCAATTTTCCGTCGACGAAATTTCTTTCCTTCAAATTTCCGGATACGATTTTAGATGGACGGGTCAGTACAAAAGAATCTTTTGTTCCAGGAGCTTGTGCCAATCCGTAATTCATGAAATGATAATTTTTTTTTAACGGTATGCTTTGTATCGTGCAACTCAGAACCAACTAACACACGACATATTCTGGTGAAGGTCTGAGATTACTCTCTTATGACCCCGGCTAGTAAATTGGCAACCAGCTCCATCTGCGGAGCTGTGCCATGCAACATTTTCCTCAAGTAGGGTTCCCCAACCACTCTGGCTTCCCCCCCCCCCCACCCCGGGAGATCTAGTGAGGGACACTCCGTCAACAGATGCGCCGGATTCTTCGGGTCCAGGCTGCAATGCCTGCAACTCAGAACTAACGGATCCCCACCAGCAAGCTACAATTTAAACAATCTCCGTTAAAGGCTATTAGTATCTGATTTTATGTGAATGAATTTATTTTATTTAATAGAAAATAAACATTTCTTTTCACAAAAACACACTTCTGTTCTTGTTGTGTTTCAATGAGAAATAAAAGATGACACACACATAACAAATCCCCAATCCTCAGTCATTGCATTCTAAGCAAATCGCCACCAAGGCAAATAAAAAATATTTAAAATGTACAGTAAATTAAATATTCATGATCAGGATTGGTTCGTGTGATGGGGATTAGCTCGTGTGATCAGGATTAGCTCGTGTGATCAGGATTAGCTCGTGTGATCAGAATTAGCTCATGTGATGGGGATTAGCTCGTGTGATCAGGATTAACTCGTGTGATCAGGATTAGCTCTTGTGATCAGGATTAAGTCGTGTGATCAGGATTCACTCGTGTGATCGGGGTTAACTCGTGTGATCAGGATTAACGCGTGTGATCAGGATTAGCTCATGTGATCAGGATTAGCTCGTGTGATCAGGATTAGCTTGTGTGATCAGGAGTAGCTCGTGTGATCAGGAGTAGCTCGTGTGATCAGGATTAGCTTGTGTGATCGGGATTAACTCATGTGATCAGGATTAACTCATGTATCAGGATTAACCCATGGGATCAGGTTTAACCCATGGGATCAGGATTAGCTCATGTGATCAGGATTAACTCATGGGATCAGGATTAGCTCATGTGATCAGGATTAACCCATGTGATCAGGATTAGCTCATGTGATCAGGAAGCTTCTGCTGTTGCAGCCAGCATTTTAAACGCACATATTAAATGAACTTTTCCTGACTAATCGTTTTTCTTACATATAGACTGCAACACTCTAAGACGGCGTCCTTCTGCCTGTTACCGTGGCATGTGCATGTGCGTTAAAAATTAAACTAGAAATGGGGGATTTCATTTTTTGTATATCCGTATACAGTAGAGAAAAATACACAAGCAGTTTTTGGCATCTCTGCGACATGTTCCTTGTCCTGCTGTGTTTAACCTCGTGTCTCTTACGTGTAGATATCTGAATCTTTTTGTACTTAGCACAGTCCTACGAGCACGATTACTAGCTAACACAATCCTACTACCACGATTACTAGCTAACGCAATTCTACTAGCACGATTACTAGCTAACACAATCCTACTAGCACGATTACTAGCTAACACAATCCTACTAGCACGATTACTAGCTAACACAATCCTACTAGCACGATTACTAGCTAGCACAATCCTACTAGCACGGTTGCTAGCTAGCACAATCCTACTAGCACGATTACTAGCTAGCACAATCCTACCAGCACGATTACTAGCTAACACAATCCTACTAGCACGATTACTAGCTAACACAATCCTACTAGCACGATTACTAGCTAGCACAATCCTACTAGTACGATTACCAGCTAACACAATCCTACTAGCACGATTACTGGCTAACACAATCCTACTAGCACGATTACTAGCTAATACAATCCTACTAGCACGATTGCTAGCTAACACAATCCTACTAGCACGATTACTGTCTAACACAATCCTACTAGCACGATTACTAGCTAACACAATCCTACTAGCACGATGACTAGCATAGGAGAAATTTTTCTCAGACGTGCTGAGGACAGGAGGAAATCTAAAAGTTACAACTAGAGCGTACTTGAGCAGTGCGCCCTTGACATTGTGAGCAGTGCGCCATTGACATCGTGAGCAGTGCGCCATTGACATCGTGAGCAGTGCGCCATTAAAATCGTGAGCAGTGCGCCATTTACATCGTGAGCAGTGCACAATATGCATTAGTTTTTGTTTTGTCTCTATACATCTGTTCTTTATTACATATATGTATTTTATGTTATTGTCACGATTATGTCTCTTTTTCTAATGTTTTTATGTACAGCGCGGTGAGCCTAGCCCTAGGCTGGGGTACAGCGCTATATAAAACAACAAATAATAATAATAATCGTACGTAGTGCACCATTGACATTGTGAGTAGTGTGCCATTGCCATCGTTAATAAAATAGTACGTCTATTACTAGAACGTGTCCATGTCCCAGTTTCTCTAAATTTTCACTTTCTTGAGCTTGCTCATGTCTCAGTTATCTAAAAATTCATTTTTTGAGTTTGTTCATGTCTCAGGTTCTCTAAATGTTAACTTTCTTGAACTTGTTCATGCCCGTTTCTCTAAATGTTCAATTTCTTGAACCTGTTCGTGCCCAAGTTTCTCTAAATGTTCACTTTCTTGAACTTGTTCATGCCCGTTTCTCTAAATGTTCAATTTCTTGAACCTGTTCGTGCCCAAATTTCTCTAAATGTTCACTTTCTTGAACTTGTTCATGCCCCAGTTTCTCTAAATGTTCACTTTCTTGAACTTGTTTATGCCACGTTTCTCTAATTGTTCACTTTCTTGAACTTGTTCATGTCCTAGTTCTCTAAATGTTCACTTTCATGAATTTGTTCATATCACAGTTTCTCAAAAATGTTCACTTTCTTGAACTTGTTCACGCCCCAGTTTCTCTAAATGTTCACTTTCTTGAGCTTGTTCATGCCTCAGTTTCTCTAAATGTTCACTTTCTTGAGCTTGTTCATGCCTCAGTTTCTCTAAATGTTTAATTTCTTGAACTTGTTCACGCCCCAGTTTCCCTAAATGTTCACTTTCTTGAGCTTGTTCATGCCTCAGTTTCTCTAAATGTTTACTTTCTTGAACTTGTTCATGCCCCAGTTTCTCTAAATGTTCACTTTCTTGAACTTGTTCATGCCCCAGTTTCTCTAAATGCTCACTTTCTTGAACTTGTTCATGCCCAAATTTCTCTAAATGTTCACTTTCTTGAACTTGTTCATGCCCCAGTTTCTCTAAATGTTCACTTTCTTGAACTTGTTTATGCCACGTTTCTCTAATTGTTCACTTTCTTGAACTTGTTCATGTCCTAGTTCTCTAAATGTTCACTTTCATGAATTTGTTCATATCACAGTTTCTCAAAAATGTTCACTTTCTTGAACTTGTTCACGCCCCAGTTTCTCTAAATGTTCACTTTCTTGAGCTTGTTCATGCCTCAGTTTCTCTAAATGTTCACTTTCTTGAGCTTGTTCATGCCTCAGTTTCTCTAAATGTTTAATTTCTTGAACTTGTTCACGCCCCAGTTTCCCTAAATGTTCACTTTCTTGAGCTTGTTCATGCCTCAGTTTCTCTAAATGTTTACTTTCTTGAACTTGTTCATGCCCCAGTTTCTCTAAATGTTCACTTTCTTGAACTTGTTCATGCCCCAGTTTCTCTAAATGCTCACTTTCTTGAACTTGTTCATGCCCCAGTTTCTCTAAATGTTCACTTTCTTGAACTTGTTCATGCCCCAGTATATCTAATCAACACAGAAACCGCCGAGTCAGATCCGATGACGACAACTTGCCCGTTATTCTGACATGTACACTAGGGGAAGATAACTCGTTCATCCTGATACAACAACATACAAGGCGGTCACCGATTTCTCAAGTTCCCTGGCCAGGTTTCGTGTCGGACACACGGATCGATCAAAGTGCCACAATTAGCCTACGTTTGGGACAGAATTGCTTCATCAGCATTTAGATATTTCAGAATTTCTTTCTTCCCTGCTGCAATTGTTTTATGTTGACTAAGAAAGGGCATAAGGCACTGGGGTAAGAGTAATTTTCTGCGGACACGTTCAAACATGGTTTTTACTTATATCAAACTTTAACATCTTGGTTTGAATGACGAGCTCATTGTAAGGCACCGTACATCGTTATTTAATTAGAACTCAAAATATATGAAGTAACAACTTTCCCTATTTCATTTCAATATATATGCTCATAAAATATAGTGTATCCTTCACTACAGTAAATTTGACTGTTGGCCCATGACAGCGCTTCAATATTGAAGTCTGGCCTGTTAATGAAGAATGAGAAATTAATGAAACTATTTCTGATGTAAAATGTTAATTTATTGCAATATAGACTAGAATTCATTTTAGTGTTTAGCGCATATATTGCCGATTAGTACATAGAGCCTATTTTTATAAATTCTCATAAAAATGCAATTCAAATAAATTTCATCAAATAGAAATAGACTTTTCTTTACATGGTGTAGGAGTGTAATTACTTCTCGTACACGCAGTTTTACTTTAGGAACCCCACAGTCCCCCCCCCCAACACACACAGTCTATTGGATTATATCTCAGTGTATAACAACAGATAATTCCAACAGACATCATTCAAATAGCTTTCAGTTCAGTGTTTAATATTTGCACCTTTTAATGTTTCAAATTATTAGATTCTGCTCTTTTAAATCCTTTATATATTATCTTCGCTTTTGTTCGTGACTGGCTGGCAAAATCTTCGGAAGGCTAATTGACCCATTTCCCGTCAACCGATCGATCTGAAACCTGGCGCATAGACTCGTTGCCGATGATACATTTTTATATCAAATTTTCAGCCCTACTTCCCAATCCCAATCTTTAAAGAAGCTCAGTAGATCAGTCCCCCATGACTACCGTGGAATACACGGGAGTCGGCAACTTGGAACAAGCAACTTATTTGTTATAGTTATAAATGTAAGGACAAGGCCTGTTGGTCTTTTAACAATATGTGAGATTGTACAATTATTTATGGACTAGCTATAGCCCGATAAACAATGGCGGGTACTATGCGTGAAATTCTCATCTAATAAAGTTACTTGACGAAACATGCATTCAAGTAGCGCACTTTAAAGAATTCCTAATTTCCGCTCCACTTCCACGGGAAAAAAATAAAATTCCTGATTTGGCCTAAAATGCCGGTCCTCAATATAAAGAAAAATAATGCCACCCCGGGGTGAACCGCCTTCACTACACCCCCCCCCCCCCACTTCGTACGCCACTGCCAGGCGGATAATATTTACTATTTTTACTTCATTCTTTCTTACAAACAAAATATCATGTTTAGCTTTTTATTGGGGAAATTTTAAAAAAGAAGAGAGAGAGAGCTGAGACAAGAAATTATGCTGTGACCGAATTTAACCAGACAACGAAGACATCAGGTGGGCGGGGGGCGCAGTACTAATTGCGTCATCAAGAGGCGGGGAGTCCGATGTGACAACTGATCCAAATTGTAAGATGCGAATTAAAAAGACGTTACAGATAGGCAAGAAGACATGGCTTCTTTGTAGTCTATATTGTTTTTATGACCTGGCGAGGAATCATTGAAGAAAATAGCTTGATTTGAATGTCTGGAAATTAAGGTCATGAATATTGGTCAATAAAGGTCATGAATATTGGCCAATAAAGGTAATGAATATTGGTCAATAAAGTACATGAATATTGGCCAATAAAGGTCATGAATATTGGCCAATAAAGGTCATGAATATTGGTCAATAAAGGACATGAATATTGGTCAATAAAGGTCATGAATATTGGTCAAAAAAGGTCATGAATATTGGTCAATAAAGGTCATGAATATTGATCAATAAAGGTCATGAATATTTGTCAAAAAAGGTCATGAATATTGGTCTATAAAGGTCATGAATATTGGTCAAAAAATTTCATAAATATAGGTCAATAAAGGTCTTGAATATTGGTCAAAAAAGGTCATGAATATTGGTCAATAAAGGTCATGAATATTGGTCAAAAAAGGTCATGAATACTGGTCAATAAAGGAAGACAAACAAATAAATCCCAAAAATTAATGCATCAGTTCAGTCCGACAGATGTACGAAAAGGTTGTTGAATGTTTTCGGCGTCTCGACGTTCTTGTCTTGCCTTTTAAAATGATGTTTAAACAAACCCTGTCGCCTGAGATGTACGAACAGACCAAACAACAAACCTTCCACCAGTGTCAAAAGAACTGGGATCAATACAAACATTCTAGCGGCCATCAATTTCACTTTCGTTCTGTTTCTCCTCCGATCACAAAATAAAAAGCGTAATTTAACATGAACAAAAATAAGGTTATCTAAAGGCTTGTGTGACTTGCTCGTGATCAAAGTCCAGAGCATGACGTCACTTCGATTGGCCAATATAAGTGATCTCATTTCGATGATGCGAGTTGACGTTCTTTGCGATACAGAACGAGGTAGTTGTTAAATAGCTTCACAATATAAAAAATACTAAACATATGCCAGACTTTGGTAGTTGCTAAATAGATTCACAATATTAAACATACTAAACATATGACAGACTTTGGTAGTTGCTAAATAGATTCACAATATTAAACATACTAAACATATGCCAGACTTTGGTAGTTGCTAAATATATTCACAAAAATAAAAATACTAAAAATATGCCAGACTTTGGTAGTTGCTAAATAGATTCACAATATTAAACATACTAAACATATGCCAGACTTTGGTACTTGCTAATGAATATTGAAGTATGGCCTTGGGAAGGAATCCTGAAAATGCCCCCCCCCCCCCCTTGCTCATACTATTACGTTTATAAAAAAATTACATATGATATAGCTTCCGAATATATATATATATATATATATATAAAGGTGCCACGACTTTTACTTTAAACTGGGGAAGAAGAAATTCAGTGCGCCGAAGGCTCCCAAGCGAAAGTGGTGGAAGGGGTTTGGTCATGTTTAAAATAAGTTAAGAAAATATAAGATAATCGTCATTTTAACTTGGATGCTAAAAAAAATGGGAAATGGGTTAAGCAAAGTAAGTTCAAACCTGGAAAAAAAAAAGGAACGAAACAAAACAACGAACGGGTCGGCAGGAAGCCTTCGTCAGCGATCAAACACCAGAAAAAAAAACAGAATACATTTTTTAATAAGTAAAGCACTTATCTGAGGAGTAGTACCCGAGAGTGCAGAAAAAGATGTATCTTATTTGCGGGATAACGGGTCGGAAGCACTAAATTGTTGTTCATAAAATGAAATTATGTTTGTTATAAAGATCGAACAAATAACCAATTAAATCTATTCAATTTGTGATCACCTTCATAAAGAAATATTATAAAAGTAAAACATTCCAAGTAATAGCAGTATTGCCATTTGTGTATATTTACAGTATTTTATTGAGGGGTTGTATAAGTAAAGGAGTTTCTGAAGAATTCCGGAGTAGTTCGCATTTAATCTTACTGTCGTTTACGAGGCATAGTACATTTATAATTCCATAAAATATTATTTTACAAAGAATTAATAATTGTAACTATTTCCCCACATAAGTGTATGTAAGCTCGTGCGTTACGACTCACTGAACAAACTCAGGAAGGTGAGAAGGGTAGCGTTTATTTATACAAGAAAACCAAAAACCCAACCAGCCAATTAGTGCGGCTGGAAGATAAAATAATAAAACACATTAATTAATGAATTACAATAAAAAATAAGAACAAATATTAGAAAGTTAAATGAGGGTATTAAAATATTGTTAATACCGGTACGAGGCCACACCACTGCCTGGTACACTCTATAGACATTAATGATTAATGTATAAAATACATTAGAGGCATGACTCAGAATCTGGGAGACCATGATTATCTGAGACAAATGTACCGGTACGCAGATATTTTACCTATACCCATTGTAGTATCAGTAATACATAGTATTTACTGTTTAGCCTTAATCATAATAATAGGCCAGAGGATGACAAAATATAAAAGTAAAAAAAATGCTTAAAGTTAAAGACACAATATAAGCATCAATAGAAACACCAGCGTGGGAGGTGGGTTCAATTCAAAACTACATGTATTTTTAAAATGTTTCCCAAGAATATTCAATTATAATTTAAATAAGCAATAAGTAACAAAAGTACATAGGCTATAATAAACATGCGAAATGAATTTGTGTTTAAAGTTAACCAACACAATAATTGTAGCTTTGGTTATGAAGCCATGGGATGAAATGTGTGAAGCGCGGTGACCTAGGTGTTTAAAAATGGCGCTTTAAAAAGGGACGCTACATATAAACATGAATGTCAACTCATAAATACCATAGCACCTATAGAATAACATTATAGTATAGTTCAAACAAAATAATTACCTAGTGCTGCAGTTTATACCTTGAAATGGAACACTGTTGTCTTGACATTTCACTAGCAACTAAATAATCATTTAAAAACCGGGGAGTCCACTTTACACAAAAAGGGGGGCCAGCAAAACAAAAACATACATTCACACTGACGAAACAAACTTAAAAAGGCCACTGGCCTACATGTAGAAAGTGATTCCATGTTTCCGTTCTGGACGAGCGAGTGCGAATTTATATAATTTCTCATTTCCTGTGTCCGGTCTTGTTCGTCCTTCGCATGCGAAGATGACCAAGACTAAATTGTGGAGATGACCATCGCTAAAGTCAATGATGGGTACGCAGCTGGCCTGTGAAGATGGCCGAGGCTCGTTTGAACGGTGGGTAACAAGTTGGCCTGCCAGTCCTTTTTGTGTAGCTCACACATGTTTTGGGGTCCTATTTGTATATACTGGAGTGGATGCTGTTTGTCTTTGCTGTACGCTTTTTTTCCCCTCGTAAGCGTTGCGTTTACCCTCTGAAGATAATGCTCCAACAGTTAGTCTACTTCGACTGCTTCTACGATCCATAGAAGAGCTTTGCACAAATGCAGGTCAATGCCCATGGATTTGAGTGATTGAATCTTTAGACCAGCGGTTCTCACCCTGTGGGTCGCGACCTCTTTGGGGGTTGCGCAACCCTTTCTCAGGGGTCACCTAAGACCATCTGAAAACACATATGCTCTACAGTTTTAAAGTAGCAACGAAAATAATTGTGTGGCTAGGGGGTTGCCACAACATGAGGAACTGTATGAAAGGGTCGCGGCGTTAGGAAGGTTGAGAACCACTGCTTTAGACAGTCTTTAAAGCGTTGGTTTTTTTTCTGCCCACAAGCTGAGCGTTTCTATCTGGAGATTTCTCTGAACATTATTTTGTTTAGGAAGTCTGCTGTCCGGTATTCTCACAACATCCCATTCGCAGACGGCTTGCCCTTTCTGTGACAACATGTGGATGCTGAAAATGTGAGCCTGTTTTAGTACTTTTGTGTTAGGGACTTTGTCCGACCACCTTACGCCGCGAAGTTTGCGTAGACGGTTTAGCTTTCTAGCAGGTCTGCTGCAAAACGTCCACGCCTCACTGGCGTTTAGGAGAGTTGCTAATACGATGGCCCAACATTCTTTCAGCTGAGTGACAAGACTGAGTATGAACTTATCCACCCCTTGCGTTTTTATTGTGCATGTCGCATTATCTAACGTTGACCATTTTTTTGTACTTAGAAGTTCAAAACTTAGCGAAGTACGCAATGTGCCATATTGAACATATCTAACACAATGGTGTGCAATTATTTTCAAATTAGAGTTCTGTGGGCGTAAAAACCCGTTGGCAAGGCCAGACTGAATAATTGGCCCAAGGAACCTGCAAGTGCTACATAGTTACACATAATTCACAACAGATTTAACCATTGCCTCACACTCTGCAATACATTTATCTTGACATTCAGAAAATTAAATAATATTTTTTAAAGAGAAATCTGTTTTTAAAAATTGATTTTTTTAAAACTTTGTGATGCTTTAAGCAAAATAAAGACGCGTCATTAATCTTTCATTGTTTTTTTTTTTAAATGTTATAAAAAAATTTTCAGAATGCTCGTTTATCCCTTAAATTACCACACAAAAATCCCCATCCCCCCAATCCCCGCCTAGAAAACAAAGTTTTGCGTATAAATCTTTTAAAAACATTTTTTGCCTTTGTGTTATTGTATGTTATGTATCAGTTATTAAGTAGTGGTTATGTAAATGTGTAAACTTCTGGGAAAAACATGTTTCATGTATCCTTCATTTTTATTTTTTTGCATACCTCAATAAATACGTGACAAATACAAAGCATATAGCAATATCTATATCTATATAATTAGTCTCCACGCCTAAACATTAAGTCATTGAAATAATTATTAATTACATTCCACACCTCTTGAAAAATTGGGGGGGGGGCGGGTTTGAGTGGTGCTGAAAATTTGATGGAATGTGTTGGCATTGGCAACGTGTCTATGTGCCAAGTTTCAGCTCGATAGCATGACGGGAAGTTGGCCAATTAACTTCCCCTTGCGAAAGAGGAAAACTGAATTTTGGGGGTTAGGGATGGGATTAAAAAATTTGAAAGAATATGTTGTCATGGGCACGGAGTCTATGTGCCCAGTTTCAGCTCGATATGATGACGGGAAGTGGGTCAGTTAGCCTTCTGGAGGTTTTGCCTCACCGAAACACACGAACAAATGCGAATGTAATATAAATAAGTTTATAATGAAACAAAAGTAAAGCTTTAAAGTAAACAGTTTTTTTTTTAGGTAAACATGACTTAACTTCTGTTGCTAAGACCCCAGGCAATAGAGTCTGCGTCACACCCCAGGCAATAGAGTCTGCGTCACACCCCAGGCAATAGTCTGCGTCACACCCCAGGCAATAGAGTCTGCGTCACACCCCAGGCAATAGATTCTGCGTCACACCCCATGCAATAGATTCTGCGTCACACCTCAGGCAATAGAGTCTGTGGCTCACGAGTATCAAAACAATTTAAATAACCAGCTCAGAGTAGTTTCCACCAACAGTATATTTAGTTAGCACTAATTCCAGCAAAGTGAATTCTGTTGAGATTTGCGAAGGAGTGCACGTCACGCTTGACGTGAGTGGCACGGGCATGGAGCCCACGTGATTCCAGTCAGCTGTCCATTACTCCATTATATTTACAGGCCTGATCTCTCTCTGAGTTGAATGGAATGAAGTCACGTGACTTATGGTTCACACCATTTCTTTTACCGTCAACATGTGACCAGGTCATGTAGCTGCACGCTGACCCAATTTCTGGGGGGCACTCACTTGCAAGCCTAATGGCCATGTTGACAGGGCACTTAAGTACTAATGGACCATCAGTGGATCCCTAGTGTGATTTCTAATTCCTTTAATGACCTGTTTAAAAATGTTGCTTCAAACGGCCGGAGTTGTTGAAATCTTGCAGCATCCAATTAATGAACTGGACTGCACTTCTGCCCACACCAAGCTAATTGTGACAGTGTCATCGACACTTTATCAGTTATAGTTATAGTTAAGGAATAGTACTTTGTTGATATTTTATAGTTTAAAAAATAACATAATATGGGATGTGTTAATATAAAACCAAATGAGATACGCTAATCATTTTTTGATCAGCTCTGTCAAGTTTTATTTTTGTCAACAATATAATACCCACCCCTACAGTCATTGGTCACTTCGGACACTAGTCCAGTAATTTGTCACTTCTGTCACGGATCCACCCATTGGACACTTCTAGCATGCATCTACCCATTGGACACTTCTATCCCACATTTTTGGACATTTCTATCACACATTTAACCATTGGACATTTCTATCACACATTTAACCATTGGACATTTCTATCACACATTTACCCATTGGACATTTCTATCACACATTTAACCATTGGAAACTTCTATCACACATTTACCCATTGGACATTTCTATCACGCATTTACTAATTGGACACTTCTATCACGCATTTACCCATTGGACACTTCTATCACACATTTACCCATTGGACATTTCTATCACACATTTATCCATTGGACACTTCTATCACACATTTACCCATTGGACATTTCTATCACACATTTACCCATCGGACACTTCTATCACACATCCACCCATTGGACACTTCTAGCATGCATCCACCCATTGGACACTTCTATCATACATCCACCAATTGGACTCTTCTATCACACATCCACCAATTGGACACTTCTATCACACATCCACCAATTAGACACTTCTATCACACGTCCACCAATTAGACACTTCTATCACACATCCACCAATTAGACACTTCTATCACACATCCACCAATTGGACACTTCTATCACACATCCACCAATTAGACACTTCTATCACACATCCACCAATTAGACACTTCTATCACACATCCACCAATTAGACACTTCTATCACACATCCACCAATTAGACACTTCTATCACAAATCCACCAATTAGACACTTCTATCACACATCCACCAATTAGACACTTCTATCACACATCCACCAATTAGACACTTCTATCACACATCCACCAATTAGACACTTCTATCACACATCCACCAATTAGACACTTCTATCACACATCCACCAATTAGACACTTCTATCACACATCCACCAATTGGACACTTCTATCACACATCCACCAATTAGACACTTCTATCACACATCCACCAATTAGACACTTCTATCACACATCCACCAATTAGACACTTCTATCACACATCCACCAACTGGACACTTCTATCACATATCCACCAATTGGACACTTCTATCACACATCCACCAATTAGACACTTCTATCACACATCCACCAATTAGACACTTCTATCACACATCCACCAATTAGACACTTCTATCACACATCCACCCATTTATCACACCTGATGGTCATCCGGCCATTCATTTTCTTTCATAAGTTTCTTGGAGTTTCTCTATCACTCAAGAAGGTTCCATTTTTAAAAATGTTTTTAAGATTGTTTCAGTGTCCTTTTTATTCTTTTAATCTCTTGGTGTTTCTATAGGTCTTTATGATGTCTTGATGTTTCTATAGGTCTCTATGATATCTTGATGTTTCTCTAGGTCTCTATGATCTCTTGATGTTTCTATAAGTCTCTTTGATTTTCCTTAAAATGTATGTAATCAGATATAAAGATATTTTTTAATTTCAAAATGAGCGTATGTGTTCTGCAATTTATTTTCCTAACAATACCCAAAGCTAAATACAAAGGTACACATGAAGGTATTCACGAAGGTACGAAGGCTTTGTTTACTATGCAAGCTTCTACGTGAACTGTTTCATCTGCACCAAACTTTGTAGACATACCATCTAATTATTTATCCACTCCTTATTGTTTTGTCAGTGGACACCAATTTTATATTACAGAAAACGATTCTTAGGGCATTTTCAACTAATTTTAATGGGGAACTTTTAACATAAAGTTTATTCATTACCCAACCTAAAAATACATACTCAGTGCTGTCAAATATTAAAGATTAAATCCAATGGAAGCCGCCGTCCCCAATGGTAGTAAAATAATTAAAAGGCAACATCTTCGGCAAATCTCATCCGCGTTTAAAAGAGATTTGTTGGGCAATTTAACTTGAATATATATCTGATTGATTTTTATAGATCCCTAATGTTAAGAATAACTAAAAGGACTCCTTTTTGGAATGAGCCCCTTCCGGGAATTTTATTTTAATTGATGAATGGTCCTAGCTTTGGCATTGATGAATAGCTTTTTATTTTTGATAAGACATCTTTAAACTCAATTCTTACAATTTTTATTTATAATTTTTTTTTTTTTTTAGGTTTTTTTTGACACGGTCCTAAATTAACGTGTCCTCTGATTTTGACTGGGTCCTAAATTAAGATGTCCTCTGATTTTGGCAGGGTCCTAAATTAACGTGTCCTCTGATATTAACAGGGCCTTAATTTAACGTGTCCTCTGATTTTGACAGGGCCCTAAATTAAGGTGTCCTCTGATTTTGGCAGGGTCCTAAATTTACGTGTCCTCTGATATTAACAGGGCCCTAAATTAACGTGTCCTCTGATTTTGACTGGGTCCTAAATTAAGGTGTCCTCTGATTTTTACAGGGTCCTAAATTAACGTGTCCTCTGATATTAACAGGGCCCTAAATTAACGTTTTCTCTGATTTTGACTGGGTCCTAAATTAAGGTGTCCTCTGATTTTCGCAGGCCCTAAATTAACGTGTCCTCTGATTTTGATATGGCCCTGAATTAACGTGTCCTCTTATTTCGACAGGGTCCTAAATTAACGTGTCCTCTGATATTAACAGGGCCCTAAATTAACGTGTCCTCTGATTTTGATATGGCCCTGAATTAACGTGTCCTCTTATTTCGACAGGGTCCTAAATTAACGCGTCTTCTGATAAGTTTTGTTTTTTTCCAAAAGCAAACCCGAGAAAAGTCCGTGTATTGGCTTTTTATTATGTTTAACTAATGGAACCTGCTCCATCTGTAGGATTGTTTTGCAGTACAGCTTTTGTTGAGACTGTGACATATTAGGTTGTTTTTTACCTATATAGACAACGAGGCAATAAATGACATGGCAATTAAAATAAAATGAAAATATTTTTAGAAATAATTTATTTCTGTTGCAATAAAATGGAGAGAAAAAAAAGTATAGTTATTCATAGATTGCAAAATGTACGGAGCAACATTTTGCAATTTATAATGTTCTGAATAAAATGTTGCTATTTATTGTCTAATAAGCCCTGTTTGTTTTCTGAGTTTATACCGAGTACTGTATTGTACTACGTAAATTAATTTTTTTTAGCCATCTCATAGTGTACTGAGTACTATAAACTTTGGTATCTCAAAGAGTGCCGAGTACTAATTTGCTATATACACCTTTCGCTTTTCTTCAAATACAATGTAGTTTCCATATTCGTGATAAGACCTCGCTGTTCAGTAATCTATACATGTATTGTGCTCTTGGATACCATCTCTCTATTGTCACATACCAAAACTGGGGTGTCATTGTTGTACACAATAATGTGTACAATATCACACATGAAATGTTCTTTTAAATAACAATGGATTCCTATCAACATTTTCACGTGAAGGTCATCAGAGACTTTAATGTGCACGTACGCACCTATTTACTAAGTTCCAACCGCTCCAAAGCGAATCCCTGAAATAATTCGTCGGTTACGAAATGGGTGATTGAATTTTGTAAAGATGAAAATTCTTGTGTACACCACTTTTAGACTTAAGTATTTACTATCCACCTTAACGATTTCGTTGTCTTTTTATTAGCAATGTCTGGTAAAAGGTCACATCATACGTTGACTATAACAGGAAGAGCCCTTTTAACCGAAATGAAGCAATCGGGGTAAACGTGCCCATTCAGGGGAGGCTAGGCTGGTCTGTTTGGGTTATCTTTCCCCGGGCGCCTATCATCTCACGGGGGCTCTTTTCAAAGACTTGCCACTTGAAAATTGACTTGTTGATAGATTCTTTGGTTGCTGCTATCTCTCGTCCTTGTCTCAGGGGTTCATAAACGTTTGTACACACCGACCCCATTTCACCGGTAACCCCCAAATAACAAGGCGTTTCCACAAACCTTATCTTTTATTCACGCCAGTTTTTTTTTTTTTAACACCCATAGCCCCTGCGCCAAAATTACCATGAGAACCACTGATCTTATATCTTCACTGCATATGCTATTAACGGCTTCACGTCGCCAAGTCCCTTTGAAAGACAAGTATTCAACAACAAGATATACCTTCACGTAATAGTTCGGTCATCAATTCCAGTATTCAAATGTTCCGACAATTTTTCGTAAAGAATTCACTTTTTTTAATTTTTTTTTTTTTAAATCTTCTTTTTAAAAAAAAAAAGAAATATGGAATCGTGGTCTCAATGTTTGTTTGATATTTGAAATAGTTCTTATCTTTAAATTATGGGCCATGTTATTTTGAAATTTCTAACATTTATCTAATCTTTAGCCTTGGGAAGGGGGGGGGGGGGACATCCATTAACTCGTTGAGAAATCAATGAGCGTGAAGTAAGCCAGGCTCGTCCTTTTGTTTCCGGTGGCTGTAAAATACCTGGCCACTCTTTGTTCGCGGGGAATCTGAGCATCTGCTGCCCTCTTGTATGTTGTCATACAAGTTCTATTGTCGGTCAGATTTCCATGAATGTCTGTTCAGGTTCATGTACCCGGATGAAGCAGAAAAAAACCAAAAAACATTTGATCTAAATTTTTGTTTAATAGGAGTCTTTTGGTGACCTTCAATGTTTTGGTCAATTTTTGCTTTATCCTCGCTATGAGTGCGTTTGAACTGGCTGCTGACGATGGTCAGAATAAGGACAAGGTCACTACCCAAATCACCTGGGAGATTATTAGACTCCGGCTCCAGCATGAGGTAGTACATAATGCATCGCAGCGGTTCTCACCATTTTCGAAAAAAAAGTAACCTAAGAATCGGGTAAAGAAATTTTAATATGAGTGCGTTTGAACTGGCTGCTAACGATGGTCAGAATAAGGACAAGGTCACTACCCAAATCACCTGGGAGATTATTAGACTCCGGCTCCAGCATGAGGTAGTACATAATGCATCGCAGCGGTTCTCACCATTCTCGAAATAAAGTAACCTAAGAATCGGGTAAAGAAATATGTTACCCTCTGTTAGGGTTATCGTTCTTGGCAAGAATTACATTTTGTCTTTAATCAATCCCCCCAAAATAATAATATTTTCACAAGGTACATGTACATTTGTTTTGTCTTTGCCCGTTTGAATGTAATAAATGCCAAACAAAAAAAAACAACAAAAAAGATGAATTCAAGAGAATGAAAGAAACAGAACGACTCTGATGTATTGGAAACATAACAATTCGTTCCAGTGTGTACTACTCTGGCCACAATTCGTTCCAGTTTGTACTACTCTGACCACAATTCGTTCCAGTTTGTACTACTCTGGCCATATATAAATACATTTCTTCATCTTTTTTTAAAATGTTCTTTATAACTGTTGAGACCTAGATCCGTTGCTGGTAAAAAATATGTTGTGGTTTTTATTAAATATGCCTTATGAATAACCTTCCTGCCGATGTTTACCATTGGCTCTGGAAGGGTACGTTGCTGCATCCATGCACTGGCATATGTGCAGCGGTTGGGGAAGCGATGCTGCCATCCTAACAGCTCCTAGCAGTTGCCAGGGCAGCCTTGAAGCTTTCGATAAATGTCGAGTTCACGGCTGTATTGTCCAGGTAGTTTCCGAGCGATTATGGTGCGTCTTAAGAATGATTGTTTATGTTGCACTGTGTTACTCCGAGGCACAGTGAAGCATTTGCTATTGATCCGGGTGTGATTGCTCATGAGGTTGTCAGATGTTAAGTTTTTAATTGTTAAACTATAATTTAATCTCCTTTCAAAAATTGAACAGAAAATATTATTTTTGTGTGTGGGGAAAGTAGCAGCAACCATAACATAAAGGATTAAATGACCTCAGTTTTAGAATCCCTGAAAACGGCGTTTATTGAATTTCGTTTTCACTTTTAACAAAAAATTAGTAAAAATTAAATACAAATTAGCTATGGTCATAGATTGAACTCTACACTGCCTGGGTGTACATTTAGCTCTATCATACCAAGTGTAATCTCAGCGGTTGAAATGTATATCATAAGTACTTTCAGCTTTTGAACTAAATCATGTCATCAGCACTCTCAGCTTTTGAACTACAATATATCATGTCATCAGTACTCTCAGCTTTTGAACTAAATCCTGCCATCAGTACTTTCAGCATTTGAACTACAATATATTATGTCATCAGTACTCTCAACTTTTGAACTAAATCTTGTCATCTGTACTTTCAGCATTTGAAATATGACATGTCATCCGTACTCTCACCTGTGGAAATCTATGTCATCATTACTTTCAGCCTTTCAAATGCATCATGTGATCGGTACTCTCACCTGTTGAAATCTATGTCATCATTACTTTCAGCTTTTCAAATGCATCATGTGATCGATACTCTCACCTGTTGAAATCTATGTCATCATTACTTTCAGCTTTTCAAATGCATCATGTGATCGGTACTCTCACCTGTTGAAATCTATGTCATCATTAATTTCAGCTTTTCAAATGCATCATGTGATCGGTACTCTCACCAGTTGAAATCTATGTCATCATTACTTTCAGCTTTTCAAATGCATCATGTGATCGGTACTCTCACCTGTTGAAATCTATGTCATCATTAATTTCAGCTTTTCAAATGCATCATGTGATCGGTACTCTGCGGAGCAAGCACGGAGGAGTTATCATTTCAATTCTTTACTGTTGTGCGGTGTGTGTGTGTGTGTGTGTGTAGACTGGACTGTGGTGTGTGTAGGTGGATGTGTGTGGGGGTCGGGCTGTTGTTTTGGGGGGGGGGGGGCTTTCGATAACGTCATGACGAGGTCCTAAGTCAACAAATGAAATCATTTCTTTTTTATTTTATGGCTGAACTCATCCCTATGACGTCAGCGGAGATAGGAACTGTGGACTACCTAAATATCATACTACGCGAGTGAAATCAGGATATCTGTATTAAAGATGCTTTGGCCCAGATGCCCCCTTTTCGTACTCACACATAAATTTTTATCTGTTTGATAACATTTGAAAGGCTCATCATGGCTTCTAACTTTCACTTGGCATTGAATTAGCCGCGAGGACAAATAGTTCTATCAGCATGTGGCATTACTCAATGCTGGAGGTATCGTCTGAACGGCTTTTTTTTTTTTTTTTTTGGTGACCTTGCCAATGTTTAACGACACGCCTTCTTAAAATTGGCGCTCCCTAACCACCGTTCCTGAAAGTCAGTGGTTTCCAGGTTTGCTATCGACATTCTGATATTTTCGAAGTTCATCAGATGTTTAACCAATGTATTTAAATTCTCCAACTTTAAATAAATGTTTGCTTTTTTTTCATCAATTCATGAACAGCCTCAGATTACTTTTTGAGATCCCTCGTCTCACAGGTGATGTTCCATTCTCACTCGATCGTGAGGATATCTCAACATGAATTTTTAAAACTGCGTAAATATTTTAAATATCGTATAAAGGCTTATATTTTTTCTTTACAAAGTGAAATGCACGATTCTCTATCTCTAAAGATTGTTTGATCTAGAAGGATGTGGTTTTAATTTGAGAATTATAGATGAGTCTAGATAATTAATTGCTTACAAAACTATGTTCATTCTGCGTAGAACAGTATACACTGTATAACAATTGGTTCTTTTTGTTAGCTGGGATTAAAAACTAATGTTATGAATAGGGATGCAATAGTGAGAGAAAATCGTTGTTTTTTTTTTCTTTTCTTTTTATGTTGTGTGTTACATTTTTGTTTCAAAAATCGTGGTTTGGATTACAGATTATTTTGTTGATACCACTTCCCATAGGTCTCAGCATTTCTGTCCAGGGTATAATATGAACAGACACGCGAAGCAAGTCACTGTTTTATAGGCTATTAATGTATATTATTATTTATTTATTAATTCTTTACACATTAATTTTTTTTTTAATTACTTTAAAAAAAAAATTATGTGGGCCTTATTTTATTTAACAAATCGATTATCGAATTTTAAAAACAAACAAAAAACCGATAACCGCAAAATCTGACTATCGTTTAAAATGAATAGATCAGGCCAACGAAATATTTGAGGATCCGACAACGTCAAAGTGGAAGTGCAACATTCGTCACGGGGGTGGGGGCAAAGGGGGGGGGGGGATGCGGGACGACTTGGTGAATTCGGTCATTCTATTTGTGTATGAAACTTACTCCACTAATCACTTAAGTTAGTGAAATTTTCAATTTCCTAGTTATTCCTCCTACTCCAGACTACAGCTTTGAATCTACTCTATAAACAAGGGAGTCATGAATTTATTGAACTCTCCCGCTAGCCGCCTTTTCTCCCCCCCCCCCCCCCAACCCGCATTTCATCATGTATACGTCATAGTTCTCCCTTTTAATAAAACTTTTGATCAGTATCCATTAAAGTATGCCGTTGGTGGCTTCACGTGTAAATTGTTATGGAATGGTTGGGCGAATACACATTTGTTTTTGTTTTGTTTTTTTTTAATTAATGTAAGCTAATTTTTAAGTTCATGATTATTGTTGTTAAATTGCATGTACAGCGTGTTGGACCGCGCTATAGAAAACTACCAATAATAATAATGTCCCAGTGGCCTATCTCCGAAGGACATTTTAGTAACGCAATATCTCTAAGCAATGACTGCTGTCTCTTGTTTAGTATTCATAACAATCATTTTCTTCTCTGTTGTTAAAAGAAAAGAGAGATACTTGAAACCGAAACAGAACAGAACTCCTGGTCACTCACATTCGTAAATTAACACATGCAACGCCCCAAGCGCAACACCCAGCCCCACCCCCACCCACCCTCCCAGGCTGTCAACATTTATCAGCTGGGAGGAAGCAATGTCCAAAGCGACTCACGCTGCCGAATTTCGGCTCAAATCCCTTTGTTTTTAACGACAGCATTTCGAGCCCGTGTGACGTTGTTAGGCTTTCGTCTCGTGTTTGGTGCGACATCACGTGTTGAGGGTTCCTACACGTGGAATCGATTACCAAAATGATTTAAAGTCTTCCTCGTTGTTACATGAACATCATATGTTGTCTGTATTTTTTTTTCTATAATCGGTTACTTTGGATATCTCAGGGTAGGATTGATGATTGTTTTATAGCCGTCAATACAAAGAGGAGTTAAGCTGAGCAAGTGGAGATAATCGTTTTGTCCTTTTGGTGTATGCTACCAGTTTGGTAAAGTTACTTGAAGAAATGTGTAGACCGATTATTTTCAAGGACGAAGAAAAAAAAAACGATCGCTTTGGAAACGTACTGTAAAAATAGCTAAGTAAAGGATTTTCAAAAACCGTTGCTATTTCACTCTCCGTTAAAGACGTTTGTGGTTCAGTCTATTCACAAGTTTCTTAACCTAAAAGTTTCATGCTTTCAGCCAAAATGAATATTCCGTGCTAAACAACCTATTTAAAACTGATTTCAATGTCTGAGCATCTCAAGAAATTCGTGTGCAAAAGTGCTTGCAAGTTTGAAGACAACTTTTCTGGCTCATACCAACGACATCACGAAAATGGTTTTTTAAATTAGTTGTAGTTGCAATAAAACTTTATAAGTTGACGAACATAATTTTTTTAAACGGTTCTAATGGTAGATCTGACGCCATCGTCATTTCCTATTGAGTTCTGAAAGTTACTTTTGAGGAAATACCCTGTACACGGTAAGTAGTGTCAACAATTATTGATTTTAGGCACAGAAGTCGAGCAATAATAGAAACACCCATCATTTGTTATCAAAGATAACTGCTAATAAATAAAGTAATGATACATTTAGTTAATGCATTTCCAATATTTACTTAAGTTGTATGCGAATTTGGTTAGTGAAAGACTCATTGCAAAGTGTACAGTTAACAGGTTGCATTTTTGTTATTGTAACCTTTTTACTATGCATACAAAGTACTATACATTGATTAACGTTAAGCTAATGATGTTAATACTGAAATTATGTATTTCTGTAAAACTTAGCCTTTAGTCCAATGTAGTCCAATGTAGTCCGATGTAGTCCAATGTAGTCTAATGTAGTCCAATGTAGTCCAATTTAGTCCAATGTAGTCCATTGTAGTCCAATGTAGTCCAATGTAGTCTAATGTAGTCCAATGTAGTCCAATGTAGTATAATGTAGTCCAATTTAGTCTAATGTAGTCCAATGTAGTCTAATGTAGTCCAGTGTAGTCCAATGTAGTCTAATGTAGTCCAATGTAGTCCTATTTAGTCCAATGTAGTCTAATGTAGTCTAATGTAGTCCAATGTAGTCTAATGTAGTCTAATATAGTCTAATGTAGGCCAATGTAGTCTAATGTAGGCTAATGTAGTCTAATGTATTCCAATGAAGCCCAATGTAGTCTAATGTAGTCTAATGTAGTCTAATGTAGTCCAATGTAGTCCAATGTGATCATCATCAAGAGTTAATATTTACCTAACACTCAGCGGTGTATTGCCAAATTTGTAACAAAAGGTTCGCAGTTAGTATGTCCCCTTATGCCATATCGGTCACCACCACAGTCAGTCAAATTACGATTAGGGGATCTGGCGTCTGGGCCCACGAAGCTCCTTCAGCGGAGTTTCGGGTCCATCCGCCAAGGCATTTTTAAGCGTTTGAAGTCAAATAGAGCAAGTTTTTCTATTTCTTTTTTGTTTCGTAAGAAGTCTTTAGAATAGTCTTTTAAGTACATAAACAAATAAGCAAATAAATAAGCAACAAATAAGCAAAATTAAATTAATAAATTTTGCCGCGAGGCTAAACTGTAAAGTAATATTTATGCAATTTATATAAAAATTTGTAGAAACGGACATTTTTTTCAATTAAAAATAATTTATATATTTTTTTAAATTAGTACTTGATTTTAGGCATATTTATTATTTTGAACTAACGGTTCGCACGAACCTGACCGAACCGGCTCCAAACCACCACTGCTAATACTCCTAGTATAATTCTCGCGACATATTGATAGCGCGAAGGACTTTTTTTCCCAAATGTCGCATATATAAACCACTTAGTGTAATAAAGAAAAGATGAATTAGTCGCTTTAAGCGTTTCATACTGTTCCTTATTTAAATTATTAGCCAGCCTTCGTTTTAACTTTTAAAGAGATATGAAGCGCTCATTATGGGAAAGCTTTATAAAAGACACCAAAAAAATTTAACCTATCAATTCGACCAAAACCCTTCATCGGCGAACACATAAAAACAAGTATATAAGTAAATTTTGAATGAAAATGCTTCCCATCAGTCCTTGATCTAAGTTTGTCGATCATAGTTCAAATAAATACGAGCCCTGAAAAAGTTGTCTTCCATTTCATTTTCGAGTGGGGGTGGATTTGGGGGTGGGGGTGGGGGTGGGGGTTAAGGGCGTACATTTTTAAGTTAAGTCTCTTGTATTAATGATGGGTGTATCATTCCAACTGATTACATCGTGTCTAGTCGGTGTAAAATATACATATGTATATATATATTAGATCAGAGCCCCCTAGAAAAGAAATTCTAGAAACTGCTTCACATGATAGCATTCTTCAGACCAGGCCTGCACTCAAAATGTAAGGCGGGCCGTAATACCTTAAGAAAAACTTGTGCGGGCCGAAAGAAAATAGGACCGGGGGGAGCTATTAAGAAAATAATAATAATAAAGAATAATTTGTTACTTCGCGGGTCGCAAGGTGGGTGTTGGCGGGCCACACGCGGCCCGAGGGCCGTATTTATCAAAACAAAACAAAGGGGAGACAAGTGTTGGTGGCCAAAAAGTTAAAATTAGGCGTAAACACATGCCAAAACAATATATTGAAACTATTTATTTAAAAATAAGGAAATTTAATGTATGAATGTATGTATATATATATATATATATATATATATAATATATTTGTAGCATTTGCTGAAGATATTTTGTTACTTTGAAACGATTTTATTTAGCCATCTTCATTGTTTTTCCTAATAATGTAGACCATTATTATTCTTGCTCGATTCAAAATGTTAAAACTGCACACATTGCCATATAGGTAAATCGATAATATCAATATAATCTGCTACCCAAACAACAAACTGAAATTTTTTATGCCAAGTTAAAATAAAAGCTTTTGTTTTATAAAAAATATATCGGGCATATTAATATAATGAAATACGATTTAATATTAAGAATATTGAATATATTCTTAATATTAAATCGTATTTCATTATATTAATATGCCCGATATATATATATATTTTTTTTTTTTTTTTTTTTTTTTTTATAAAAAATATATCGGGCATTTTAATATAATGAAATACGATTTAATATTAAGAATATTGAATAACATATCTGTGGGGGGGGGGGGTATACCAGTGATTTTAAATACTTTTTTTATCTTTGAATACTTAAACAAGCTTTATCTGGAACATAGAGTAATATTGCAATTGATCCTAAGTAATACCGATGAATCCTGCAAAAGCTACCGATTTAACAGATAGTAATGGCTATCGTGCACGCTGAACATTCAACATTCATTTAAGTGAATAATCATGAGATATTTGTGTGGTATATATATATATATATATCACATTTTGCAATTAGTTTTTTTAAAACACTTTAATATAAACGTCACAAGACCCCACCCCCACCCACCCCCGCCCACAGTTTCAGCACACATGCTCTATTTAAGTAAAGTGGCTGTGATGTGTCCTTTAATGCGGGATAACTCTGAGCTGATAAGTGGACAAAGATAAGAATTACTGTAGACCGTCAGACCAGGTTTTGCTATGTGGAGGTCAAAATATCAGCATATTGCTCCAGTGACTCTCAAATATGAAAAAATTCACCAAAGTATATGGGTCAATAGGCTTAGCGACCTACAAATATGGTTAGATTGGTCCATTAAAAATAGACTGCCAGAGAACAAACTCATGGGGGGGGGGGGGGGAAGCAAGTTTACGTCGCAAGTGACTTCTGAAAATAACAAGTAGTTTTTAGACAGAAATCCAGTTACGCTTAAATAAAATTGCGGATGATTCATTACGTGTCTTGCCCAATTTGTACCAAGACAAATTGTTTCCAACTCTCTGGGCATGCTATATATTATGCGTTACATCACTTCTTTTAAGCATTTGTCACCTTTAGATTCGTTTGAAAGGTGGACCATCCGCTGACATTAACTGGCACATAATTTATTGCTGCTTTGTGTATTGACTTATCAAGAAGTTAATGTGCCAAGATTTTAAATAATTGTATAAGAACGAGAGCATCCAACAGAGTATATGTGTATATATTTATATATATAAATATATATTTATATATTTAACTATTCGTCTCTGATGCCACGTACTACGGTCGCAAATAGAATAAACATCCATGAATCCATGGGCGTAATTAGTTGCGCGGGTTGCCTACCGGGGGGAATTTTGATCTTATGTCTGTGCCTTTAAAAAATTATATTTTCTCCTGAACTATATAAAACTTGGTCATACAATTTGCATCAAATACACAGTGCACGACGAAATGCTAATCAAATTCTTTTCGGATAATTTGGGAAAATATGTGGGTTTTTTATTTACAAACGGTACAACTGATTTGAAAAAAAATCTGTAAATGAAATGCAACATTAGTTAATGTGCATTAATAGCCCACAACGTTGTTTTTTTATATCAAGATAATAATATAGTAACTGACAAAATGAAATAATGTATTGTATGTTATATATCGAATATCAAGCTCGCTAGGAAACTGAAAGAAGCTAACAGAAAAAAGAAAAATCATTACAACTTCTTATTCTTCTAGATATTAAGGGCCCACGATCAATTTATTGATCATTCTGGCTCTGGTTGCAAGAATAACTTAGAGAGGGTATCATGCACTTGGGGTTGGAAGGCCTGAGGCTATAGACGCAAATGAGTCAAGTCTTGTCGCCTCAACTGTTCCTTTTGGAAGCTTGTTCCAGTCCCTGGTTGTCTTTTGCAGGAATGAGCAGTTCCTATACTGGCTTCTCGCAGGTATGAGCCGTAACTTCCTAGCTAACATGACTAAATGATTGTTGAAATAAAAGTCAATGATCAGATTTACCCTTGTAAGGATCAGATTTTAATTTTAAGCGTTTGCGCATTAAGATCTTATTTACCGGATACTATCTTGCAATCTTTTTTTTTTACCACACCTCAAATAAAGTCAATTTTATAAATATTTACAATTTGAGAACGGCTGGGTTACCGCGATATCCCACTAACATTTTTTTTCTCTTTTTGTTGTTTTTTTCTGCTCCGGAGATAAGAATCTGTTGAGTGATTCTACTTATTTGAACAAGACTCAAACTTGTCAAGAATTAAATCGCCATAAGAGAAGTTCGTATTTGCTTTTCTTATGTAACGGTGGCAGGGGGAGGGAACTAGCAAGGGGATTTCTTAAAATGCGTTGAATGACTTATCTTTCCGTTTGTCTCGTTGTGTTTCATTATGTTGAAGGGGGGAAAAAATATCAGCATTTTACAAAAAAAATCGCTAGTCTTGGTTTACTTAGCTTGATTTTTAAAATAAATTTTCAACAATTTATCACCGCAATGTTATCGTTGGATGACGCTGAATAACTCGCGTGGAGCTTTTGTTGAACTTCGTGGACAAACCTATTTAAAATACATAACTCTTTAAGAATGTCCGAGTGTGCAGAAATATTCATGTAATATTTTATAACTATTAACGGCGTTGTTGTAAGCTATAAAAATAGAGTTACATCAGTGGATCCCCACATTTTGGTGTGAGGCGGCCCCTTTAAATAGCGACTGTTACATATATATTTTTTTTCCAAAACGTCACGCAAACTATGTCAATTAATATCTTACACTTATCTTTAACAAGCGGAATTAGAATAACGGGTCACCTCTGCGCATACAGTTCACTTACACATACAGTACATATACAATATGCTCACATCCTTCCACTAATTATCAAGATGTTAAAAGTTGAATATGCATTTGTTTTTGTTGTGTCTCTATACAGCTGTTCTTTATAACATAAATGTATTTTATTTTATTGTCACGGTTATGTCTCTTTTGCTAGAAAATTTTTATGTACAGCGCGCGGAGCCCAGCCCTAGGCCGGGGTACCGCGCTATATAAGACAACAAATAATAATAAGGTAAAAGGGTGGCCTTTAACCATATTTACTCTCATTAATTCAAAATTCTCAGCCTTCTACTTGAAACATATGTCGGCCCACTTTTTAAAACATTTGTATTTCCTATTTTGTAAAACCACGAATTCCGTCCCTGGCTCACTGATACACGTATCTACAATTACTAAATGAGGCGAGCAGCGAGAAGCATGAAATATCGTTTCCTTAACCCTGTCTTCGGTGCGCGACTTTGTCTTTTGGTTGTCTTTTCCAATCATTGAACTTTATATGTGTCTGAGACTTCTTGAATTTGCCACCCTCTCCCCTGCTCACGAAAATCCCTATTCTCATTGACAAACGAATCCTCCCTCGTTTTTCTCATTGACACGTGACAGCCTCACTCTTTGTCATCGTCAATGACACGACATCTTAATTTTTTGTTTTCATTGACAAACGACATTCCCCCCCCTCTTTGTTCTAATTGACACACGACACACTCAGTCAATTTCATCATGGACACACGACACACTAAATCATTGTCGTCATGGACACACGACACACTAAATCATTGTCGTCATGGACACACTAAATAATTGTCGTCATGAACACACGACACACTAAATCATTGTCGTCATGGACACACGACGCATGGCACTCAATCATTGTCATCATGGACATACGACACATTCAGTCATTGTCACTAGATGACGATAATTTCATTTTTTAAATGTATATTTATAAATATTGATGTTAGAGAATTATAAAGTGTTTAAAATTTGGTCTGTGTATTCAAATGCACGCATATTTATACTATTATACTTCTACCTTAATGGACGGCAGTCTATGTTGTAAGCAGTCGTCTGTCAGTAGTCTTACAATGACTAGATTTTTGTTTCGGATAGTGCATCTGTTAATGTGCGGTTATCGTATGACATTGTTACTATACTTGAGAGTGAGTCTTGAATAGTTTAATTATTTTTGTTTGCATTTCTTGGGCTGCTTAACCTCTTCTCTTACCTTTTCAGACATCTCTTAAAAGGATAAATTTGTTTACTAGTTGTGTCCAGAGATACGAATCTGAAACTATTCGACATTGTAACTCTACAATTCAACACTTCAGTGACGTGGGTTATTTTTTTTTATTACCCATTTAGAACTGTGACTTCTGAAAACTTTAATGGCATCCTTGAAATTAACCCACGCATTTATTTTTTCTATAAAGATTTAAAGACGTACTATTTCATTTAAGCTGCATACTGTTCAAGGTTTCATCTTTCATATCCGTATCACTTTTTTTTTGTGATTCAAAGATAAGTGAAGAGCTCTTGTTTTGTCCATTATTTCATTGTCTTTGTTTGTTGTACTATTTTAATAATAAGTTAAGTACTGGACACCGTTGCCGTACTGCGACGGCAGGACAAAGCGCCTCTGCACGTCCGAGTGACAAACGCGGTAATTATAAAAGTCGTCAACAGGATCTAGGTCACACCGGAAGTTGTGGATTCTGTAGTGCAAACCGGGAGAGTCGGCTTGGTTGCTTGGAATAGGAATGAAAGGATTAATTATTTGTGTATTCACCCAGTCCACATTGACAACATTCCACTTTGACAATAGTCCACTTTGACAACTGTTCCACTTTGACAACTGTCCAAATTGACAATAGTCGACTTTGACAACAGTCCACTGTGAAAATAGTCCACTTTGACAACAGTCCACTTTGAAAACTGTCCGCTTTGACAACTGTCCACTTTGATAACTGTTCACTTTGATAACTGTTCACTTTGACTCTTATATGAGAACATCAAATATCAAAACACCAAATATCAAATATGAAACTTCAAACACCAAATATCAAATATCAAACACCAAACAGCAAATATCAAACACCAGAAAAACCCAACAGCAAATATCAAAATCCAACTACCAAACAGCAAATATAAACACCAAATATCAAATATCAAACTCCATAATCGCAATTAGAATGCAAGCGGCAATTTTCAATGATCTTGCTCCCAGTTAACATGCACTTCCATCAAAACCCATTCATATCCCTTCTTTATTCCGAGCTTCGGCATTCTGGATTCATTGATTTGTTTTCTCTTTTCAAGGAACTCGATGGTATTTTATGTTACATTATATTATAATCTTCTTTTGTCTCTAATGATTTTTAAACAAATATTCTCCTTCCCGTACTGTCTTCATGGGTAAAATCTTTCTTATACACACTTAACAAAGATTTTTCCTTCAGGCCGCACGGCTTCTAAACTTAATTAATAATTAGGTATAAGAAGCTACAGTTTCTAAGTTCTAGTTTCAGCAAGCGACATATTTGCCAATGACCATGCATTGGTCATCCCACCCCGACATCAATACCTCTAATCCAAAGTCGAAAGATAATCTCCAGTAGTTTGAGGCCCGCTGAGTCCCGGCACCTGATTCCAATTTCTAATGACCTACTTTCGGAGACCGCATGCGTCACTTCCGTTTCTTCTTCTTCTCGTGCGCTTTATTGCTGAGCACATGTACTTAAAGTCGGGATGGGGAGACATCTTTCACAGCCAATCACTGGGCAGCGTCTTCCGCTCTAAATTTCTCTCCCTCACTCTCCCTCTATAACTCTCTCTCTCTCTCTCTATCTCTTTATTTATCTCTCTCTCTGTAGATATATGCTATATATTTATCTCTATTTCTCCCTCTCTCTCTTTTAACTAACGAACAATAATAAATATTTCTTTACCATCTCTCTTGTTTCCCTCCTTTTATATCGCCCGTTTTTTTTTTTCAATATCAATTTATCACTTTCTCTGTCTTTCTATCTCACTCTCCCTGTCATTCTATCTCTCGCTTGTTCTAAATTGGTCAACTCATTTCAATGCACAGACCTGTTTCCTGGAAACATAATACACTATGTATTCCACAGACACCTGTCTACGTGATGATTCTCCCTATTAATATAGGAGCCATAACACACTATGTATTCCACAGACACCTGTCCACTGCTAATTACGCCATGAAATAAAACTGCCCATTCCAAGATTGTAAAGGTCAAGGTGCCTAGGATTTTGTTGTCCTCCCAGCCCGATAAAAATTTCGCTATCTGAAGATAAAAACGTGGTTCATTGTTGTTTTCTGTCGTCTGGTTGCGGGGTGTATAATCAAGGGTAAAAAAACTTGTGAATCCATTATTCAATGTCACAAAGAGCTCATTGTTCTTGCACAAATCATAGATCGCGGATTGTCTTTTGTTTGTATTGAATGAGACTGATCAGACCAATGGGGATGAACTTGTTCATATGAATGCCGAGACAACCCAGGACACAGCCGTACCGAGACAACCGGAGCCATATCGGAGACAACCCAGGACACAGCCATACCGAGACAACCCGGAGCCATATAGGAGACAACCCAGGACAGGGCCATTCCGAGACAACGCAGGACAGGGCCATGCCGAGACAACCCGAGACAACCCAGGACACAGTCATGTCGAGACAACCCAGGACAGTTTCATGCCGAGGAAATGCGGCACCTCGGGAGAACCCGGAAAGTGGTGCCACTTAATATTTAGAAGAAAGATGCTTCCCGAGGCGGACCAGTAAAAAAACGATTTTTGGCGCCCCTCGACTTTCTGAAGTATATAGGATTTGTATTTTAATTCACTTCTTATCTAAAGATGATTTGGTGCTTATGATGTTGGCGCCCGATGTGACTGCCCTCTATGCCCCATTCTCATGGCTCTGCCCGATGGCAGTGTGTCACCCAGAGCGATGCGGTGTATATTATGGGAATCACTGGACTGGCAAAAAAATCGGCGGTTTAAACCCGTGACGCATATTTTTTTATTTTATTTCTGTGACGTCACAATAATCTATAAATTATTTGATTTTCTTGGGCTCTTTTTGTTGTTGTTTGTTTTTTGTTTTTGTTTTTTTTTTGCTGTGTGGTGAGTGTGGGTCAAAAAATTTGGATCATTTACCTTGCCACGGGCATTGGCCATCTACAATGATTTTCTACCCATCACAGTCTTGTGCTTTCCTTTCCAGTTGCTTCCAAGTCTTTCCCTTACTTTGGTTGTCTGCCTATAGCTCACGTCTCCATATTGTATATTTAGGACTTCCTCTCTTCCTTTTCCCCTGGGGATGCCACGTTAGGGAATGTCTGGTGGTAACCCCCTCCCCCCAATAACAACACCAGTCATCATGTACCTTTTGGAAGCGGCAAAAAGAACATCACTTTTCTCTATCACTTCTCTTTGTCACTTCTCTCTATCACCAACATCTGTAGGATTTCACTGCAGCGTCGGACTTTACATTGCTTGAGATTATTCCCCTTTTTTAATTTAGTTAATTTGCTATTGTATTGTATATTCCTTTAATTCAGATAAATGTGTCAAGTCACACCCACACGACTCCTCCCCCAAGCCAATACCTCCCTCAATCCACTACCTCCCTCAATCCACTACCTCACTCAAACCACAACCTCCATCCAACCACTACCTCCATTAAACCACTACCTCCATCAACCCACTACCTCCATCAAACCATTAACTCCCTCAAACCACTCCCTTCCTAAAACCACTACCTCCATCAAACCACTACCTCCCTCAAACCTCTCTCTCCCTCAAACCACTACCTCCCTCAAACCACTACCTCCCTCAAACCGCTCCCTTCCTCAAACCACTCTCTCCCTCAAACCACTACCTCCCTCAAACCGCTCCCTTCCTCAAACCACTACCTCCCTCAAACCACTCCCTCCCTCAAACCACTCCCTTCCTCAAACCAATCTCTCCCTCAAACCACTACCTCCCTTAAACCACTACCTCCCTCAAACCACTAGCTCCCTCAAACCGCTCCCTTCCTCAAACCGCTCCCTTCCTCAAACCACTCCCTCCCTCAAACTACTACCTCCCTCAAACCACTACCTCCCTTAATCCGACCAAACTTCAATAAATTCGTGCGATGACATAACTGTAGACGCTCAAATAGTCATTAACACATATCTAGATATTTGGTCAGACACGTCGGTAATCAAACTCACACCCAAGGAACCGGTCCAGAGAAATGTTTGTGTATTTCCTCCGTCCTGGCATGATACAAATGTGGAGGATGATAAAATGACCGGTTTGAATTAATCTGTAGCTGAACTCCTGATAAGAACAAAGGTTTCTAGCCATCCATGGTTTCCGCTCCATAGCTTTGACGGCTGCTAGCCCGCTGCTTTGTAGGAACATCTGAAATGCCAATGAAGGGATGGGCCAAAATAATACAATTATAAATAATTAAAATTAATATGTATGTAAATAAACGCTTGTGTTTCATTGTATTCTTTTATAAAATAAATAACTTTCTTAAAGGCATGCTTGTTAGTTTGTAGTTATTCTTACAGTGATACTGGTAGATAGAATGCAGACCTGTTTACCAGCAAACTCTTAAAATCGTACAATAACATCACAAAATCGACCAATCGTTCTTAATAGTAAAAAAAAAAATAAACATACAGTATATATGATGTCTACACCTCAAAATCGTACATTGTACGCAAAACAGGGAAACAGGTCTGATAGAATGTTTTACATGCTGTTTTAAAGCCAAACTGGTTTACATCTACTGGTAGACAAAGTTTTAGAGCCCTAAGGCTAAGGGCTGTTAGCTGTTTTAGAGCTATGCTGGTATATAGCTGTTTTTAGAGCTATGCTGGTATACAGCTGTTTTTAGAGCTATGCTGGTATATAGCTGTTTTTAGAGCTATGCTGGTATATAGCTGTTTTTAGAGTTATGCTGGTATATAGCTGTTTTAGAGCTATGCTGGTATATAGCTGTTTTTAGAGCTATGCTGGTATATAGCTGTTTTTAGAGCTATGCTGGTATATAGCTGTTTTTAGAGCTATGCTGGTATATAGCTGTTTTTAGAGCTATGCTGGTATATAGCTGTTTTTAGATCTATGCTGGTATATAGCTGTTTTTAGAGCTATGCTGGTATATAGCTGTTTTTAGATCTATGCTGGTATATAGCTGTTTTTAGTGCTATGCTGGTATATAGCTGTTTTTAGAGCTATGCTGGTATATAGCTGTTTTTAGAGCTATGCTGGTATATAGCTGTTTTTAGATCTATGCTGGTATATAGCTGTTTTTAGAGCTATGCTGGTATATAGCTGTTTTTAGAGCTATGCTGGTATATAGCTGTTTTTAGTGCTATGCTGGTATATAGCTGTTTTTAGAGCTATGCTGGTATATAGCTGTTTTTAGAGTTATGCTGGTATATAGCTGTTTTAGAGCTATGCTGGTATATAGCTGTTTTTAGAGCTATGCTGGTATATAGCTGTTTTTAGAGCTATGCTGGTATATAGCTGTTTTTAGTGCCATACTTTCAGATAACTATTATTTTAGCACTTCTTGTGGATAACTTTAATACGGATTTGCTGGTAGTTAACTATTCTTAAAGCCAATATGTATATTTAGAGAATTCTTAATAGCATGTTCCAAACAGTTCTATTTTTTTTAGGACTTGGTTGTTTTTGTTCGTCCTTCGCCTGCAATCATGACCCCGGGATATATTGGACGGTGAGTACGCAGGTGGCTTGAGTGCCCCATTTGTTGCTGGACGACGTGTCCCCGTGCAGGACACAAGTGTTTTTGAATCCTTGTTGGACTGAAGGCAGTGTTACTTTCCCTTTCTGCGCTCTTTCTTCGGACAAGCTTACTCTCTAAAGAGTGCGCTACAACAGTAAGTCTGGATCACCAGCTTGTGCGATCCAAAGCAAGTGTTTCACACGAGTTTAGGGCGATGTACATGGATTTGAACGACACTTTTAGACAATATGTGAAGCTTTTTTTATTTTTTCCAAACCAGCTGAGATTTCCCTCTGGAAAGTTCAGTGTACATTAGTTGTTTAGGCAATCAGTTGTTTAGGCAATCTCTTAAAATGTCCTGTAAAAATGGGTGGATGCTGATAAAGCCAGCCTCTTGTAGTAATTCTGTATCAAGGACTTTGACTTGAGACCGGATGCCAATACGTGTCCCAGTGATATAAGAACATTTTTAATACAACGAGACCCCTTCGCTCCGATACACCAAAGTGGAATCGTCCCAATGCGACATTGGCTTTGGAAATCATGTTTTTGATCTCATCTTCGATTGTTTTTTACCCTGACAGGGTGCTGCCTAAATATGGGAATTTTTCCATTGCTTCGAGATTCTGTTCCGTCACTGAAATGTAAGTCTTCTGGGGGCTATCTGGTGAAAGATCATGTTGTGGGGGGGGGGGGGGGGGGGTTATATTTTTGTTCGCGTGGCCGTAGTATAGTTGGCGTAGTTGTAGTTGGTCGTAGTTGTCGCAAGTCTTAGCAAAGCGATCAGGCATTTGCCGTATCTTATGTTCTTAAGTAGCATTTAGGGCGCCGTCATAAGCGCATTGGAAGTCTCTAGCAAACCTTTTTGTTTAACTTCCGTAATGGCTTGCAGTCTCTAAAATTTAAATAGCCCTCCGGCTGCCCTGTATCTTATAGCAATGATATCATTGTTTACAAGAAAGCCAGCCAGTTTGGCTGAGAATACCATTCAAAACAAATGTTTGGTCTAGAACTCAGCCTTGTTTTACGCCATTCGTTACGGGAAAAGCGGTAAAGACCGCCATTTTCTTATACCGACAGTGTCGACCAATCGCTATCGTTTCCATCGAGTAAAAATTCTGCCCTTGACTCAAATCCGCGGAATTCTACACCATTGATGTCCCCTGAAAGAACACGGCTTTTATCATCCACTGCAACCTCAATAATAAATGATTGACCTTATCTTTGAAGGACGAAACCGATGTGGACAGTTGTCTGAACACTTCACTTTAATCAGAAACCGCTCTCAGTAACGCCCACTTCTCTCTTTCTCTTCGTCTCATCCGATAATAATTGGATTACATCAGTAGATAGTTGAAATAGTTGAGCCGATATTGTTTTTTAAATTACTTTGATATAAGAAAGACGTAAAGCAGGTAACAACATTTTTTTTCATTTTTCTAACATGATATAAATATATGTTAAGGTTTTTTTAAGTTTAATCGTCTATACTAAACTATAGTTCTATGTTGATTCTATTGATGTATTATATATTTAATCAAATAAGTTCTATCTTCTTGTCTTAAGAAAGTACGTGTGAAAGATATTTGTGATGAATACATGGAGAAAATTACTATTAGAATTTTTTCATGACTAGTTCGTTTATTTATTTTATCTCCGTGTATCTATTCCGTCCACAACAACCCTTCCGCACCAGCCCTTCCACACCAACCCTTCCACCCCAACCCTTCCACCCCAACCCTTCCACACCAAATCCTTCCACACCAACCCTTCCACACGACCCTTCCACACCAACCCTTCCACACAGACCCTTCCACACCAACCTTCCACACCAACCCTTCAACACCAACCCTTCCACACCAACCCGTCCACCCTAGACCGTGAGCCTCATTTATCTATTCGTTTCTAAGAAGCGTTCTGAAATCTTGACCCCTGTCGAAAAGATCGTACCCATCCCCTGCCCACAGATGACATGCAATATTAGGGTGGGGGGGGGGGGTTTCAAGCGTCTATTGTGTTTCTTTTAAAAAAAATAATATAATGGAAATTGTTATCTTTTATGTAGTGACAAAGTATACAAGAGTAATAAGGGGGACAACTCTTATGCTAAGAATGTATACAATTTAACCCTGCTGGGATATCGGCTTTACTTTCAGACACCATTAATATTTGTATTCTATAGGGTTTGTCATTTCATGGCAGAAAATATGTCATTAGGACATACGGGCATATAGTCTGGCCAATCTCATTTAAGATATTAATACAACATCCTGGTATTCAGTTTGGCCAAGCTCTCAACAGCTGTTCGGTACTTTGTTGTTAATGTGAGCCTCAACATAGAAGAAAACGTTTTTATAACTTTATTTCACGAAAGATTTTAATGAAAAAAATTTAACTGTTATATATATATACATGGCTGGTGGTGATACATTGTTAGAAGCTATGTTTTACGACAACTTTCTCTAAAAATAGTAACACTACGTAATGTGGTGTGACGTTTTCCGGTCTTAGAAATGACAAACCTTGTTGCGAGTGATCTTCAAATAACCTAATGCATTTTTGTCTGTGTATGTTGTTGGGGGGTGGGGGGTAATTCTGTAATATATAAACCATCGTGACCCTATTTAAGTTTGCCACTACTGAGTTAATGTAATGCTCGTTGTCGTATATGAATAACCTACTAAGGCTTAGCGCAAGGTGTTATGCTTCTAAAATTAAAAGTCCTCTTAAATAGTAATATAATGGTTGCTGAAACGACAGTGAAGTTAGGAAGTGATGTCACAGAAAAAAAACAACAACATTTCTTATGAAGTTGAATTTATAAAGCTTTAAAAACTAAGAAACTATTTGCACTCGTTGTCATACTACTTTTTATACGCCGTAGAAAGCATATGATACCAATATATGTATACCGGAAGTTGAGAACAAATTCCATATCTTCGAGAATATTACGATTCCACTATGCCGTAGACTCAACGTCAAGTTGCAAAAATCAAGATTAAAGAAACATGAGACCTCTATAATAATCAATTAAACAACTCTTAAAAACGAAGACTAAAAAAATTTAATATCGAACCATGTGGGGTGGGCTGAAATTTTAACAAAACATGCATCGAGAAACGCACTTTATAAATATCCCATTAAGGCCCCCCCTCCACTCCTCCCCCTCCGTCTCGCAACCGCACATTTTATTTCACACCCTTCAAATATATTAATACTCTAATGTCCCACCCGCTTTTACACCGCAGATTTGTTTCACCGACTAATTCAGAAAAAGAAAATATTACACACCAAACGCAATTGCGAATTTTTTTTTTTAAATCTCATTTACCTGAGTTATCGGGAATTTTATTGCGTGAAATCAGTGACGTCATAATTCCTTCATCTCCGCATTGAAAAACAGGAAAATTGATTTTTGGGGGTAGGTGTTGGGGATGGGGCTAAAACTTTGAAATAATGTTGTCATCGGCAACGAGTCTATGTGCTGAGTTCCAGCATCATAGGTTGACCGGAAGTGGGTCAAAAAGCATAGTTTATATCAAGTATTTAAAAACATGACAGGGCTGCTTGCTGCGGCTTCCCTATTCGGCTTGCAATTCCCAACTAACAGGTACGTGTCATCTAAATTGAATTGTTTCTCCTTTATCTGTTGTGTGAACTTTGGCTTACACATCGGGAAAAAAAAGGGCGACGGGGGGGGGGGGGTGAATAATTAAAATTTAAAAAGTACAGAGCATCTTCGATGTGCAGGATTATGGGTCTTAGGCATCAGTCACTGGTTCTCAAATTATTGTCATAACCACAATAAAGTAACGTTTCTTTTATTACTTAAGTTAAGGACGCACTCACCTTTGGGACCAGGAATTGATGCATTGACATGGCCGTTGCTCCATGGACCGCAGTGAGAGTTATAGGAAACCCGAAACGACCCATTCGTTCTTATGACCTGTAGATTAAATAAAAAAAACTTTAGAAATAAATTTCAGTCCAGCTCGTTATCAACTGAGTTTAGAATCAACTAAGAGGCAATATGTAGGGTTAATGCCTTAACTAATTCATTTCAGTGCTTGATATAAACCTTTCACTTTGTTAAGTATTATTGTGTAAATTTGTGTTTACCTGTTGTTACTTTAAAGTACTTAAAGGAGTTTGATTGGAGACCGTAGAATAAATCAACTCTTTCAAGCCCGCATCATATTATTATACGACTTGTTTCTCTGAAAATATTCCTAAAACGTGAAAATCACATTTTCAAGACATCCATGTTGCTATGTATGGCCTAACCCTCTCACACCTCTTGATAACATATGCTACAATTTTTTTTGACAATAGCAGGACAAAATATGTTGGCTTCCTTAACTCTCTTGTCCCGTCATCGCGCCCCCCCCCCCTCAAACTTGTTGACCATACACTATAAACAGTTGATTCAAACAGAGGTCTAAAACAGATTCATGGATTGCAAACGACATTCTTAGTGGATAGTACATAGTTTATGTAGGAGAACGTATGTATACACCTATGCTGGTGTATTAGAATGGAAGTCCTATGCAGGTGTATTAAACTCACAGTAATATACAGGTGTATTAGACAGTCCAAAATCAGATGTATTAGACTCGGGAGACCCAATTTAAATAACTACACGCGAAGCCAAATCCCCGGAGCACCTTCAAATGTGGATAACTTTCAACAGCTGTGTCGATTACACATTGTTTATGTTAACTCCAGGTGTTAGCTCTGAGCTCCGGACGTTTAGGTAAATATTCAGTGTATGTTGAATACATTTCTTTTGATGGATTGCAATACACAGTTTCTCATTTCTTGTTTTTTTTTGGGGGGATCTAGGTTCTCTGAGTTACTACTCCAAAGTTCCTAATTATTTTAATCAAATGCTTTCTTGTTATTTCAATTATCTTTTAATTTAGATTGAACCTACATCCTTTGCGCTCCTTTATCACATTTCGGCCTATCATACTTAACACAATTGCTAGTTCTATTTCTATTTTAAGTCAAAGTTTCAGATTCAAAAGAGCGCATATTATCAGTTTAGATAACGCTTACACAAAGATCTATCATGTTGCTGTGAAGTCTGCCCTGTTTATTTAATTGGCGTATTTCACGTCTACGCGATTGTCTTATCCAGCTCCATTCTATTTTATCAGAAATCGTTGTTTTTATTGTTGTCTGTCTTTGTTTGTTTTCTTTGTTGTTGTTTTTGTTTTGTTTTTTTAAACTTCGCTTTAAAACGTTATGCATAACATTATGTTGCCAATCTTGACCAATGGACCAGTTGCAAAACTAATTTCTGACAACGACGGAATCACGGTCAGGTCAAAATAATCACTTCGGTTATCAAGCAGGGATCTTTGTCTGAAAAAATATCAATTTAGATTTAACGGCTTTGAATCAACTGTCAGAAAACTTAAAGTAGCAGAACTGTAGTTTGTGAGGAGACCATCTAGTAGGCATCAGTGCGCTACCTTTAATTAACCAACATAACTGTGCAATGGGACTACTTTTACCGCGGTTTGATTTTGGATTATTTCGGATGAGGTGTAGTTGAAAATGTCGGTAAAAACTAGAATCTTGATGCAGTCGTTTCATGGTCACAATAAGTGGCCGTTACATGGTCACAAGATGTAGTCGTTACATAGTCAAAAGATGTAGCTGTTAAATGGTGACAAGAAGTGGCCGTTAAATGGTCACAAGATGTGGCCGTTAAATGGTCACAAGATGTAGCCGTTAAATGGTCACAAGATGTGGCCGTTTCATGGTCACAAGATGTGACCGTTACATGGTCACAAGATGTGGCCGTTAAATAGTCACAAGAATTGGCCGTTAAATAGTCACAAGATGTGGTCGTTAAATGGTGACAAGATGTGGCCGTTACATGGTCACAAGATGTAACCGTTACATGGTCACAAGAAATAGTTTTTACATGGTCACGAGATGTAACTGTTCCTGGACCATAATGAAATTAATTTTGTACACACTTCCTAGAAACAACAACAAAACATTCAATATAAGAATCATGGAACAAAGCCCAGATATACTTATATTTAATTGCATCATTTTGTGTACCGGGTATTGGCGAGAATATAGACAAAATTCAACAGCACTTCCAATCTGTACTTTCTTAACTAATCGTTTCTATCTGCTCAGAGAAAAATCATGACAGATTAGATAAAATCTTTATACATGACAACGTTGATGCTGTTGTTGTTGATTTTTTTACGTCAATTTTAAATTGAGTTTGTTAATAAATAATAAATGACGTACAATAGAATTGTTACACGCCGTGCTGTCTGTCGCACTGAGATTGTGGAACAGTTAATGCAGATGGTGGGGATGAGGTCAGTTAGGGATTAACTCGGACGTTGCTAGTTTTTTTATTAATGCGTGACGTGTTAGTTCGCCCGTCGAAATCGATCGTGACCATTTGAAACACCGGATTAGTGCCGGGGCTGGATCTGTCAACGGGTGCGCAGATGGCCGATTGGGTTGATTCTGACAGGAAATGTTAAAAATATGTTGTTTTATTTATCAAAGTGTTTGTGTCTCACTAATCTACTTGAAAGCTTTATCACATTCCAAACCTCGTATAATTAGGTTAATTGGATGCATGGAATAAATACACGTACAGATTTAACTCAGGCTTTTCTGGCTTACCTTTTGTGTTCATTGGGTTAGGATTTAGGGTTATGATTAAAGTTTAGGGTTATGGTTTGGGTTAGGGTTATGGTGTAGGGTTAGGTTTAGGGGTTAGGGTTGAGTTTAGGGTTAGAGTTAGGGTTAGGTTTTATTGTTAGGGTTATGATTATGCTAAGGGTTAGGGTTAGGGCTAGGGTTAGGGCTAAGGTTAGAGTAAGGGTTAGGGTTAGGGTTTGGGTTAGGGTTAGGGTTTGGGTTAGGGTTAGTGTTGGGGTTAATTTTAGGGTTAGTGTTAGGGTGATGGGGTTAGGGGTTAGGGTTTAAGGTTAGGGTTAAGGTTAGGTTAGGGTTAGGCTAAGGGTTTAGGATTAGGCTAGGGTTAGGTTTAGGATTAGGGTTAGGGCAGCTGTTGGCCTCATGATGAATGGAGCCCTTGTGTAGGGAAGAATGCCATGAGTCTCAATCCTTCACGGAGTGTTCCCCGCGTGCTCCGGGTTATCTCAACTACATTACGTACACATTGATTAATGTAGAAGTAGGTCAATCCATGAACAAGATTCAGATGTTTTTCCGAGAGGTCAGTTTCTTAATGGGTCATGCTGGGTCAAGTTGGGGCATCTCAGGTGTCCAGTACCAGCAACGTAATACGGTGACCTTCAAACTTTAGGCCGACATACAGGGTGTTCTTTCACGTGAATGCGATGACAGGGTTGGGAATTATCCTTCTACTAGACCTTTGGGACGATGCTGACAAAATATATTCGTGATTTTTGTTGTTGTTATTGATTTTTAATAATAATTATTATAGCTATTTAATTTTTATTTTTACTTTTACTATATAATTCTTAATTTTACTACATAATTCCTAGTTTTTAACAATATAATTCTTCTCTTTTTTTGCCATATTGCCAAGATTGAGTCTTGAAATGAAGTCACACACACACAAACACAAAACACACACACACACACACATACATATATATTTTTTTGTTATTTATTTTTAAAAATTTTTTATTACTGGCATCCGTCCGTCAGAATGTGTGACGATGGTGTGGACTTCGTAGGACGTAGAGATTATACGCTGGTTCCCAATAACAAATCATTGGATAAACCAAGGGGACATGTGGATGATACAGTTTAGCACCAGCGGCGTGCCAGGGGTTGTCTGAATGTTTCATTGTACTAATAATATCCGCCTACGGGACTCGATCTCCGGGTTTCCTTCTCTTAGATGAGTTGCCATCCAAGGTTAACCAGACACCCTTCCACCCGGGGTTCTGCTGGTGATGTTTTTGCTTGACTGGGCTTTGGTGGAGATCGAACTCGAGACCGTCATTTTGAGATTAGCTTTGAGATTACGGGGCCGATCCTGAAATGTCAGTCTCGGAAGCACTTCTCTCAGGAGAAGTTTGGTCTTCCTTATTGCTCGTTTTGCTACAACGGTGTTATAACGAGCATCTTCTGCCTGTTTTAACTTCCTCACACACTACTGTCCACCAACTAGAGCGGTGGTCATTGCTTTCTACATTGTTTTCTATATATCTATATATATTAACTAATCGATCTGGTACGGAAGTAGGAACTACATTGAATGATGCTGGCCGCCAAGTGGTTGTACCGAAAATAACACAAAGGAATCTGCACACTATTGTACGAAGAAAACAACACCGTATGAATGAGGCAGGAAACTAGTATTCAAAAGAATGTTTCATTTAATTTCTTCTGGAGACCATTAATTGGTTTAGCGGTTCTAAAAGATATAGTTTAAAGCGTGCACAGTAAACCCAATGATACATAGTTGTATTATTTATCAGCTGATAATGACTCATCTAGAACGCAATGGCGGAATGTAATCAGGGGGAATGGAATAAGGAAAAGGCGTTTTTTGAAGGGTTGAACCAATGACACGGTTATCTTTTTGTAACAATTCACCATGGAAACTATTTACCTCATGACTTAAGTTGTTTGTTTCTTTGTTGTTGTTTTTTGTTTTTTGTTTTTTTTTTTTTTTTTTTTTTTTATTTAAGAATCTTTTGCAGAGACCCATACAAGTTCAATAACTCATAAGAGTGCTTGAAGAGTTGTCCGTCGTTGCACTTGCGTGTTCGACTTTACACCGAGTCAAGACAAGTTCATCACGCGTCGCCGGCCTGCCGAGAGATCTACGCATTGTGTCGTAGAGAGATAATGTGCAGGGTGCTGCTGGCGTGTAAGACTCGTGGGGGTTATCAAGTCATGCACCCTCCAAAAGTACATTCCACCGATATTTTAATAATTTCCTTTGTTAGTGTCATCCTTTTTGACATTTGTGCACAAATAAACTTGTAAAGACATTGAGGTCAGGTCGGATAAGATCGTGGGATACGGAGAACATTTTAAACCAAAAGGAACTCTAAATATTGGTGACGCCGCTTCGGTTTCACGTGAGGATATCTTAATCATTTAACGACCAGGGTAGTTGAAAATTTCAGTCTCAAATCAACTTTCGGTCCATGTATCGTTATTAAAACGTTATGCATAATATTATATTGCCAACTTTGACCAAATGACCAGTTGCGAAACTAATTTCTGAAAAGGACCAGGTCAAAATAAACACTGAAGTTATCAAGTCATGATGTGCTGTCTGAGAAAATATCAATATAGATTTAATGGCTTTGAATCGGATGTCAGAAAACTTAAAGTAGCAGATCTGTAGTTTGTGAGGAGACCATCAAGTAGGTATCAATGAGTTTCAGTAAGCTCCCTTTCATTAACCAACATTTACAATGCATATTTCGAAGGGGAACAAATAATAATTTGCATCAGAACTTGTATACTGTTCTCAAAGAAAATTTTCTCTGGCTTCTAGGACGGCTAATCGACTGGCAGCGTCATTTTCAATGGACACCGTAGCCAAGGATTTGAGCCTTTCCTGAGTTATAGACAACCGTAAACAGGTTTAATCAATTTTAGGTTTTTAAAAAAAACAACTTCTTTCAGCATTTGCGACGTAGACTGGATTGTCATCAAAATTCGATGAGAAATTACTGTATTTGGGTGGAAAAACATTCAGATATTGTTTAAAAATATAAGAATATTCCGTGTTAGTGACTTGTCGGAGACATTTATTAGTATGCTTTGCAAATCTTGACACATTTTCAACAGTTCCTTTCGAGAGAATTTTCGCAATCCTTTTAAAATTGTTGTTTTGTTATTTCCTTTGCTTGAAACGTCCTGTCAAAGAAATAAATAGCAGATCCAACTATGATGTTTTTTAAAGTAGATTAGCCAGTTTTTTATGCTAGTTAGGGTGGGTGGGGGGGGGGGGGAATGGGGGGGGGGGGGCGAGTGAATTTTTAAAAAAAAAAAAAAGTCCAAAACGCAAAAATAATTAGCTTTTAACAATTTAAATCGATTAGGTTTATATAAGTTCCATTTTGTAACTTTAAAAAAAAAAATAGTCCCAAAAATGTATGTTTGATTTTGGGGCGGGTGTGGTGGAGCTAGAAATGGAGCGAAAATTGGTGGCTGCCCAGAAAATTTTTGATAGCTTCAAAATGAAAGGACACTGTGTTTAGTTTTCCTCATTTGACATTTAATTTCACAGCAGCAGAGTTTAGCTTCTCAGCCCTCATTATTTGGAATTGACATCAAATTTCTATAGCGCGACCAAACGAGAAGAGTATCAATCCCTTACATCCCTGCCAAAAAAAACTAATAACATGGTTAGAAAAGTTAACGAAAGTTAGTGTATAACCAATGTCCGCCTATGGATGAGGGTAAATTAGGTAGAACAATTTTGTGTCTGTTCTCCATGTCGGACAGACAGACAACGCCCTCCACCCTACCATGGCCGATGCTTTTGATTAATTTCTCTACTTGCACAGCAGATCTACATAGGGCTCTGTGTGGCCCGTTATCGTCTCTGTGTGCATGGCTTAACAAAAGGCCTTTCTAGAGCCTCTCATTGTGCAGTTATCTCGACAGACGAATGACAGAGAGATATTGCTGTGCACCAAGTGCGAGATAACATCTGCCAAGATAATCTGTAAATAGCATCTTATTTCTAAGGTTGATTTTGTTGTTTTACATTATAGTATAGTCATTGTATTACTTCGAAGTTCACCTGAATCTCACTCTGAATGAGCATGTGATTACATGTAGCACCACCTGAAGTAAAATACACCAAATGGTCATTCTATTACATGTAAGGCCCCTTGCAGCGTATTACACTGTAAAGCCACCTAGGTATGAACAGTAGTGTAGCTAGAGCTTATGGCCCCCTTGGCGGTCATTCATTTTACCGCCCCTCATTCATATGAAGGAGCTAAAAATGCCCTCCCCCCAAAATGTCACCCTGGCTAATCACCTGTCCTTAGTGTAAATGAATCACCCAGTCGGACAACTTTGAGATGCGCCTATGATCTATTAACAAAAGCTTGGTAAAACGGATGGGGATTTTTTGTTGAAATGACGTAAGACTCAAGTGAACAGAGAATCAATGTACAAACTCTCATCATTGCTTAGATGATTGCCAATGTACAAACTGTCATCATTGCTTAGATGATTGCCAATGTACAAACTGCCATCATTACATAGGTGATTGCCAATGTACAAACTGCCATTATTGCTTAAATGATTGCCAATTTACAAACTGCCATCATTACATATATAATTGCCTAGTCCTTGAACACGCCGCTACCAAAGAGTTCCATTGAACAAACACAATCTTCGCCTCTCATTACCCTCCTGTGTTGACACTTGAGCGTCACTAAGACGCTGGGGCGCTGAATGAAACTAATTTAGGCGTAAACAATCTGCGAGATCTATTTGTCCTCCGTCTTTTTGAAATAAACGTAAAAAATCTTTTGTATTTGGTGACAAGCTTCTGTGGTTTGGCATAGGGGCGGGTGAGTGACTGGTGGATAATCATTGCATGATTCCGTATTTATGTGGTCATATGTTCATATGCAAAAGAGACATGAAGGCGGTTAACATCAACATCTCAAATTGGGAGGACCTGGCGGAGGATCGATCCACATGGCGGGGCATCGTGAAGGAAGGATCACTACGTGCCGAGGAGCTCTACAGGGCGGAAGCAGCTGTGAAGAGAGCGCGGAGAAAGGCAATAAAACACTACTCCACCGCATTCGTGTGCGGGACATGCACAAGAGACTGCCATTCGTGGATCGGTCTCATTAGCCACACGAAGAGCTGCAACCAGACAAGATAATATATCGTCTCTCGTAGACGGAAAGATGCCATACATACATACATACATGATCATCCTATATATAAATACATATATAGATATATAGATATGTAACAATTAACTAGCCTGCATGGGTGAACGTTTTTGAAAAGATTTTTACATTGGACAGGGTACTGACAGCCATGATGTCGATTTTTTAATAGACATTTGTTGGAATTTAAGGATGTTAAAAAATGGATCGTAGTAGGTAGTAAATGTCTTGAACAGAAACAAATATGATCAGAAATTGATAACAAGAGGAAATTAAATTTCCTTGACGTTGGGGTTGTCAGATTTTCTTCAAATTCAGGATTTGAGGTTATACGAGTAAGCTCCAGTTGTACAAGTAAGCACCACAGTTATACAAGTAAGCTCTACAGTTATACAAGTAAGCTCCACAGTTATACAAATAAGTTCCACAGTTATACCGAATCCTTGGTCCATAATGTCAGGCTGCCCCTGCGTCCTACTGACACTTTGGTCCATAATGTGTGGCTGCCCTTGCGCCTTACATGATTTCTTGGTCCATAATGTCTGGCTGCCCTTGCGCCTTACATGATTTCTTGGTCCATAATGTCAGGCTGCCCTTGCGCCTTACATGATTTCTTGGTCCATAATGTCTGGCTGCCCTTGCGCCTTACATGATTTCTTGGTCCATAATGTCTGGCTACCCTTGCGTCTTACTGACTCGTTGGTCCATAATGTCAGACTTCCCTTGCGTTCTTCTGACTCCCTGGTCCATATTTTGTCTATAATACTCTCCTGTGAGAAATGACAAATGCATACAGAAAATCAATGCCACCAAATTAAGAAATGGCGGAAACAGTGAAGTCAGTGTGATTTACCGGCTTAAACTTGTCATTTTGCTAGAATAATGACTTGTAGGAGGCGGGCGGGGGTTGGGGGCCAGTCTGTTTGATACACAAGGCAGCGCTTCTAATGTTTTTAGTTAGTAATATGAAATACAACCAGAAGGCCTTATCTTTTATAAATTATCTTAGCTATCTTTGTTCTAAAATATTTTGGTTCGACGATATTTTAGCTCTAAGATATCTGAGTTTCAGCTAATTTCAGCTCTTAGATATTTTAGCTCTATCATAGATTTGTTCTAAGACATTTTAGCTCTATCATAGATTTGTTCTAAGACATTTTAGCTCTATCATAGATTTGTTATAAGACATTTTAGCTTTGTCATATATTTATTCTAAGATATTATAGCTCTGTCATAGATTTGCTCTAAGACATTTCTTCTCTATCATAGATTTACTCTAAGAAATTTTAGCTCTGTCATAGATTTATTCTAAGATATTTTAGCTCTATCATATATTTATTCTAATTTATTTTAGCTCTATCATAGATTTATTCTAAGATATTTTAGCTCTATCACAGATTTGTTCTAAAATATTTTAGCTCTGTCATAGATTTATTCTAAAGTACTTTAGCTCTCAGATAACGTTGTTCTTAAATATTTTTAGTTTACAGATTTTTTTTAAATTTAAGTTTAGTTATTCCTTTAACACGTTTAGTCACAAAAGATAACAATCATTTTCACTGGATCAAACCTAGACATTTTTAGAACCTTTCATTTGTACTTGTTCAACATATCAGTTATGTTGTTTAAGTCTTTTTTAACCAAGAAATTGATTGTGTCTAAGAAATGGATCCTTCCATCAGCTGTCTCTCACATTCAAAAATACTTAAAATAATCTCCATTCCCACATCATTCAAGTTTGTCGGAGACATATGGATATGTACTTACCTTATGTGATATTGGTACTGTAAATGTCCTTCTATTTATACCTTCATAAAAAATATACATTTTGTTGCCAAATTTTTTAAGCTGTTAAATTGTTAAACTATACATCAAAAAATAATTTATTTTTGTTAAATATATGTAATATTTCGTTCACTGTCCATTTGAGGAGTTAATGTAAAAGTGTCAAAGAAATGGGGAACATAAATATCATGTTATCATAGAAGCTTATTTTTTTTAAATCTTTTTTTTTACAGATCCCAATTTAAGGAATTTACTTTAATCTTATCAAGATTGCTTGTTGCTGGGGACGTACAGGGGGTGGGGTGGGGCTGTGGGGCAGCCATGTCGCATTTACTATCAGGTGTTGGCCAGCGTTCTCGGCACCAGTCAGTTGAGATCGTCTGCTTGTCAGGAGTTGATGGCCGCCAGCAGACGATATCAAAAGTTGTGGTTATTTTAGAGAAGCGAAGTAGTTGCTGAAGGTACGCTAGATCGTTATGATAGCAGATCTCTTGCTCGCGGTCTTTCATCGCATTTAGTAAAGTTCTTACTTGTACATTTAGCTATCTGTTCATTTCACTTTTCTTTTTTTTTTTTTAAATACACATTTGGGATATTAGATGATACCAGTGTGAGGAGTTCTGTTGTACATATAACGCTAGTTTGTTATGTGTTGTACATATAACAGTGGTTTGGTATAGTTGTGCATGGTATATGGTGGTTGGGCATACGGTATAAATATGACGCTAGTTTTGGAGCTGGGTTATATGTTGTACGTATAACAGTGTTTGGGTAATTATCTGCAAAAGAAAATCGCTTTGACTCATGCTTTTGGAATTAGATGACTTAATGTTCGTCTGTGCCTCTAGACGGGCACACTTGCCGTTACTTGATGTAGTGCCTGTGTACGTGGCAGAGCCTGCGTATAAGTAAAATTGACATTTAGGGGAATGCATTATCAGTTTTATGTCCGTGAAGAAAGTATTAATTACATTATCAATGATATTAATCATAATCATTGAATTCTGTTTGTGATACTTCCGAAATGCACTAAATGAATCATCATTGCCATCTGATAACTTATAACTATTTTCTGCTAGTTGCGTTCTATCATCAAACAATTGAAATTTATATTTTTGGATTGAATTATTTAGAAAAGTCGATATTTTCCTAGATCTGTAAACCTATTTGCTTCCATTAATTTCATTTCAAATATCAAGTTTGAAACCTTCCGTCAAACTTCAACAAATTGATATCGATTTTTAATTATATTTTTTAACAGATTCTGAGCCTCGGCAGAGGGCAGACATCGCCGCAACAGTATCTTCTCTGCTGGCACACGAACCAAGCTCACCCGGAAGCACTTCCGACGTGGACCCAACCCATGACCAGCACGAGACCGCACCACATCGTTCACACGCACCATCAGGTGCGCACCGAGAAGCAAACGACACCTACCCTGCACTTCTTGAGATCAGCTTATCCCAGGGCAGTCCGTCTCCTCTGGTCCGGCGGAAGTCTGAGAAATCCGTTGATCCCAGCGTCCCCGGGGACCCGCGTCCCACATCCCATCTAAAGGCCGCAACCCAAAGAACAAAATACGGTGCCGCTGAAGCTACGCCCACGTCTGCTAGTGTTTTGGGGATTTTTAAAAGAGTTTTTTCTCGATTCGGTCCCAAATCGCCGGATCTGCGTAGAGAAGAAGGCGGAGCAAATCATTATTCATCAGGGGCGGAAACCGATCCTTTACACCCAACCATGGAGCACGCTGCGAATGGATTTTATAACAAGAAAAAATCGCCCGAGGATGGCGAAGGGGACAAAACCCCAGATAAGCCAACATTTTTCGTCTATTACCTCGCCTGTTTTGCCACAATAGGAGGACTGCTGTTTGGATATGATACCGGTAGGAAAATTCTTTTCATTTCGTCGTGAAATCTTTATAATACCGGTAGGAAGATTCGAATACACTTTTCATTTCTTCGTTAAATCTTTATGATACCGATAGGAAGATACTAATTCTCTTATCCTTTCTTCATTAAGTCTTAGCTAAACTGCGTCAAACGTTTCAGTTTAAACATTTATATAAACAAACGTTAAATTTAAATGGCAATGGACCCATTTCCGTGTGTCCAGATCTTCCGTAACTTGATTAGAATTTTTTAAAATAATGTTTCGTCCGTGTGTTATTCATCAAATTATGTGCTCTCCGTTTGGGCTCTATGGGCTCCACTTTGGGTCACATGATAAATATTTCTAATACACTGTCCCCACATCACACAGTAGTTTGCCATGAGAAACATTTCTAATACACTGTCCCCACAGCACACACTAGTTTGCCATGAGAAACATTTCTAATTCACTATCCCCACATCACACAGTAGTTTGCCATGAGAAACATTTCTAATACACTATCCCCACAGCACACACTAGTTTGCCATGAGAAACTTTGTTCACCATCTTACCACGATATGGCATCATGTTTTGGGGTTGGCCCATCGTGACATCATGTTTTGGGGTTGGCCCATCGTGACATCATGTTTTGGGGTTGGCCCATCGTGACATTATTTTTTGGGGTTGGCCCATCGTGACATTATGTTTTGTGGTTAGCCTATCGTGACATTATCTTTGGGGTGACCCATCGTGACATCATGTTTTGGGGTTGGCCCATCGTGACATCATGTTTTGGGGTTGGCCCATCGTGACATTATAATTGGGCCTGGCCCATCATTAGAATATGTTAATTTTGTTTAAAGTATACCAGATTCGTTTATTGGTGGAAATTAGCATAGGTAGGTCAGCACTGTCCAGACGGCTTAAGGGCAGGTTAAACACCAAAATTGAAATAAGGGAATTTGACCATTTTTTTTGTTTCAGTTGTTAGTAATCATCTTATAGATCAATTAAAAAAATATATAAAAAATCCAGGTTAGTAAAAAATAATGATTTTCATCAATTATAGGGCAAATCTTTGCGAAAATATATAAAAATGACCAAATTGTGGGCTTTGATATCTCAAGAAGAGATAGACCTAGAACCCTACAAAATTGATATGTTGTAATTCATAATGGTGTTGTAATAGTTTACTAAAATATTTGTAGTAAAGTAAAAAATGTAATTTACCTGAATTTTATAGATATCCATGTTCTTCGATGAAAAAATCTTGGGGTATGGGTTAACATTTTCCTGAATATTTCTTATACTTGTAAAACAATCTAATTAAAATTACTACACTAGCACAACAAGTATGTAAAGAAAATGCCTGCCAATTTATGCAGTAATTCATTTAGTAATTTAGAAGTTATAGGGTTTGATGTGAATTTTTTTAATGAAAAATGAGATTTTGAGAAAATTAAAGAAAACTTACAAATTTACAATTTTTAGGGAAATTTACAAAGATTAAAACCCTCCTGCAACATAAAACTCTTCCTGATCCAATTCCTTACTAGATAATATAGACTTTTTAGCCCTTTTAGCTTTACTTTTATCTAAATTTTGAATAAGCGAGGATGATACACGCTTTTTATCGATTTTAGAAAATGTCTGAAAACAATATTTTCCAAAATTTAAACCTAAATTTTTAAAAATGTCCCCCCTTTTTAATTCACCATTGTTATAAACTATGGTGGCATCATCTACAGCTATTTCTAGTCTCTTTCTCCCAACAAATGAGGTCTTCGGACAGCGATACCAAATTAAATTATGGAATGCTTCATTTGCGTTTTGAGTCCCCCCGTGAACGCATTTTGCTAAAAGAGCATCAGATGAAAGCTCCTTAAATACTGGCATAATAATATTTATAACAAAGGAAGGAAGAACATTCTTATTCGCAGTTATCAAATCTTTATCTTTGGGACACCAACTACCGCAATCGCTATGTTTACCCTCACGGTGATGAAATATTGCCCAAATACTTTTTTTCATTTTACCCATGTCCCCTGAATTTTTTCTAATTGCTGCACCATAATGTCCTTGAATGCGTTTTATAGCAGATTTAGTTAATCTGCCTGCCCCACCTATTCCTTTATAACTTTTACCATTATCCACAAATAATTTACCTTTATTTTCATTAACTTTATCTAGCAAGCGTTTCCCCATTCGCTTCTGGACATGACCGCAACATTCTAATTTTGATATAGTAACTCCTTCATAAACTGGAGGATTAGCTTCAGCTACATTTTTAAAACTTTTAGAATCCCCATCCCCTAAATAGCCAGTATAAGTGAGATTATACTTTTGTTGAGAACGGCGAAAGATTTTTAATATGCCTTTTGGTTCCATCTGACCAGATGTACCTTGGTGATTAGAATCACATTCACCGGCATCCATGTGGTTTACAAACCACTCCTGATAATCAGAAATATCAGGAAATCTTTTCTTGGCCTTGGCACATTTATCACAGTAATTGCTACTCACATGAGTATCAACTACTTTAGAGGGCCCTTTATTAGAATTTACTGACAAAACAGTAGCTACTCCATTCTTCGAAACAAAGCCGCGCCGTTGCCAGGTCCCATCACAGGAAACAGTAACATCTGTACCCTGGGCTTCTTTCAATTCCAATGCAGCCTGAGACATGCACTGTTTTGCTACTTCATTAGTAGCAGAATGAATTCTCTCCTTGTATTTAGATACAATAGGAGCACTTACAGGGGGAGGCATGTCCATATTCCCAAGAAATCTCTTGGTTTTCTCTTGATGACAGCCAATGCTGTTCATCGCTAACTGCAATCGCAGGTTGACATTCTCGGTGCATGTCTTAAATTCAATTTCATGCCTACACTTTGTACATTTAAAATATAAAATACTGCTCACCCCATTTAGCTTTTCTCTAACAGAATAATTTGTAAGCTGCTCACAAAATGAACAAGCAAATGATTGTACTAATGTTATAATTAATCCCACATCTACTAAGCGATAACCACTAATTTCAGGAAATTTTGGACTACAAATATTTAATGAATCGTTAAGTTTTTGAAAGGAAGAAGATGTGGGTACTGGTTTTAAATTATTATCAACAGTGTCCATAACAATATCTTCGATGATATTATTATCAGGAACGTTTTCCCTGCACACAGTTACTTGAGTACAAGTAGCAGTGGTAGTTTCACTACCACTAGGCTTATCCTTTTTAGTGTATCTATTTCCCTGAAATTTACGCTTTTTACAGCGATATCTATTTCCATTCTTTTTTGCTTTAACTTTATCCATTGCTATTGTAAGATTATTATCAAATAAAATTAGGAGGCCCTTTAAAAACAGAAAAATCCAACACAGTTTAGAAATACTTCCACCGCGTGTGAATGAACTGCTGAAAAATGTAAACAATGCAGGTAGGCCCAGTGAGCCTAGTGGTTTTAAAAGAAGCGCTGTGATTGGCTGAAAACTATTTTTGGCAAAGGATATCCTGTTCTAACAACCAATGAAATTAAATTTAACAACATAGTATATTCCCTTAATAAAATGGTATGGATTTAAATTTCATAAATGTGGGTGAAAAAATAATTTAAATCGGATAATTACAAGCAAAGATATAAACATTTTAAAATTTTGCATAATTAATTAGGTAATTTTGTTTATACCTTGCACATTTCAAAAATTTAATTAAAATACTTTTATTGCTTTTATTTACAAAATAAAAGTACGATTGTGTTTGGAAATGAATATACTTCACAGATAAGCAGTTTTCTAAAATTAGTTTTTTTAACTAAAAATTAAGATTTTAGGTGTTTTTAATATGTTCTCTTCTGTTGACTTGTGTCTTTGAGGTAACAAGTCATTTTATACTCTTTATTTTAAATATGGAATTTTTTAAAGAGTGATTGTAAATTCTGTCAAGCGATATTGCCATTAAGAAATGTAATACCAAATATCGTCTTGAATGAACAGAAATATTCCAAGTAACTTAAATGTTAGCCAATGTTGCTCTTAAATAATGGGGCTATAATAATATTGTCTGTACAAAGTGACGTATGCCTTCTAACCTTTCCTTCCATCCCAGGAATTGTGTCAGGTTCTATGCTCCTGATAGAAAAGGAGTTTGACCTGTCCACTATATGGAAAGAGTTGATTGTCAGTGGGACGGTTGGGGCTGCCGCTGTCTTCGCGCTCTTTGCTGGGTTTACCTGTGACTACCTGGGAAGAAAGGTGAGGACAGTTTAGAGGATTTAATTGTTACATCTTATTCCAAGACATCAAAGTCCATTTTTTTAAATTTAAAGTTTACTTGCTGGGGAACACCGTCCAACTGTGCGTACTAGCAAGGACCATGAATTTTTTTTATAATTTCTCTGCTGTTTTATTGGGAAGGGAATGAATTAGACTGGAGTGAGTTTAGTTAGGAATATGATACCAAGATTTTTTTTAAAATTGACATTTTTTGCACAGGTGTGTCAAACAATGATGACATCACCCTTAAGCAGTGTCATGTTGCTCAAGCTCTTTGCAAGACTATCATAAGATTCTGTGGCACAGCTAATTTAAGAGTCCTTTATATAGTATACGCTGTGCACATAATGTTCTCTTGTCGATAAACCAGCGCAGATGAGATTTGATATCGTAACATTTCATACGGATCGTTGACCAATTCTTGGCAGAAAAATTTGATTGTGTCGTAGTGTCATGGTTATTTTAACTGTGAGGAACATCCAATGTAATATTTGCATTGCTACACACTTTTGCGGGATAGTGGTGGATAAGACGTAATTTTAGGCCAGGCCCAGCCCTACGGTTGCTGACGCCCCGGGCAAGCTTAACTTTGGCGCCCAAAGTACAATCATAAAAAATATTTGCAATGAAAAATGTCGGGATTAGATAATGAGTTTATTACCTGGGCTGTTTTTAACAAACAGTGAACAGTAAAAATGTTTTTTGTAACTTGTATTGGGACAGTATGAACTATTAACCTATCGTGCGCAGTATGAACAATTAGCCTACCGTGCGCAGTGTGAACAATTAGCCTACCGTGGACAGTATGAACAATTAGCCTACCGTGGACAGTATGAACTATTAACCTATCGTGCGCAGTATGAACAATTAGCCTACCGTGGGCAGTATGAACAATTAGCCTACCGTGCGCAGTATGAACAATTAGCCTACCGTGGGCAGTATGAACAATTAGTCTTCCGTTTACACTCTGAACAATAAGCCTACCGATGAGATTTTTTTCTAGCCTTTAGATCAGCAAATCTTTTGATTGCCCTTTCTATTTTGCTTCCACTGCGCCACACATGAAATTATTTTTCTTTTTTGGAAGATCGTTAATGGCGCCCTCAGCATACGGCGCCCCGGGCAACTGCCCCAGTTTCTGGTTCCTTTAGGCCAAAACCCGGTGCATGCGTAAGAGATTATATCTTCCCTCTACAGATTACTATCATGATGGCATCCATTGTATTTGTTGCCGGCGCCATCGTCATGGGAGCTGCCCAGAGCAAAGAGATGTTGTTGGTCGGGAGAATTATTGTTGGTATCGGAATAGGTGAGTGAAGCAAAATTTTTTTGTTTATAATTAGTGATCGAACGCGGAGCAGCAGGTGGGGTAGATAAAGGATAGCAGCAAATAGTTGTTCAGCTCTACTCAAGTTCGTGCACGAAGACTGGCTTCACGTCTTGGAACATCTTCCCAGTTGCTATTGATGTATGTATCATCTTCTCCGTACAAGATCCCCCCCCCCCCATATTGATGTATTATAGTCTTCTCCGTATACGGTTTGCGCCCCCCCCCTCATATTGATGTATGTGTCATCTTCTCTGCACAAGATTTGCTCCCAATATTGATGTATGTGTCGTCTTCTCCTTACAGGGTTTGCCTCAATGACAGTTCCGGTCTACGTGGCAGAGGCGGCCCCGCCATCCATCCGAGGAAGGCTGGTAACAATAAATCAGCTGTTTATCACCATTGGTATTCTCATCTCTAGTGTGGTGGCTGGTGGGTTTAGCAGTCTTGAGAAGACAGGCTGGAGGTAGGTTTCATGGCACCACTTCGATTGGGCTCTCCTTTTTTCAATCATTAAACATCAATTGCCCGTGACATTTGGGTACAACCGTGTTTCCCTTTCACAAGCTTTATTGTACGTATCATTATGTAACTTCCTATGTAGAGCTTTACCTGACGATGCTCACACAGGTACATGCTGGGTCTTGCTGGCGTGCCCGGTGTCATTCAGTTCATCGGCTTCATCTACCTGCCCGAGTCTCCCAGGTGGCTGGTCTCCAAGGGCAAGGACGATAAGGCCAGGGCGGTGCTGCAGAGGATCAGGGGAAAGGAGGACGTGGATGATGAGATGAAGGAAATCCAGGATGCCTTGGAGGAGAGCAAGAAACAGTCAGGTAAGATATTCTCAGCGCTGCATGCTCCCTGGTCCATTTCATGAAAAGTTATCTGAAGTATTTTTTATTGTCGTGATCTTTTCTTTAGGAACGGGTGTAGGGTCATTAGGTAGAAATGTAGCTGGGGAAGGAAGGGAATGAATCAGATGGGAGTGAGGTTGTTTGGTAAGGGAATGAATCAGATGGGAGTGAGGTTGTTTGGTAAGGGAATGAATAAGATGTGAGTGAGATTGTTTGGTAAGGGATGAATCAGATGGGAGTGAGGTTGGTTGGTAAGGGAATGAATCAGATGGGAGTGAGGTTTGTTGGTAAGGGAATGAATCAGATGGGAGTGAGATTGTTTGGTAAGGGATGAATCAGATGGGAGTGAGGTTGGTTGGTAAGGGAATGAATCAGATGGGAGTGAGATTGTTTGGTAAGGGATGAATCAGATGGGAGTGAGGTTGGTTGGTAAGGGAATGAATCAGATGGGAGTGAGGTTGGTTGGTAAGGGAATGAATCAGATGGGAGTGAGGTTGGTTGGTAAGGGAATGAATCAGATGGAAGTGAGATTGTTTGGTAAGGGATGAATCAGATGGGAGTGAGGTTGGTTGGGGAGAGAATGAATTAGTTGGGAGTAATGCTAGTTAGAAAGGAAATAAGCTTACCTGCTCTTTTGGGTAAGATGTAATACAAGAAAATAATGTTCTTTTTACAAGAAAAAAACAATCTTTTTTTTTTAATCTATTATTCGGGCTTCCATTTATTGTCGTGTGTTAGTCGTAACTTGTTGTCAAGTATCTTTGGTAAATCAGAGATTAAACTCAAGCTTCCTAATTAATTTGAAAGTTTATATTGCACACTAAATACTAACCCTTACTCTAATGTGTAAAAAGCACAACAACAAATATTTGCATGTCAGGATACTTATCACTATTCTATGCTGTAGCCTGTATTTTCACTATCCATGACTTTTATGACAGGTTTTGTCCTGGGCCGTGTCGTCCGGACGCCTCATATCAGGAAAGCCCTTTTTGTGGGCTGCGGGCTGCAAATATTCCAACAGTTGTGTGGTATCAACACGGTCATGTGAGTGCTGTTTGTAATATTAATTAAAGTAGCAGAAATTTAATTACAACAGAACTAAGGTGTCTTACGTTGTCGTCATACTATGTTGGTGTTAATCCAAGGTATTTTAAAAGTATTATAACTATCTCGTTCATTTTGTAATGATAATGACATAAGATATTCAATGAAGAGTTACGTACTTGATTTGTTAATAATTACCTCTCTGTTCATCTTCCTAACAGTTATTATAGCGCAACTATTCTCCGTATGGCTGGATTTTCCGCCAAACTGGCCATATGGCTCGTTTTGGTCCCTAACGGCATCAACTTCCTGTCAACCATTGTAGGGGTTGCTTTGGTGGAGCGGCTGGGAAGGAAGAAGCTGACCGTGGCAAGTTTTATAGGTAAGGTCAAGGGCACCATTTTGACAATGAAATTTTTCCCTTGTTATCGATTCTACTCTAATCCCAGGACCGAATGACATTTGTACCGAATGGCATTTGTACTGAATGACATTTGTTTTGTATGACAATCTCCTGCCTCCCTGTATCCATGGTGTGGTCACATGACATTTGTACGACAGTCTCCTTCCTCCCTGTATCCCAGGTGTGGTCACATGACATTTATATGACGGTCTCCTTCCTCCCTGTATCCCAGGTGTGGTGACAGCTTTGGTGGTGCTGGCCGTTGGGTTCCAGCTGTCGGCCAACTTCTCGCCGTCCATTAATCGGAACGTAACCGAGTTCTATGGCAACCACTCTGAGGCTAGCGATGACTGCTACAGAAGCACATACTCGTAAGTCAACTTTAAGTCTCCATTTTAGATAATGACCACTGTTTTTTTAAATATAATATGCACATACTAAATGCTTGCTACCACACTCTGTCCTTTCTGTAATAGAGTGTGTGCAAGTCCTAATCATAATGTGCTAGTCATTATCATAATGTGCAAGCCTTAATCATAATGTGCAAGCCTTAATCATAATGTGCAAGCCTTAATCATAATGGGCAAGCCTTAATCATAATGGGCAAGCCTTAATCATAATGTGCAAGCCTTAATCATAATGTGCAAGCCTTAATCATAATGGGCAAGCCTTAATCATAATGGGCAAGCCTTAATCATAATGGGCAAGCCTTAATCATAATGGGCAAGCCTTAATCATAATGGGCAAGCCTTAATCATAATGTGCAAGCCTTAATCATAATGGGCAAGCCTTAATCATAATGGGCAAGCCTTAATCATAATGGGCAAGCCTTAATCATAATGGGCAAGCCTTAATCATAATGGGCAAGCCCTAAACTTATTGTGCAGCTTGAATTGATTGATGTTGGCCAAAAATAAGTTGTTACCTGTTACCCATTTCATTGTTACAACGTTTTCCGGGTCATGCCTTAAGTTTCCTTATCGTCCTCCAGGTCATGCGAGTCTTGCATTGAGAGCAAACACTGTGGCTTTTGTTACGACAGCAGCGGAGATGACGGGGGCAGCTGTGTCCTGGCCAATCCTGACGACGAAGATCTGGGCGCGGACTACGGACACTGTGCCTCCAATGAAACTCACAGACCGGCGGGCAATTCGACCAGGAACTGGTCTCACGGATTTTGTCCCACCGATTACACCTGGATGGCCGTTCTAGGACTGGCCTTGTTTGTCATGGCGTTTGCACCTGGTGAGTTTTATAACTAATGCTGAACAATAATAAAGCTGTGCATTTTTTTTAATTAACAAGTAGTATTGCTCATGCTAAAAACTAAAACGAAAATTTATGATGCAAAACAATCGAGAAATTTCTGAAGTTCATCAACCATCAAATTAAACTGGCAAATATTGTTGTTGGCGTTCAAATCCCATCTGTTTTAATATGGAAACTTAAAGTTTACAACACTTTTATCACTGCAACCAAATTACAAGCCAGTGCACTTTTAAGTGATAAGGAGGTTAAGAGCAGCGTTCCGTAGACTTTTACGTTTGGCGGACCGATGATCAAGTTTTCAAATGGCACCAGGGAACGGTGCTAGATTTATTTATACATATTTTCTTATTATTTGGCCATTATTATTCGTGTTGTGCGGACCGGCCAAGTAAGGCTCACGGACCGGCCAAGTGAGGCTCACGTACCGGCCAAGTAAGGCTCACGGACCGGCCAAGTAAGGCTCACGGACCGGCCAAGTAAGGCTCACCGACCGGCCAAGTAAGGGTCACGGACCTACCAAGTAAGGCTCACGGACCGGCCAAGTTTGGCTCACGGACCGGCAAAGTTTGGCTCACAGGACCGACCAAGTTTGGCTCACAGGACCGACCAAGTTTGGCTCACAGGAACGGCCAAGTAGGGCTCACGGACCGGCCAAGTAAGGCTCACGGACCGGCCAAGTAAGGCTCACGGAACGACCAAGTTTGGCTCACAGGACCGACCAAGTTTGGCTCACAGGATCCACCAAGCTCGGCTCACAGGACCGACCAAGTTTGGCTCACAGGCCGGTGCCATTTCGCGGATCAACATTTGAGGGAAACAGCTGGTTTACAATACATCTGCGTTCTTAGCTAGTTTATTGCATGAGCTTCTTTGGTGAAAGCCTAGACACAAACTATCAATTCAAATCTCGTTTCGAAGTTGTAAGTATTCCTAAATGACAAAAATCCATGCCTTCCATGTAGTTGTGTCTAAAAATTTCAGCAAATTATTGATTGATGTTTTAAAATTCAATATTGTATTGTATTTTGATAAGGTAAGGTTCCAATAAAAAACACTCGAAATAAAAGTATCACGGCGATTGAAATCAGTAACTACCCTCTCATGTTTATGTGTTGCAGTGGCGGCGTCGGGGGGGGGGGGGGGACTCGCAGATTTTGCGTATTTTTTAATTGTCTGTTCACCTCAAAGTCTGTACTTCATAAATGGAAATGTGGGGGGAGGGGAAACGTATTTTAACCATTGAATAACTGAATATTTTATATCAAGGTGTTCACATCTGTTGTAGTCTCTACCCCTCTTCTCCACCCCCACACCCCGCCCCACCCCCAAAACACACACACTGTTTGCAATATTGACCCGCCACCGAAATTCTGTTTAAGTTTGTTTCAGCACCCGAGGCAAAGAATAGCTAAAGCCTTTGCCAATTTATAGCAATCGGCTGAATCTTTGTCACACATTTCTGCAACTTCTCGTCAATAACCTTATTTTATTCTTCTGTTCAGGCCTGGGGCCCATGCCGTGGACCATCAACTCAGAGATTTACCCCATGTGGGCGAGGAGCACGTGCATTTCTATAGCCACCGGATGTAACTGGATATGTAATCTGATCGTCTCCCTCTTCTTTTTAACCCTCACAGAAGCCATCACTAAATACGGTAAGCTTTGTTGCTATACTATTATATCATTGATATACCACAAACGGTCCAAGGCTATACTATAATGTCATTTGTATTCCACCGACGGTCCACGGAAACACTACTGCCAATAAACACGTGTTGTGATGAGTAGCGTAGTGGAGCTGAACCATTCATATCATATCGTTACGGTAAGGGTTTGGGACATTTGGAGAGAAAAGTATCTTGTTGGTAGTTGAAAAGTTGTGAGGGGGGCTGGTCAAGAATCGTTAGTGTTTGTCACATAAATTCAATAGAAAAGGGCAAATGCTTAACTTCTAAGACTGGGAAGGAAATAGTTGAAAGGGGATACCAGACGGCTTGAAATAGAAGGTAGCTGAGGACCGCTAGTAAGTTAAGTAAGAGACCAGAGAATATTTGATTGCTTCCATGTGTCGATATGCTTACACAAACATGAATTATTTTCTATGTTTATTGCTATTTTCATACAATTAATTTCACGTAAGTTTTCACATATCCTGCTCTACTATTTTCTCCATACGGTTTGAACACAACCCTTTTTATATCATCCTCGTCTTGAAAAACTAAATTACCCAGAACAGTAGAAATCTTAGTCAATATGTCTTAATTAGCAAAAAGGCCTATTAAATTTCCTCGTCTCAAAAGACTAAATTGTCCAGAAGGTTAGAAATCTCAGTCAATATATTTTAATTAGCCAAGCCTATTCATTTGCCTCGCAATCATGTAAATCGTCTTCTCCATGCACAGGTGCGTTTTGGCTATTTGCTGGCATTTGTTTCATCGGCTTGCTCTTCACGATCGCCTTCGTGCCGGAGACCAAGAACAGGTCACTGGAGGAGGTGGAACAGCTGTTCATGGGGAACAAGAAGGGCAAGGTCAACATGGGCTACGAGAAGGACATTGCGGAGCCGGAGCACAAGACGGACACCAGACTTTGATTGAACAGCGGCGGAAAGTAATGTGTTGCTTTGGCCGATGGTTTGTTATGTTTTAACGAGTTTTCCGTTCATACCAAGTTGGGGTGTAGGGTTGGGTTCCAATTTATTGAAGGTGTGTGTTTAACAGAGTACTTGGTGGAGTGATGGTCAGTGGCGCATTAGTACTTGGTGGAGTGATGGTCAGTGGCGCATTACTACTTGGTGGAGTGATGGTCAGTGGCGCATTAGTACTTGGTGGAGTGATGGTCAGTGGCGCATTAGTACGGTGAGTTTACACAGTTTTGATCATTGAGACAGCCAAACGTTGAAATTCCCGACAGAAGTAAAGGCCCTCACAATGACCCCCCTAAACATGTCCGACAACATGTCCTCATACCAACAGAGTAACGGACCAACTCATTTAAGTTTAAGAGACGCCTTTTTTTTTTTTTTGAGAATCATGTTATTGTTAAATTCTTAATTGTGAAGACAAAACACATTCCATTCGCACTCCAAACATGTCTGTACATTACTACATGTCTCGTCCTGTACTTACCAGGGTCACTTGGACTTCACGGGGGGGGGGGGGGGGGGGGTCAACTCTCAAGACGTAACTCTTGTATCAGAAAACATTGTTATGGTGTTCATCACGGGTCTCATCTCTGTTGTCCCTTTAGCGTTGTGCATAAGTACCAAAACTAACCACACAAACAATGTTGTTTTTCAATTTTAAGATAGTGTGAAATGTTCTTGTAACTTTTATAGCATGAACTTTGAATTTATTTCATTCAGTGGTTCCCACCATACTGTCCTCGTGCCCCCATGTATATCAGTCAATATATTGATGATCTTTTGACTGTATTATTAGTAATAATTCTCAACAAAGTCTATTGCTAAATTGAATTTACTTTTAAACTTAAAATATGCCCAATTCGTTCACCCTAAAGCTGTATTTTAACAGCTGAACGCTAAAGATAACATTCAACTTTGGGGGTGGGATGGATTCAAACGATTTGTGCCTTGAGTATAATTATAATAATGTTTGCATGGATGTTAGTTGAAATGTACATGCAAAGAGAATATCAGTCTTAAGCTGTACATTACCATAACTATTACTTAAAATTACTGGTCATTTTTACCGACTGTATTCTATAATTTAGTGTGTGTATTTCCATTGAAAGATCCCTTCGTTCAAATAGTGGAAGGGTAGAATGCATTCTATTTGTAAGGCAAGGAATGGATGGGGCATTAATAGAAGAATGGATGGGACATTAATAGAGGAATGGATGGGACATTAATAGAGGAATGGATGGGACATTAATAGAGGAATGGATGGGACATTAATAGAGGAATGGATGGGACATTAATAAAGGAATGGATGGGACATTAATAGAGGAATGGATGTGACATTAATAAAGGAATGGATGGGACATTAATAGAGGAATGGATGGGAAATTAAATTGATTAATAGAAGAACCTACTTTTGAGTAGTTTGACAGTTTCTTTTATATGATCTTAAAATGTACTTTTGTCCATATCATAGCACGAGTATGCATGCACTTTCATTGAAAGTACTTTTACATACATGTTTGTGTTCTCACAAATTCGTATGTGCATTTTTACAATAGTTCTCATGGCATGAGGATAAATAATTTTTCTAAATAGTACTAGTACTAGTAAGTTAAGAAAGTACCTTAATTTAAAAGATGTATTACCTTCAAATGACGTAATTTATTATTGAATCCATTCATAAAACGAAATTTTAATGAAGTTAGTGACAATCAACTCCATTTTGACATACAACATAATTAACTTCTCTTGTAAAGTTGAAACCAGATACGCGAAAGTGGCAAATATAGACACACACAAACGCACACACACATGCACACACACACACACACACACACTTAACTTAATGAATGAGGTTAAGAGAATTATTGCTCAGCTGTGCCGGCTAGTACACTGGCAACCAGCTCCATCTGCTCAGCTGTGCCGGCTAGTACACTGGCAACCAGCTCCATCTGCTCAGCTGTGCCGGCTAGTACACTGGCAACCAGCTCCATCTGCTCAGCTGTGCCGGCTAGTACACTGGCAACCAGCTCCATCTGCTCAGCTGTGCCGGCTAGTACACTGGCAACCAGCTCCATCTGCTCAGCTGTACCATATAACATTTTGCTCACGTAGGGCTCTCCCGCCGCTTTGGCCGCTTCTGAAACATCTAGTGACGGGCATTCGGTCAACAGTTGCGCTAGTGTTTCTGGGACGAGGCTGCAATGCCGTCACGTAGGGTCCCTGTTATGGTCTAGCTAGCTTTCGTACCAAACGACGGTGGTTATTTGTTTCACTGGTAGATGCTTAGGGGGTTAAAGTACTTTTTTCAGAGTATTTTAGTTAAAAAGATTATGAGAAAAGTTACAATGAATATATAGGACATTGACAAATATACAAAATAACATGAATATGCCCGGAACAAAGGACTTGTACATGCCCGGAACAAAGGACTTGGACATGCCCGGAACAAATGACTTGGACATGCCCGGAACAAATGACTTGGACATGCCCGGAACAAAGGACTTGGACATGCCCGGAACAAATGACTTGGACATGCCCGGAACAAATGACTTGGACATGCCCGGAACAAATGACTTGGACATGCCCGGAACAAATGACTTGGACATGCCCGGAACAAATGACTTGGACATGCCCGGAACAAATGACTTGGACATGCCCGGAACAAATGACTTGGACATGCCCGGAACAAATGACTTGGACATGCCCGGAACAATTGCAACGAAAACGTGTGGAGTCGATTGATTGGCTTAACGAATATTTTTGTGACAATTTTAAATGTCACGTGATTTCATGTTTGGGGACTTCTTTGTAGCCAAGTTCAAGGTTAAATCGTGGAAGAATGAATTGCGAATGAGTTAGTGCTGTACCAGATGAGTTAGTGCTGTACCAGATGAGTTAGTGCTGTACCAGATGAGTTAGTGCTGTACCAGATGAGTTAGTGCTGTACCAGATGAGTTAGTAGTACTGTACCAAATGAGTTGGTGCTGTACCAGATGAGTTAGTGCTGTACCAGATGAGTTAGTGCTGTACCAGATGAGTTAGTAGTACTGTACCAAATGAGTTGATGCTGTACCAGATGAGTTAGTGCTGTACCAGATGAGTTAGTGCTGTACCAGATGAGTTAGTGCTGTACCAGATAAGTTAGTGCTGTACCAGATGAGTTAGTGCTGTACCAGATGAGTTAGTAGTGCTGTGCCAGATTAGTCAGTGCTGTACCAAATGACAACTCATTTCAAAACTTAAAATAACACTAAAAATGCGCTCGACATGAGAGCAAGAAACAGTATCAACGCAAGTACTTAAACGTCGGGCACGCAGTTATGGTTATGGGGTATGTAACCGTAAATACTTGCTCAAAACCGGTTGGAGACTAATGGAACATTATAAATATGTAATATCTGACTTAACATATACATAGATACGTAAGTATAGACATATTGCGAAGGTCTCGAAAGCGTTGTTACTATATTTACTGGTAACTGGGCTAGAGATGTACAGTTAGACTCCTTATATAGCATGGTTTAGTAGAAAGTCCTCTCATCATTTGCACTTAATTGAAATACTTTTTTTGTTTAAATTGTTACAGCACATCACATCCAAATAGTATAGTTACATTGAGCAACATTTCCCCAAACACTTCATCATTGGTGTACATTTACAAGAATAAGTATGGCTCATGTTTCTTTATGCATATATTTTATTAATTAATTTATTTATTTATTCATCCATTTGTTGGAATCGTCGGATGGTTTTAACGATATATATATATTTATGAAGTGTAAAATTAACATGCACACATTCATGACGTATGAATTTAACATGCACGCAATCATTGTATATAAATTTAACTGCACACATTTATGGTGTATACACAAACGATGCACACACCATTTTGCACACAGAGCACAATATGTGTGATTGTTGCCCAGATTGTGCCCAATGTTTATAAGAATTAAATTGTAAATAAACTTATGTTAAATACTATTCAATCCTGTTCCGTGTTTTTCACTGACACAAAATATATAGATGCTATTTTATGAAATATATGGGGACTTTTTTTTTAGGGGGAAAGGGACTCCTTGGTCAAGGCAGCAGTAAACGAACTCATTGGCCCCTTTGGTGGAGTCTCTACTTGATGGTTGGTTGTGTTAGAAGGTTACGATGACCTCCGGAGAGGCCCCTATAAAAAGTATACATTCAGTGATATATATTTGATGATTGGTCTAGCACCCGTGCATCAACTTTACCACCCGTTAGAACCCAGCTACTTATACAGCAGTACAGCAGTCTATATGTGAATGATAACATTTTTAAGCGACCACGAATTCGTCCCTTTGAGAAACGAACGCCGAAGTTTGAAATCAACGCAGCAATCGTACTGACGTTATTTGAAACAAACACAAGACTGCAGTCTTATGATGCATAGAGCAAATTATTTTTAGGATGGCTTTGTTCATAAGGATCTAATATTGCGGGACATCTTTTAGTAATATTTTGAAACAGGTACACAAATAAATAATAATAAAATATATGAATATACCTCACAAACCCCTTTTTTTACACGTTTCCTATTTTGGTGAATCGGGTTTACTTCGATAACATTGTTCCATACATTTGAACTAATTAGACTCCAGTTTAGTCGTCAGGCTTGCTACTAAAAGAGTGACCCTTGTGTCCCACAGTTTTCTTTTTACTAAAAGAGCAACCATTGTGTCCCACAGTTTGCTTGTTACTAAAAGAGCAACCAATGTATCCCGCAATTCGCTAGCTGTTAGAGGAGTTCAGTCGTGCCATCGCTCTGGGATCTGGTTAATGGACGTATCATCACAGGCCGCTCCAGACCAGTTTTAGAGCTTCCTCTTTTGTAATTTTTTTCCATCTCCTTTTCTCTCTCCTCCTTGCTCATGAAGAGAAGTTGGATTTCTTCCAGACTCTTGTCCTTAGTCTCGGGGACGGCCATGAAGACGAAGCTCGCTGCGACGACGGACACGCCAGCGAATGATAAGAACGTCCCTGAGGATTGGTGTTAAAGATCAAGTTAGTCACAGAAAGGCTAAAGAAAAAAAGAGTTGGGGTGGGGGGGGGGGTAAAGAATTACGTCTCTATCTCCACAAACTTTATTGGTGATCATCGCAGTTCTCAAACGTTCAAGACAGACCACTCTTACCTGTCCTACAGTTGGTTACTTCAGTTCAAGACTTGTGCATGGCAGAGTTAAAAACTAGAGAGTACTCAATCTATGAAGTAATACGAACAAGGCTAAACACGGGGAATAATAAATCTAGTGTGATGATACAGTAACGTTTAGTAACGTGAGCACTGAGCTTTGGAGTTATGAAGACATTTTTGCTTCTTACCATTGCGTCATCAAAGATCGTCACATTCCATTCATAAATAATAACATTATAAATATATATATATATATATATATATATATCCACATATTCCGTATAAATAACTGTGCAAATATATAAATGATACAATTATGGTTAAACCAATACCGCTACTAGCTGCTTATGCTTACCCCATGTGGTTAAACCAATATTCCTACTCATCGCCCATAGTTTTACTTACTTTTATAGTTAAAAAAAAAGTCTACTACTCACTGGTCATAGTTTAACGTAGCCGATACAGTTAAATATTCCTACTCACTGGTCATAGTTTAACTAACCCCATATAGTTATGGAATCGATCAGGGTAGAGAAGGTGTATGAGACAACCAGACTCACCCCATATGGTGATGGCATCGATCAGAGTAAGGAACGTGTATGAGACAATCGGACTCACCCCATATGGTGATGGCATCGATCAGAGTAAGGAAGGTGTATGAGACAACCAAGTTGCACGCCCAGTTGGTGACTGTTGACAGGGAGTTGGCGACGCCCCTGCACCAGAGAGGGTAGATCTCTGCGTTGATTGTCCACGGCATGGGGCCGGCCCCTGCCAAGGCAACACATTGCAACAGATCATATAGCTGACATTTCTTGGAGGACTGGATAAACATTCCCTGGTCATTTGAGACAACTAACCATTTGTGGTCAGTTTTTTACAACCCGGTTAGTTTCAGCGATGTGAACGATCCATTTTTAAAAATAAATTTAGTCATTTGAAACAAATAGTCTTTTTATCATTGGAAACATACATTTTGGTCTTTTAAAACAAAAAGCTTTTAGTCTTTTGGATCAATGGTCAACTCAACGGTTGACTGTTAACCTCCAGCTACCATTAAAGGATACTCACCCGGGGCGAACCCCAACACGAACAGTATGAGACCCGCTACGGCAAAATATGCGTAGAAAGAGGGGCAGAACTCGTAGGTGAATAATGCCTTTTGGTCGGAGAAGCCGTTGGTGGCGTTGTTGAGGGCACATCGGCCGTGCAAAGCAAACCTGGGTGCTTCTTTCCTGACAGGGACGCACGCGCCTTCCACTGGACTGTTGAAGTTGTTTTTTAAGTAACAGAACCCACAGTCGGCATCTTTGGTGCAGCTGTGGCAGGTGCTAGAGACACACAAATGTATAGTTTGACAGATGTGGCAGGTGGTAGAGACACACATATGTATAGTTTGACAGCTGTGGCAGGTACTAGAGACACACCTATGTATAGTTTGACAGCTGTGACAGGTGCTAGAGACACAAATATCTATAGTTTGACTGCTGTGGCAGGTGCTAGAGACATACATATGTATAGTTTGACAGCTGTGGCAGGTACTAGACACACATATGTAAAGTTTGAGAGACACACATATGTATAGTTTGACAGCTTTGGAAGGTAGTAGAGACACACATGTTATTATTATTAATATTGTTATTAGTTGTCTTATATAGCGCGGTACCCCTGCAGCATAGGGCTGGGCTCACCGCGCTGTACATAAATATATTAGCAAAAGAGACATAATCGTGACAATAAAATAAAATACATTTATGTAATAAAGAACAGCTGTATAACAATAAAACAAAAGCTAATGCATATTCACCCCACCACCCCAGAACGTTTACATGTCAAGCCATGGAATGCAGCCAGCAGCATCGCTTATCGGGATAAGGGTGGAATCAGTCGTGGTAGTAGAGTTTATTAAAGAGATGTGTTCTGAGTGCAGTTTTGAAGGCCTGGGTGGTTGGTATATTGCGTCCATTGTTTGGGGGCACACAATGAGAAAGATCGTTCACCATAAGTTTTATTACGTGTCTTAGCAACGGACAGAGTACGCGTGTCTGCGGAGGAGCGAAGCTGTCGAATGGGTGAATAGACAGAAAGAAGTTCGGTTAGATGGGAAGGGCAGGAATCTGATAAAAAGTTGTGACAGAGAACAAACAACTTGTAATCAATGCGTGCCTGTATAGGGAGCCAATGAAGTGAGTGGAGTGACGCGATCACGTTTTTTTGCCTTTACAACTAGCCTAGCAGCTGAGTTTTGAACCTTTTGTAGTTTTTCTATGGAGTGTTTTGGTGAACCTGATAGAAGAGACTTGCAATAGTCAAGACGAGAGAGAACAAGAGCACTGGTTATAGGGTTGTTTTTTTTTGCGCTAATTGTGAGGTAGTGGTGGATGGAGCTGATCTGACAGATAGCGGTGTATGCAGAACGACAAATGTGATAGATATGTTTATCGAGAGACATGTTGTTAGAAAGAATATAACCAAGAATCCTAGCTAAGGATGTAAACTGTATGTCGGAGTTACCTACTTGAAACGAGTTGGGGAGCGTTGAGGTAGAGGATGATTTGTGATTGTGAATGAGGAGTGCTTTCGTTTTGTCATCATTAAGCTTAAACTTGCTGAACTATATGCATAGTTTGATATCATTGATAGGTGCGAGAGACACACATATATGATTATTATGAAAGCGGTGAAAGGAACTAGTGACACACATGCGTATATCCTGAGAGTAGTAACAGGTAACAGAGACATACACTTCTATGAATTGAGTACATTGACAGGTTCTCGTGACATATAATATATACATAAATATTTTTTTGGATGGTATTGTGACTGGTACTAGCTTACATTACTAGAAACCCGTGAAACTAATGTGTACTTTTATTTAACAGAGAGATAAATACATCTTGATATCGATTGGTTGCAGACTATCCTTTTATTGTATATAACTTTTTTTAAGTTGTTTTGTGGAAATCTTTGAGAGTTATTGACGCAGCCAAGTCTAAATTACAGTTTTTGAAATCTCCTAAACCAATATTAATGCAGGTTATGGGCCTTTGCGCCATGGCAAAGAACTAACGATACGATTAAACAACTAAGCAGCCATGTTACAAACATGTGTTGAATCTGTGCCAAGTATAAAATGTTTCAAACACGTGTTGAATCTGTGCCAAGTATAAAATGTTTCAAACACGTGTTGAATCTGTGCCAAGTATAAAATGTTTCAATCATGTGTTGAATCTGTGCCAAGTATAAAATGTTTCAATCATGTGTTGAATCTGTGCCAAGTATAAAATGTTTCAATCATGTGTTGAATCTGTGCCAAGTATAAAATGTTTCAAACACGTGTTGAATCTGTGCTAAGCTTAAAATGGATGGATGTATTCATATGTCCTCGAAAACGCTCCGTCGTATCAGGTTCATCTTGCCAATACTTTAGTCGCAAAGTAAACAGAACAATTGTTGCGTAAAATGCAACATGATACAAATCTGAACATTACATCAATTGTAAACAAGTATCAAACATCATCTCCTCTAATGAATATTTAAAAAGTTACGAATTTAACTAAAAATTCGAATTGAAGGTAGCAGAAAATTAGACGATTAATTTGTATAATTTTTGAAGATATTTTCAGCACAGACTTCCTATGACAGTTTAAGAATATTAAAATTGTTGGTAATTTTGAGAGAGATAGCCGCGATTTTTACCATGGCCGCCATCTTGGTTGCCCCGACCCGCGAACTTTTACGTGTTCACGGGTCGGGACAACCAAGATGGCGGCCGTGGAAAAATAAAATAACTCATGTTTTTGCTAAAATTACGAATAAAAAGTTTTTAAAAATGAAAAAATGATCTAAATCTATCCCTCACCCTAACCTGAACCCTAAATTCCTCCCTAACAGGGTTTTGACCCTATCGGAACAGGGTTTTGACCCTATCGGAACCAGCGTTTTGAATCTATCCCTCACCCTAACCTGAACCCTAAATTCCTACCTAACAGGGTTTTGACCCTATCGGAACAGGGTTTTGACCCTATCGGAACAAGGTTTTGACCCTATCGGAACAGGGTTTTGACCCTATCGGAACCAGCGTTTTGACACTCTCCTTAGCCTAACGTGGCGCTGGGTTTTGACCCTGAAAAGTAGGAAAATTTAAAAAAAACAAAGAAAAATGGCCAAATTAATTATAAAATAAAGAAGTAATGAAAACCCAACTTACATTTTCATGGAATACACTTTTACACACTTTATTTCAGGTTCCAACGAAAAGAATATCCAAAAATTAATGAAACACAGCGTGCTCACCCTCTAAGATTATCTTAAAAAATGGCGCCGCTTGGCGGCGCTTATTAAGATATTTAATAGGCCAACCAATGAAATTTTAAAAATTATAATAAATTAACCAATAAAAATTTGCCCAAAATTTGCCTCCGTCATATTAATGAAAATGTAACTCTAATAAAAAAAATAAGGGGAGTGAATCCACGCAAATGACGTCACGGCTACGCAAATAAAAATCAGCCAAATTATTTTCTACTTTTTTTTCTTTGCTAGAAATATATATTTTTTAAATAAGTTTTTACAAATATTTTTTTAATTTCTAATTTTAGTATTTAAATTTTGATTTATATTATCGACAAAAGAAGTATTTATTCCTTTAAAAACAAAATTCCCAAGTCGTATAGTTCACATATGTACGCCCCTACCCAACCTTCACTGAACACAGCAGACGTGATGCTCACAACTCAGATGCAGCGAGACGATCAACACGGTTCAGGTGACCACTTCACGAGACAAACGATCAAGTGAGTGAAAATGTCACTTGGTAAACAAGAACAAAATACACCAAAAAAACATCAGACAAGATGGTATTGAGAGTAGAGAGAAAGTATTTAAAAAATGCGCACAGCTGGACTAAAACATTCGCTGCCTAACGCCGATGCACTTACTCATACGCATAGCACGGCCCAATAGGTGCGACTTTCTCGTGGACAGACGATGTAGTGGGGGACTCGGCCTGGGCCATGGCGAAACCAAAACACAAGACGAAAAGGGCGACCGAGATAGCTGCGGAGACGTGAAAAATATTACGTATGACATCATCAACCTGACCCTGCTGCCATTTGATCACGTGCTAGAGTCCATGCTAAATGCTCCATAAATAAAACCTATAAACGAAACTATATTTTAAAAAATGGCACTTTTTTTTTTTGTGAACAGCGAACGCTCTTTTCTCATCATCGATGATATCCAAACTCTCACTCCAATGAAACCCTTTCATTCATTTTTTGAAACCAGGATTGGAGACTACAATAGGACACGGCACATGCAAAATACTAAGACTTTTGCATTAAAATACACAGAAATTTTTGCACAACGGTAACTGCGGTAACTAGGTCCCAAGCCGGTTTTGTAAATCCAACTTGTCGTGGTACCTTCGCGTAAGTAGGCTTATAAATTGCCGCATGATAACATCACTTATTTCTGGAAATTGAAATGTCACTTCTTATAAATTGCCGCATGATAACATCACTTATTTCTGGAAATTGAAATGTCACTTCTTATAAATTGCCGCATGATAACATCACTTATTTCTGGAAATTGAAATGTCACTTCTTATAAATTGCCGCATGATAACATCACTTATTTCTGGAAATTGAAATGTCACTTCTTATAAATTGCCGCATGATAACATCACTTATTTCTGGAAATTGAAATGTCACTTCTTATAAATTGCCGCATGATAACATCACTTATTTCTGGAAATTGAAATGTCACTTCCTACCACCCCATCCTGAGGCAATGAAATGTTCCTCGAAATTTTCAGTGTTACCATCAACGATTATTGCCAAAGAATGTCAGTGATACCATCACCTTTTTTTTGCAAGTAAAATTTTAGTGATACCATCCCCATCTCCAACCAATAAAATTTCAGTGATACCATCTCCAACTCCAGCCAATAAAATTTCAGTGATACCATCTCCAACTCAAACCAATAAAATTTCAGTGATACCATCTCCAACTCCAACCAATAAAATTTCAGTGATACCATCACCTACTTCTTCAAATGAAATGTCAGAAGATGCAATCATCTACTTTTCCTAATAAAAATGTCAGTGATACCATTCACCTAGTCTGCTTCTTCCCTCATACCTAGAAAGCTGAAGGCTAAAAGGAGTTTTCTCCCCAACGATTCCACTGCCCACAAGCCAATGAAGGTAGCCAGAAAGTTGATGCTTGCAGGAATACACGATAGCCAGATGGCCATCGTACTGTCAAATCCAGCACTCTTTAAGATGGTAGCACTGTAGTATCTGTAAACAGATTATAGAGTACCACTGTGGTGCATGATAGTAAGCAGTACTTAAAATAAAGTATGTAAGTACTTGTATATATTTACTTGTATATAAAGCGATTAATGAAGTTATATATATACAAATAAATGACACAGTGATTGCGTGATTGTCAATAATTAGTAGATACTTACATGGGCCCTTAATATATAGAAGAAGAAGAAGTTTCAATACTTACATGAAACTGTCAATACTTACATGACAGTGTCAACACGCTCATGACAGTGTCAATACGCTCACGACAGTGTCAATACGCTCATGACAGTGTCCATAACTACATGACAGTGTCAATAACTACATGACAGTGTCAATAACTACATGACGGTGTCAATACATACATGACAGTGTCAATAACTACATGATGGTGTCAATACCAACATGGCAGTGTCCATAACTACATGACAGTGTCAATACCTACATGACAGTGTTAATGCCACAGAACTGTTGAAACAGCTGTAGCATACATCCAATGAACAACGCTTTCCTCACGTGCGGAGTTGAGAACATCTTCACCCACATCCGACATCCTGAAATAAATCGTTTAATCTTGATTTCATCATTTATCACAAACTGCAAATCAAACAAATTAAACTTGTGAAACATGACTAAATACTTATGTAAACCAGCCGACCAGCACCAACCCATAAGCACCAATCCATAAGCACCCACCCACAAGCACCAACCCACCAGCACCAAACTACCAGCAACAACCTACCAGCCACAATCCACCATCACCAGCCCGCCTGCAATAACCCACAAACACCAGCCCATCAGTAACAACCCACCGGCCAACCAGCAACAACCCACTGACCAACCAGCAACAACCCACCAACGCTGACCCACCAAAACAACCGACCAAAATCAACCCACCAGCCTCCACCACACACATCCCGCAACAACCCTCCACAATGCATTACTCTATTCCCTCCCCCATCCCTTCCTTGCACACACATTTTTCTCTCACTCTCCTCCTTGATCTCTCTGATTTCGTCAGCTACGTCATCAATGTGACCGATAGTACGTTGCCTAGAGGTTAGGTCCCTTGCGCTATAGCAACGGCAAATTCCAGAGTCAAAAACACTTGTCCTTCCAGCTCCTGCAGAGCTGATGTGTTGTACTATTCTTCTAGCCCCTAAAGAGCCGATGTGTTGTACTATTCTTCTAGCCCCTAAAGAGCCGATGTTTTTTACTATTCTTCTAGCCCCTAAAGAGCCGATGTGTTGTACTATTCTTCTAGCCCCTAAAGAGCCGATGTGTTGTAATATTCTTCTAGCCCCTAAAGAGCCGATGTGTTGAATCAAATAGCACAAAGCAGTGACACAGTTCATATAAACCTATTTAATCCGTTGGATGCATGTGTGTTGAAATGCATAAGGAACCACAAAATTATTCTATCCACTTAAAATATCTACCTCTACTCCTACATCCCCAGCAAAATGCACTCTCGCTGCGAAACGAAAAAGAAACACACAAACACACTCTATCGACTCCACTCGTCACTGTCTAGTAAAACAAAATCAACTCCCCTCATTTTCACACACTCCTATCCTCACGTGGTTTTCCCCGACCCACACCCACGCTAACACGTAACTGAGGGAAAACTCGTGGGGCATGGGACACGATCCCACACTTAACATCATCAAAACAGACACAGAGAAAGAAATAATCACACGATTTGACCGTGACAATCAATTCACCCGCCACCAACCATCCTTCCATTGCACCCAACGTTACGTCCACCATCCTCCTGCAGGTACGCCTTGATTTCTCTCATTTCTCTATTCCCACACTCCACCAACCATCCTTCCATTGCACCCAACGTTACATCCACCGTCCTCCTGCAGGTACCGCCTTGATTTCTCTCATTTCTCTATTCCCACACTCCACCAACCATCCCTCCCTTCCACCCACCTTTACTCTCATTCTCTTCCAGCAGGGAGGCCTTGATCTCGCTCATCTCCGCAGACACGTCTTCGATCCCTCGGATTTTCCTCAGCGTCTCCTCAGCATTCTTGTCCTGGTGCTTCATGACCTGTACGGAACAGCAGTTGATGACGCCCTTCAAGCGCGACAAGACTCGCTCACTGTATCATTAGTAATGCAATGGTTCATTACAATACACCGGAACAGGCCTGCACAACATACGGCCCGCGGGCTAGATGCGGCCCGCGGGCTAGGTGCGGCCCGTCAGCACCCACTTTGCTACCCGCGAAGTTACGAAATATTATTTATTATTTTCTTAATAGCTTCTACCCCCCCCCCCCCCCCATCCCTGTTCTATTTTCTTTCGGCCCGCACAAGTTTTTCATATAGTATTACGGCCCGCCTTACATTTTGAGTTGTGCAGGCCTGCACTAGATGAATGCACGGATCTTTTCTTGTTACTTTTGCGCTGCGTTTATCATTTAATCTCCTCTATGTTTAGAGCGGGCCAAAAGTGCGTATACAAAATTCTTGTGAAGACTATATAGCACTGAAGTTGTTAATCAGAGCACTGATGTCCTTAGTCCACTTGTAACTATCGCGTCTGTAAAAATGTAGTAGTAACTAGTGGGTACAAGAGAGATATGTCCAGCGTGTTGCGTGGATCTGATTTATGTAAATATACAAGTGATCCAAGTATTCTTTGAAACTTTTAGGCGTTAAGCTATTTGTAAAAAGACCATCCAACCTGATAGCGCGGAGACTCCGGAAGTGAAAAGAAAAACACAAACTGCAAGGCACCTGGGATGGCAGCCAGGCCAAGCATCCACCTGTTAGAATGCGGGATTAATATCTAGGTCAATTATAGGAGGAGATGGTACAGGTCTGATCAGCTTAATGACTTTCAGTGGGTGTCAAAAATGGTTATTATATAGTACATATTATGTTCAGAAAGGTTTTGGGTAGAGGGGGGGGGGGAGAGAACTTCCAATAATCGTAACAGAACATAACAATTACATATACAAATTGTAGCGCATTTTATTTTATTTTTAAATACAAAGTATAGCGCATTTTTTTTTTAAATACAAACTTTAGCGCATCTTTATTTCGTTTTATTTTCATATTTTGTAGTATAGCAAATCATGCTTGGTCCACCAACAATTTACTGTAGTGCTTGCATTAGCACTGTGAACTTTTACACACACAAATCTGTCAGTCAATTGTGAATGACGCTGTATCGGATTATAATTTTGAATGACGATGTATCAGCTGTGAATTGTGACTGACGCTGTATCGGCTATATGTCAATTGTGAATGATGCTGTATCGGCCATCTGTCAGCACTGGATGACCTTGAAACACTAACCTCCATCCTGTTTCTCCCAGACCCTGTAAGGCTCCCGCCAAAATGGCCGCCGTGACAATCCCGATTGTTATAAACAGCTGGTTGAGAGTGACGAGTCGACCTCTGATGTCTGCTGGGGCGCATTCTGACACATACACGGGGACTACTGACGACACGAAACCTGTTTGCAGAACAACGACATCGTTAGTTTCAACAGAAGTTCTGGCACTGTAAGTTTAATATATGAAATAACTGATGTGACTTACAGAACAACACTTAACTAAAAAAAAGAGGAATAATACTACGAAAGTGCTTTTTTAAACAAATTAAATTATGTTAGAAACAAGATAATATTTTGTTGCCTCTCCAACAACTGTCGTCTATCTTAAAATCACAAATGTGTCATGTCCCTTCACTGCAGACGCAATCCTCCATCTCAAAATTGATTCACTACTTTTTTTCCACTTCCAGAAAGGAGTCTCTGAAACGTTGATTTTGAAAAAACACCTTGAGTCTGGATGAACTCACCAATGCTGGCTCCTACCACCAGCCTCCCTATTAATATCATCATCGGACCGTTGGCCAAGCCCATGATGGCTCCCCCAGCCGTGAACACGCAGGCAGACACCATGATAGTGAACTGAAATAAAACACTCAAGGATTAGCATCGATTTACGGAGACACTTGATGTACGCCATGGTCACTGCCCGCACTGGTCAAGAAAAGTGTGTGGACAAATAATAATTTGGCCCCATATCCTGCATATTTTGGTTAAATCAGAGATACTCGAGGGGGTTTGGGAGCCCCGCGCCGCTGGTAGCAGGTGACAAATTTCTCAGAAGTCATTTTAGAGCGTACAAAATATCCTGAAATGGAAGCAGTCACACCAAAGATGTTAAACTTATTTTACGTTGTCATTTAACTACGTCCTTATCTTACTCTCACTAACGTCACGGCTTGTAACTGCATAGTTATCTATCCTCGTCTCGTTCAGACCTGACCTGTTAAATGAACATCTCATTTAAATATTTAAGTTCATAAATTTAATACCTTGCGACCTACTGCGTCAGACACGATCCCCGAAAGCAGGGAAAAGACAGCGGCGGATCCAACTGTTGATGCTACAATGGATTCTACCCATCGATCACTCAGATGGTACTGTTCATCGATAAGAAGAATGGCCCCATTGATGATACCTGGAACAATCGGAGGCGGAGTTGAGAAAAGAAAACACGCTCGGACCACGCAGTTTTTTTTTTTGAATTGACCGAAAGATTGACTCTCATATCATGAGTCCTCAACTAGCATAGAGTCCGTAAAGATTGACTCTCATATCATGAGTCCTCAACTAGCATAGAGTCCGTAAAGATTGACTCTCATATCATGAGTCCTCAACTAGCATAGAGTCCGTAAAGATTGACTCTCATATCATGAGTCCTCAACTAGCATAGAGTCCGTAAAGATTGACTCTCATATCATGAGTCCTCAACTAGCATAGAGTCCGTAAAGATTGACTCTCATATCATGAGTCCTCAACTAGCATAGAGTCCGTAAAGATTGACTCTCATATCATGAGTCCTCAACTAGCATAGAGTCCGTAAAGATTGACTCTCAGATCATGAGTCCTCAACTAGCATAGAGTCCCTATTAAATGACATAACGTAACTCAAGGACCACCTACCGGTATCGTATCCAAACAAAAGTCCACCAACAGTGGCACAGACGGCAAGAGAGTAGATGACCCTCGGGTGTTTCACCTTTTTCTTTACTTGGGGCACCTCCATCTCAAAACAACTGGGACCTCAGCTCAGGGGTGGGGGGGGGGGGGGGCCTTGAGAATTTTATCTGCAAGCATGAAATGTTGTTGACGTTTTAAAAAAAAAAAGATTATTGTCTAGTAATCTGACAAGCCATTCATTGGCTTCGTTTACCTTTGTTTTTAAAGCCTAACACTATGAATGTTAGATCATGGTTAGGTGTCAAAATGTACTCTACTGAATGCTCAAATCTATTGTTGATCCAACATTTCCATAGTAATTGAAAATTCGTTTTCTCGTGTATGTTTAAATCGAGATAGATGTTGAACAAGAACAGTGAATTTCATAGCAAAGTTTTAAAAGAATGTGTTTATAGTATAAATATAAATTAGTCTCTGCTGTTTCTGTACAAACTACATCAAATCGTGCCCAAGTCTCCCCCCACAGTCACACTCCACTTGTGTCCAAAGTATGGATCTGAAGGTCACCTGCTGATGCATGCATCCTTAAGGCTGCAACTAGGTTTTACATCGATATTTTCAACTACCTTTTATATCAATAGTTTCAACTAGGTTTTACATCAATATTTTCCGCAACCTTTTATATCAATAATTTCAACTAGGTTTTACATCAATATTTTCAACTACCTTTTATATCAATATTTTCAACTAGGCTTTACTACTTTACATGAATATTTTATCTGCTGCTGTGAGACTGTAATTAATTTTTTTGTGTTTTCCAATACTTTTTCTTCCACGATTTGTTAATTTAAGTATACTGTAAATGAAATAGAAAGTCTTTATGACTTGCCAGTAAATGGTAAAAATATATTTTTTATTGTAACATACAAATACAAGCCTTTGGAACTCTAACATTTGTGTTATATTAAAATTGTGTTCACTGAAGTGTTTTTAAGCATAGTTCTAACGACTACACCCGGTGCACCTAATGGACCCGGTGCACCTAATGGACCCGGTGCACCCAATGGACCCAGGGCATCCCACCTTTGTAATATTTAAATCAGATGTGAGTGAGATGCCGCTTCATGGTGGAAATATAATGGTAAAATTGTAAACAATGATTTTTTTTAAAATGGTGGAATGTGCAAAGACGTCACTAGCTACACACTACGTAAGAATTTTATGGGTTCAAATAATCGTGTTTAAAATTGTTCGTTTAAAAAAATTATGTTTAAATGGAATAATGTGAATTTGTAAAGAAAACACAATGTTGATTTTTTTTTTAAAGTATTATAATTAAGTAATGAATTAAAGGGGCCGTCCATAAAGTACTCCACACTCCCGAGTGAGGGGTCTTGACAGTATGTGACCCGGGGGGGGGGGGGAGAGATCTTGTGTGACGTCACACTTTTTAATCATGCATGTAAAACATGAAATTGATATTGAGCTTTCTGTGATAGATGTAGTTTGACTTTTATTTAGTGCGGTCAGAGCGTACTTACATTTAAGAAACTAGTTCAATAACTGGTGAAAATATTTTTTTTTTAAATATCACATTTTAGACACATTTCGTTGAGTCGTTCCACTCCATATACTTAATATAACTTTTTTTTACATGTATAATGTGTGCATTTTCGTTTTTCGGTAATTGGGGGGTGCAAAATCAAGGACTGGCCAGGGTGTCACAAACTCTAGTTAACTCCACTGCCTGTCTCTATCTTGTAGGCCTGCCAAAGAAATGTCACTGTGTACAGTCGACCCTCGCTTATCGCGGCTAATCAGTTCCAGACTCTACCGCGATAGGTGAATTTATTTATAAATCGAATATTACAGTCCATACGTACAGCAATTTTAAATTTTTATTGTAATACAGGTGTGTAGTGTTAGCTCCACATATTCATCACACTTTAAATAGAACCCCGGACAATGTATTGTGTCATCAGTGCTGCTACTCACATCCGGCAAAATAAAAGGTATGATTGACTCAGACAACTGAGCAGCGCGCTGTATCATGTTCAGTGTCTCGATCAACTCTTTAATGAGTATACAGTATTTGAAAATTTAAAAAAAAAACACGATAGAGTGAAGCCGTGAAAGTCGTTAAAGACCACCAAGTCCTTCAGATGCATGACTCAGGGGCAGAGTAAACATTTCATTGGGCGTCACAGGTAAAACAGCGTGTACAACGGGGCGTGGGCAATGTGTTTATGTGTTCAACTATTCCTAGGACTGAATGCCCCATTGGCGTACGCCTTGTATCCAACTGTGGAAAAATGTCACAAAAAATTAAATATTAAAAGCCCCCTAGATGGTGTTACCTTTCAGATCACCTCGGTAACCCCTTAGGTAAGACGTTGAATGGGGTCAACTATTTGGGATATGTGGATATAGATAAGTAAGCTGGCCCTATTTCCACCTGGGAAATCTCATTTATTCCATATCTGGGGGCTATCTCTAGAATTTAATAGAGGTGACTAATCAAAGTTATATATTTTTTAGTTAATTATAGTATCATTATAGTATAATTATAGTATTATTATAGTATCATTATGGTATCATTGTAGTATCATTATCGCTATCCGATTTTATTGACCCCAATAATCGTGCAATAGCGAGATTTCCCCTGTAGGCTTGATCGGTGACGTAGCTAGGGTTGGTATCACCCGGTGCGGTAAACTCGTGGTGTCACCCCCTCTCTCTCCCCGCGAACTACACGATCGATTTCTTCTTGTTAAAATAAGTCCACATTATAATAATGACCAGGACAAAAGAAATTAATTGAAGATCAGTAGGTCAATGTATATAACAACTGTAACATGTACTTATAGAATCGACCATTGTTATCAATGGAAATCTTGACTTCTCAGAATTTTTAGAAATATAGCTCCCTGTCATTTACGAAAGTTACCGAACACGTCAATCGGCGTTGAACCATGCTCAAAGCGGTGTTTTTCTGACCTAATAATAAGGTAACCTCATTTCTGACGCATCAACCTTGAACTTTTAATTAATATTTTGGATTGGTTACATGTGTGGAAAATGTACGTGTGATCGGTGATCATTTATAAAATTTGGTTAGACCGAGCAGTGTGTGCTGTGTTAGACCGAGCAGTGTGTGCTGTGTTAGACCGAGCAGTGTGTGCTGTGTTAGACCGAGCAGTGCGTGCTGTGTTAGACCGAGCAGTGTGTGCTGTGTTAGACCGAGCAGTGCGTGCTGTGTTAGACCGAGCAGTGTGTGCTGTGTTAGACCGAGCAGTGTGTGCTCTGTAAATATGCAATTTTTCAATTTGGTGTCGCACCTTTTGAGATGGTGTCACCCGGTGTGGTCCGCACCCCCACTAGCTACGCCACTGTAATGTATAATGACATGAGTCAGTCATGTGGCAAATTACATCAGAGTCGTTCTGTCTTTATTATAAAGTAGGTGCCTACATCCCCAGAGGGTGTGAGATGGCATTTCATGGAGATGCGTGGGAAAGGCATCAGAGGTGCGAGGGAAAGGCATCAGAGATGCGATGGAAAGGCATCAGAGATGCGAGGGAAAGGCATCAGAGATGCGAGGGAAAGGCATCAGAGATGCGATGGAAAGGCATCAGAGATGCGAGGGAAAGGCATCAGAGATGCGTGGGAAAGGCATCAGAGATGCGAGGGAAAGGCATCAGAGATGCGAGGGAAAGGCATCAGAGATGCGAGGGAAAGGCATCATAGATGCGATGGAAAGGCATCAGAGATGCGAGGGAAAGGCATCAGAGATGCGATGGAAAGGCATCAGAGATGCGAGGGAAAGGCATCAGAGGTGCGATGGAAAGGCATCAGAGATGCGATGGAAAGGCATCAGAGATGCGAGGGAAAGGCATCAGAGATCCGAGGGAAAGGCATCAGAGATGCGAGGGAAAGGCATCAGAGATGCGAGGGAAAGGCATCAGAGATCCGAGGGAAAGGCATCAGAGATGCGAGGGAAAGGCATCAGAGATGCGAGGGAAAGGCATCAGAGATGCGAGGGAAAGGCATCAGAGATCCGAGGAGAAAGGCATCAGAGATGCGAGGGAAAGGCATCAGAGATCCGAGGGAAAGGCATCAGAGATGCGATGGAAAGGCATCAGAGATCCGAGGGAAAGGCATCAGAGATCCGAGGGAAAGGCATCAGAGATGCGAGGGAAAGGCATCAGAGATGCGAGGGAAAGGCATCAGAGATCCGAGGGAAAGGCATCAGAGATGCGAGGGAAAGGCATCAGAGATCCGAGGGAAAGGCATCAGAGATCCGAGGGAAAGGCATCAGAGATGCGAGGGAAAGGCATCAGAGATGCGAGGGAAAGGCATCAGAGATGCGAGGGAAAGGCATCAGAGATGCGAGGGAAAGGCATCAGAGATGCGTGGGAAAGGCATCAGAGATCCGAGGAGAAAAAAAGCACTTTTAATTATGATATAAATGTTTATATAGTTTTAAAATTTCTTCATTAACTATTCATTTTCCCTTATGTTATAAATAACACGTTTTGTTCTAAGATCTCCTGTTCTCTTGACACTTCAATAAATGAATTAGAAGTCCTTTATTTTCTCATTTGAATCGGCATTGTTATTTTGTAGAAGGGTGAGACTTAGTGAGACAATTTGTAGGTGGTGTGAGATTTAGTGAAACAATTCATAGATGGTGTGAGAGTTGTTGAAACAATTCATAGATGGTGTGAGACTTGTTGAAACAATTCATATATGGTGTGAGACCTAGTGAAACAATTCATTGGGGGTGTGAGACTTGTCAAATAATTCTTAAAGGAGTAGATGGGGGGGGGGGGGCTTCTGCGGATTGTAGAAATGGTTAGCAACACTGTTATGTAGGATTACTTTGTTTGAATTAAATAGTTTTAATAAAGAAAGATATCCCATATTAACTCTTACACAACACTTGTTCTATTAGAGTAGGGAAGTGCCCGCATTTTTGTGAGCAACGTTGGGTGTCAGCTGTATAAACTTGGTCATTAATATCATCTCCCGCCTATCTCCGTAGTCATCTGATTACGTGACATCGTTTACTTCAATCAATGCATAAGAAGGTTTATGTGTCTCCCCTAATTTATGTAACTAAATGGCGTACTACCACAGCACAAAAAATGTGATCCTAAAGCGAGGCTGGCATGGAGGTGGGTTTCTGTGTCGCCACTACCACGCATAAATACACCCCCGTGATAAGTAAGTATCTGATGAACTTTTCCTATCTCTTCGCTGCGGTGTTTCCCGCGGGGAAGGGGGGGGGGGGGCTACTCCCCACTACCTATATATACCTGGCGAAAGCTTGGAGACCTTTTTTTTTTAAACTTCCACTTAGGACGGCATTTTACCATTTTAGTTGCTAAGGTGAGGCACACACACACACAAAAAAGGGAGAGGGCGGGAAATGCTGCTCTACTGCCCAATACCTGCACATTCTGCAGAGTCTCCACTGGTCCTCCCACCTGTTTACGTCATATGGCCGACGTGATTCGCGGGTTTGGGGTAGTGTGACGTAAACTTGGTCTCCTACGTCACTGATGCGAACTTCCGGGCGATTAGTAACTACATTGAGAATATCTACAGCCCCAGCACCACATTCGAAATTTGAATGTCCCGAGATCTAGCGGTAATTTTCTCACTGGTGTTGATGGAGTAACATAGATTATCAGTTGCTGTTGACGATTGGTTTCCGTGAAATACCAAGTCCGCCTTACATGACCTTAAAATGTGAGTAATAGGAATTAAGGAAATTTAACATTTTAAGTGAGTAATAGGAATAAAGGAAATTTAACATTTAAGTGAGTAATAGGAATAAAGGAAATTTAACATTTAAGTGAGTAATAGGAATTGGGAAATTTAACATTTTAAGTGAGTAATAGGAATTAAGGAAATGTAACATTTAAGTGAGTAATAGGAATTAATGCAATTTAACATTTTAAGTGAGTAATAGGAATAAAGGAAATTTAACATTTAAGTGAGTAATAGGAATTGGGAAATTTAACATTTTAAGTGAGTAATAGGAATTAAGGAAATGTAACATTTAAGTGAGTAATAGGAATTAAGGAAACTTAACATTTTAAATAATAGGAATAAAGGAAATTTAACATTTTAAGTGACAATGAAAATGAATGTTAACTGTCTACAATTTTAAGCACACGACAAGAAGGCGCACAGTCGAATTAGTTTCCGATTTTAAAAAGAATAAGATCAAACAATACTCTCGAATAGAATCTGTTTCCTTTTTTTGTAGTCACCAACCTGAGAAGAATTCTGGATTTCCCAACTTTGCCATTATTCATTTTTTTTTTTTAAAATATGTTAACCACTGCAGATGGTGTGTGTGTGTGTGTTAACAGTGGGTACACTGTGTATTGTTCACAATGTGTACACTTCGTTTTTACTTGAAACAAACCGTTCGTCGCGTGCGCGCCACATCAATGACTGGGACAATAGGAAGGAGTGACATGCCATACATCAAATACGACAGTACTATGGTGTGGTCTTTCTTATGGTCAATTTTCCAACGTGGCTGTAGGCTATACGCGATTGTAGGGATCTTCTCATTGAATCGTGCATGGAAATCTTGCGAGAAGACTGACCCACGTGATCAGCCTAAAATAGCGCTGTTTCCCTCATCTGAGTAATAATGACTTCGCATTCCAACTATTTAAAAAAAAAAACATTTGCGATAGAATTATGTTTTGATTTAAGTGATGTTTCCTCATAATGTAGTTTTACGTTTATTGTTAATTTAATTTATCTGTTTTTTTGGTATGTGTGGGAAAATGACAGGGGGGGGGGGGGGTCCTTTTGAATGTGAACTTTCTATTTTTCCTGAAACTCTAAGCCACGGCCTGGATTTGACGCTATTCACGTCTGGACAAAAGAAATGAAAATAAATGAGGATAAAATGTTTTCACCCGCACCCCCCCCCCCCAACCACAAGTCTTTTCCGGGTGACTTTCCGGCTTGATTTTGAACAGGTGAATGTGTTGCCGTAATAATTTATCATCCACCAGCCAGAGTTACTTAGAGCCGCACTGTGCGTGTTTTTCACGTTTACTTGACTTACGATGTCAAACCTGGATTGACACACATACGAACTCTTCAGTGTTCAGCTCCAACAGGTAGGTCTCTCATTGACTCTTAACGAAATACAGAAGGGATATCTGTTATTTTAAGAATGTGTTCTAACTTTGACATGGTTGTTGACGATATGTTGTTTTTTTTCCCTTTGAACCTCTGTTATTATTCTAGTGGGCCTACTTACAACTAGCCAGTGGCGTAGTGAGGGGGGATCAAGAGGGGGCATCATGCCCCGGGCGCTACTCACAAACGGGCGACAAATGGTATATTTTACTATATATTGTATGGTTTTCGAATAAAGGGGGGGCGCTAAAAAGGTATTGGGGGGCGCTAAAAAGGTATCGTGCCCCGAGTTAAGCTCGCTACGCCACTGCAACTAGCTTGACGATTTTGAAGTGCTGTAAATCATGACTGTTTAAGTATAATAAGTGATATAATCTAGGTGCTAGCTATAACTGACCTAGTCATATATAATCTACGTAATGGTATTGGTATGGTGCTAGCTAAAACTGACCTAGTCATATATAATCTACGTAATGGTATTGGTATGGTGCTAGCTAAAACTGACCTAGTCATATATAATCTACGTAATAGTATTGGTATGGTGCTAGCTAAAACTGACCTAGTCATATATAATCTACGTAATGGTATTGGTATGGTGCTAGCTATAACTGACCTAGTCATATATAATCTAGGGAATGGTACGGTGCTAGCTATAACTGACCTAGTCATATATAATCTAGGGAATGGTATTGGTATGGTGATAGCTAAAACTGATCTAGTCATATAAAATCTACGTAATGGTATGGTGCTAGTCAATGCTAGCTAAAACTGACCTAGTCATATATAATCTAGGTATTGGAACCGGCGCTAGCTATAGCTGACCTAGACATATATAATCTACGTAATGGTACGGTGCTAGCTATAACTGATCTAGTGATACACATTTTATTTGATGTAGCTTTGCAATGAACTAGTTTCATTAAGACCTCGTTTATGCACGTACAATTTTTTCAGTTACACCAGTGGTCGGCAAATCGCGTCTCGCGAGCGGATGCGGCTCTTTGGTGACCTGAGTGTGGCTCGGCCAGTCAGCCACAAATCGGTTTTGACTCCGAAAAACATGGTTCTTGACAGGTTCCTGAAAAGAAATTTGGCAGTCAAATGAGGAATGCTCTTTCTGAAATGAGGATTGCTCTGTGTGAAATGAGGAATGCTCTGTCTGAAATGAGGAATGCTCTGTGTGAAATGAGGAATGCCCTGTCTGAAATGAGGAATGCTCTGTGTGAAATGAGGAATGCTCTGTTTGAAATGAGGAATGCTCTGTGTGAAATGAGGAATGCCCTGTCTGAAATGAGGAATGCTTATCTGAAGTGAAGGCTACTCTGTCTCAAATTAGGGATGCTTTGTGTGAAATGGAAAGTGCTCTGTGAGAAATGGGGGGGGGGGTGCTTTTTCACAAATAGGGGGTGCTATGTGGGAATTGAAAGGCTCTTTGTTTTGAAATGAGATGTGCTCTGAAATTAAATGTGGGATTCTCTTCTTGAAAAAGAGGCGATTATAAATGAGGTCTCTCTGTATGAAAGTAAGGGAGTCTCGGATATGTCACCAAATTTTTCATTTGAAATATTTCAATCTGTCACCTTAGATTGGGAGGGGGGGCATAATATAATAGGAAAGTGGCATGTCACCTTCAAAAGTCAAGTGACGGCTCTGCCTATCCTAATTTTTATTTTGTTTATTAAGTAATTTTTTCTTTGTCTCCATAAATTTCTTTTTCTGGGCTTTGTTAAAATTACTCTTGCAGACAAACCATTCGGTGTTTTGATGAATACGCCATTACTGAAGGTACTACTGCCTGAATATTTGATAATCCTTGCGACGCGTTAATTGCGTCACCATAGTAACGGCACAATACCCGCGGGCATCTCAGAGAGGTGGATACTTGTGAGCAAACACTCGTTTAATCTCACGTCTGGTCGTGGGGTGACGTGGCGACACGTCTGCTTGATGGACGAGGCTCAACTCTAGTGGAGGCCAGAGACAAATCAGTAGCCACATACAAGGACGGGTTAAAGGAGAGCCTTTTTCTTTCGTGGTGTTCCATCCAATCGGGGTTTTTTTTTTTTTTGGAATATAGGATATAGAAGCGAGCGCTGGTCTGCCGCCCAAATATGTGAATGCGAACCTTATGCCTAGATGGGGGGAAAGGGGGGTGGGTGGGGGGAACTGTTGCCACTATAAGAATAGGACCCTCGTCTGAAATGCTTACATCAACCTGTGACCTGTCTTGACGTATACAATGGAGGAGCGTCACGCTTGCACCAAAGGGAGACGTCATGCAATTTCCCATGCAAGAGTTCACCTGGCAAACAGCACCTGGGGAAACTGACAATATATTATTGTATAATATTTTTATTTATGTATAACAATAAAAGTAAAATATAACTAGAAATAATCCAACATTTTTAGCAAAGTCATTTTCAAATGTTCGTTTTCCGAAAAAGACGCCGATCTAAAATAGAAGTATTAGTGGCGTACCTCGATTAAATGCCTGCCGGGGGCGAACGTTCATGCTTCAAACTTGCACGTAATAAATCACACAGACACCACGAACATATCCCATGAACTATTTAGTTTGAACTTGGAGTGTGTACTTTGAATCAATGTCTGAGTGGAATGAAACAAAAAGCTAACCTATCACTGCCTTTGGCATATCACAGCCTAGCGCATATCACTGCCTAGCGCATATCACTGCCTAGCGCCTATCACTGCCTAGGGCCTATCACTGCCTAGGGCCTATCACTGCCTAGGGCCTATCACTGCTAGCGAATATCACTGCCTAGGGCCTATGACTGCCTAGCGCATATCACTGCCTAGGGCCTATGACTGCCTAGGGCCTATCACTGCCTAGCGCATATCACTGCCTAGGGCCTATCACTGCCTATCAAGGTTGATGGTTCGAATTCATTCAATGAATTTTTTTTAAAAAAAAACAATTTCATTACTAACATGAGCTTACTTTTATTAATAAACATTACGTCTATCTTACATATTTATCTATTTAAATTATTATATATTTCTTTAAATTGTGGATTTAAAAAAATGCTATAAATACGATTCAAATGGATAATCAGAAGTGAGAGAACATACATTTATGTGTTTTGATTAGCACATTAACCAAGAGTACTTTCAAACTTATCACCGTTGATGAAGCAATTACTTTCTCTTTATTTCGTCAGCTAAATTTAAATCTATATGTTTATAAAAACTTGTATTAAGTCTATGTTTATAGAAACTTCTATTAAATCTATATGTTTATAAAAAATGGTCATCATCTTTTTATATGTTGGCGTATGTAGGTGGTTATGTTATGTGTTAGGGGTGGCATTGTCGGTCAGTTTTTTCGTGGATATGGGCCGCAAAAAAGCTTGTCCAGGGCGGCAATAAGCCTAATCCTAACCCTAGCTACACCATTGTTGTTATAATTAAAAAAAATTGAGTCGCTATCTTCATTAACATTTGAATGCTGTAGTGTAACATTTTTAAGTAAATAGTTCAAGTGTGCATCAGATATATAGTTTTAAAGAGTTGAAAAGAAAACCTCCTCCTACAATTCTACAACAGTACATACTCTAGTATAATTACTATAATACTATTATTTGAGTTTAAAGTGGACTTGGCGATAAAATTCACCTACTGTCCATTGTTTCTTTCAGACATTTCCCCGGGGTGGGGGGGTGATTTCAGGATTTAAGAGGGGGGCAGTGCCAATGGTAAAATGCGTAGATTGGGGGACAGATGTCCCCTGGCATCATTGTAGTGGGGGGCACCAAAATGGGCGCTGCGTGTATTAAATGGATAAAAATAATGGGTTTCAGACTTGAGGGGGCTGCAAAAAAAAGAATATATGAAAACACTCTAGCTACACCTCTGCCAGGGTCATAGAAAGAAGGGCGAATAAAGTGGTCCTCCAATGTGTCATTTTTTAAATTATATTGAGGGCTGGTATTTTCGGGTAACTGCAGTGCTGTATCGTGACAGGATTTTTTTTAAATAAAATATTTTCGTTTCTTTGTTGTACACATTTTGCTTCGGAGGCGGACTTGAATTTTCCCCGGCGCAGGGGCAGTGACCCCCGGAGAGATGCCTTAAAGAAAACTTGCTGCTTCCTAAAAGGAACCCTGCTACTGCCTGAAAGAAACCCTGCTACTGCCTGAAAGAAACTCTGCTACTGCCTGAAAGAAACCCTGCTACTGCCTGAAAGAAACCCTGCTACTGCCTGAAAGAAACCCTGCTACTGCCTGCAAGAAGCCCTGCTACTGCCTGAAAGAAACCCTTCTACTGCCTGAAAGAAACCCTGCTACTGCCCGAAAGAAACCCTGCTACTGACTACAATACTAAACTAAAAGCTTCCAATGATATATTTATAGATTCAAGTTCTTCAGATCTTTAAAAAATAATTCTCCATTTTCAAAAAACTCCAATAAGGAGGAAAAAATGAAAATAATACCAACTTTAGTTCCGTGTATTACAATAGCCTGTCATCTTTTGTTCTATGAACTACAATATCATCTTTTGTTCTATGAACTACAATAGCATCGTTTGTTCTATGAACTACAGTGGTTTGGTTAGCGGCGATAAGGCCACAGTTCTTGTGAGCCAGTTATTGATTTGCGTCCAGTTTCGGGTCGATATTTGATCAAATAACTGTTAATGACTCTCTTCACTACCAACTTGTGCTATCAGCACTCTACGGGGAATTTTCACCTAACAGTGGAGATTATTTTACAAGTGGAATTCCTCTAGGGCTAATTTGATGTTAAGTTTTAGATATGTCAAATGTGTGTTTGTGTGTGTGTATAAATAATTCGTATTTCCCCACTCAACAGAAACATTGGTGTGTACCTTGTAGATATTTTCTGTCGCCCTCTTTTTAAAAACATTTTTTGCAAAGTGTCGTGTCTAGGTACCGTTATTCCCTGTCTGTAAATCTCATGGATGAAACTGAATGTCTAACACCGTAACAAATATTATTTTTTTAAATAATACCATCTGTCGGGTTATGGGTATCACCACGGACCGCGTCATTGACATGTGAGTTAGACTTTACCCCAGTCACGAAGACTCCATAAGTGAACAGCACTCTAAAAATGGCACTTTCTAACAAAATAGTGGATAAAATTTGCGTGGGATTCTGAACACTTTGTGAAACTATAACATATGAAGTCACGAAACGTTTTCTATATTGAAGAAAATCATATCTTTTCGTCTACAGAGTTACAAGGGATATCTAAAGATCTGCATTTCCCATCGTGCATTTGATGAATCGGTGTCCTGCTATCTCAATACCAGCTGTGAGATAACTGGCGTGGAATAGTGCGGTGGTGTGATTGGATCATTTACCAAGCGGAACAATCCAGTTGGCCGAGCGGATCGTAAACAACAAACACTCGGCTTGGCTGCAATACGCCGCGTGAACTTTAGCTTTGCCAAGTGACCAAATTTCCTTTTAATGGGTCCAATTTTTTAGCAATACATGTGTACGCGTCACGTGCTGGACAAAAACAACAACAACGACCAACATGAGCCCAAACAAGTTTGACGCCCTCGGTACGTTGTTTATTTATAGACTAGTCGTGTTAATTAATATTGGTTCGGCTCAAACTTTGGCAACAAGTGAGAGGGCATCTAAGCACGTGCTCTATTTTTCTTTTTGGCAAATATTTGGCGTCTGCCATTAAATTTTCTGAAAGGTTTACTGGGTAATTCTTTTTTGTTTGATTTTTTTTTTTTTTTTGGTTGTATTTCAGTCAAGACGAAATTTTTTTATATATTTTTAAAAAGGTGTGTTTTGCAATAAGTTCAACTCTTATGATGTTGTCAGATGTAGACATTGGCTACACGATGGACGGGTCAAGGATGGGTGATCAAAGTCTTTCAGCCAGTAACTGGACCATTGGGCCCAGCAGCACAATCTTCACCAGTCGCTCGGCCGACCAGGAACTGGGAAAACCCAAAAGGTTTATCACCAGCTATAACAAGGTAGGCGCATTGGAAAATAAATACATTTGAATTTAGATGGCGTTAACTGAAAGAACATGTGTGTTCGTTTAATCCTGGTTTATTCCAACACAGATTTGTCCGAATGAAGTGAAAGCCCCGCCAGGGTCATGCCGGCAAAACCAAGGCCCTTAACTCTTAACCGTCTTTTGAATACACAATGCACCGGTGTATTGAATTAATAAGCTGAGAAAAAAGGAGAAGACAACTATTTGATATTTAAAATTCAAATCTACGGAATGAGCTCTTGAAGAGAACAGTTAGGACTTATTTACTTTTACAAGCTGAAATACCCGAGTTAAATTGAAGAAACCCTTGTAAGAAAATAACACTGAAGGTGTAAACAAAAATCAAGAAACACTCAAAATCGATATGAATAGAGGGCGCCACGGAAATGTGTTTAGCTTCCACGGCGTTATGATAGTCACAAGTCAAAGAAACCGGTTTACAGCGAGATATGCTAATTTTAAAAACGCCTTGGCGTTCAGCAGATTGACTTTAAAAGGACCATCATGCTACCTACTACACATCGGCTTTACAGCATTAATAAACAACTGCTCAGACATCGGAAGACCAAATACTGCCAAAACAGGATGTTATACATCTATATCTAGATACACTTTTGTTTAGTCTGGATGTCAGCCAAATGTTATTTAGATGCTAGATCTAAATCTGGAAATTTTAGACGGTTTTAATATAGAGGTGACCGAACCCGCGGGCCCGCATGCGGCCTGCCCCTACAACTATTTCGGCCCGCGCATGCACTGATTTATCACCGATAAACTTATTCGTACTTCATTCATTATATAAAGAAATCGATGCGAAAAACATGAGTGGGGGGATAAGATCAAAATGACGTCACATTAGTTAACTGTATTCTGTTTTGTTGTTTACAATTTCATTGTGCGCTTTAAGAATAGATCAACAATTGTAAACAGCATTTAGTGGTTGTTTATTTTAATATTGTATTACAAGATTGATGACATGAAGGGGCATCTCCCCCCCCCCTTCCCCAATGATTTGTTGAAGTCACCACCCCACCCCCCTCACCTTGGACTTGGTCAATTCTTTGGGTCATGGTACTGTATTTAATTCGAGAGCTCATTATGAATATCCCATTTATTATTAATACAAACATTTACAGTTTAAAAACAAATGTTAGAAGTGTGTTAACTATTCAATAATGATAGTCTATTGATAACAAACTATTTCAACTTCTTCTTCTTCTATATATATATTAAGGGCCCACGATCAATTTATTGATCATTATGGCTCCTATGAATGTAGCTGGCATTTGCAATGCATCTGTGCCTGGTGTTTATGAGGGTATTTCACTGGTTGTAAGAGTAACTGAGTGAGGGTATGATGCACTGGGGGGTTGGAAGGCCTGAGGCAATAGACGCTAATAGCTCAATGGCACTTCCACTTTAGCAAAATCAAATTATCAAATCCAGCGATTGTTTAAAATGAGAATTTTATCTATACACTAGACACAGGGCCGGCCCTAACAATTTCGGGGCCCTATGCGAAACGGATTGCGCGGGGCCCTGTCTGGTTAGGGATAAGGATAATAAGTGAAAATTAAGATTTTGTATTAGAAAATAAATTCGCGCGGGGCCTATGAAAGTGCGGGTCCCATTGCGGCCGCATAGGTTGCACTGGCCTAAGACCGGCCCTGACTAGGCATATTAGGTTTTTTTCGTCTTAATTCTTCAAAGTCAACATTCCGTTGTGCGGTTCTGCTGGTCACAAATGTATTATTTCTGACCTTGTAGAACGGATTTCCATCACCAGCAATATCAAAACAAAAACAACCTCCTGGCGTTGACTTGGTAATTTTTTTTCTTCTTCTTCTGTGGTTTCAACACATTGCTAGAACTTACCAAACAAATAATAATAAATAAATAAATAATCCTAATCTTTGTATTGTTTTCTTTCAAACATTCCTTTTGCTAAATAGAGAAATTCAAAAGCCGGCAAAAATCGGAAGACACTAGGCTGACATTTATACAAACTGATTTTTCCTTTTTTTTTAAAGTTTAAAAATAATTTATGATTTGACTTCTATTTATTAATCTTTAATTTTTAAAACAGTTCACATTTATTTATATATTGTAACAGTATCCAGACAGTAACGCTACGCTGTTACAACAAGGCTCTGGTCAGTTCCCCCGGCCCGTCCCCGTCTTCAGCCGTTCACTGCCCTCTCTTCTCACACCTGATGCGGACACGGGAACATCACCCAGGTCAGTGCAGCAACTCGACTAATCGTTTTCAGGGGTGGCTTTAGCTGAATTATAGCATTTCATTCAGTGCCTGGTACAATTCAACACGTATTACAAGAACAAAATGGAAGTGTTGGAAGCGATCTGGTGCTCCTTAGGATCACGGCACTAACTGTCATCCTCCTCACCGTATGCACTGAACCGTAGAGCTAAAGAATACATAGCCGATCTTCTCAAATCACCTCACGAACTCTCTGTTTTCAAGCATAACACTGCGACTTTGGATTAAGTGTTAGTTTCTTATTATCCCAGACTGACTCACTAACCAATGCACGGGTTTCAAAAGTCCTAACATCCAGTATACTCATATGATTACCGGAAATATGTAAGACAAAAGTTTTATCCAGTGAAAATGGTTCGAACGAAATTTTGTTCGAAATGAAAGAGTGAGGAAAAAAATATTTTTTTTTTAAAATGTACTTTTCCACTCATTTCTCACTCTCACATTTTCTTAAAAATATTTTTACAAAGAAAATCTTAGTTTAACAAATTGAATTTCGAAAAAAAAACATGCCGTTCTAACAATTTTCCTTGGAAAGTACAAATTTATGGTTACGCATTCATATTTTTTAACGAAAATTCTCTCTCTCTTTCTCTCTCCCTCCCTTTCTCTCTCCTCCCTCCCATTCTCTCTCTCTCTCCTTCTCACCCCCCCCCCCCCCATTTTTCCTATTACAGTCAGGAAATACAAGCTTCTCTCATTCTGACACCAACGTTCATGAAGTCAACTTGTTAGTAAGAAGGTGTCACCCCATTTGACAATACATGGCCTTCTTAGTATGAAGGTGTCACCCCTTATGACAATATATGGCCTTTTTAGTATGAAGGTGTCATCCCACGTGACACTATATGCCCTTCTTAGTATGAAGGTGTCACCCCACATGATGATCCATGTCCCTCTGGTTTTACCACACTTAATGCACCAAAATATTTCTCTCCATCTTTGACCCATGTCCTATAATAAAAGATTTGAGTCCATTAATGTTACACCCATCTTATTGATTGATCTGTTCCTACTCTCAGCCCCATCCAGCGGTCACCGACATTAACATATGCAAAGAAAATTAATCTTACTTTTTACGATCTTTAAAATTGTTCACATCTTGACAAGTGTAAAACTCGACATTGGCACCGTAAAATAGATGTTCTTTATCTTTACAAGAAAATTCATCATGGCCTCCTTAAAATCGATAGGAAGTGCAGTAAAAATCAATGTTTAGCATTTACTGAAGATGGACTCCATATTGGAAGTTTGAATTTGTGTGTGCCCAGACCAAGTGGTTGACATCGAGTAAACGTAACTGATTATTGATTATCGATATCGATGGAGATTAAAATGTTGGAAGTTTTCTCGAGAAGTTGACTCAGTTTTAGTCTAGACTTAACATTCTAAATTAGGACAAGGAGATAAAATATGTCTAAGTTTAGACTCGACTCTCTAAATAAGGACAAGGAGATATGATATTGCCTTATATTGCCAGATGTAAAAAATGAAAGAGGAGGACATTTCATTTTGAAAGGTCTGAAAAGAGGCCATTTCATTTTGAAAAGGTCTGAAAAGATGACATTTTATTTTGAAAAGGTCTGAAAAGGAGGACATTTTATTTTATCCTTTTATGAAATTCGGTTAGCCCGAGCAGCGTGTGCTCTGTAAATATTTTTTTTTTCAATTTGGTGTCACTCCCCTGAGATGGCGTGAAATGGCGTCACCCAGTGCGATCCACAACACCCCTAGCTATGCCACTGATTCTTAAAATCGTGTTGTGTTAGTTGTAATAGTGCAAATAAACTCAATTTCCAATGCCAGTGATCAAATTGGCGTGTTCTTTTCGTCGCACTAATTGTCGTGAACTAATGGATGAATCTTTTTTTAAATAATAGGGGGGGGGGGGGGGTTTACCGTAAATTTGTTTGAAAGAAATTTCGTTAATAAAATTGATCGACGGAAGTTTGATCAAACGGAAATTTGGTCGAACGGAAATTTTGTAGAATTTTTTTTTTGAACGCTCTATACTATACTATATGCTTTTAACGAACAAAGTATATTAGGCCTGTATATCATTTCATTATTTTTCGGAAAATCTGAGGTTTTGATTATAATGAGTTCAAACGGTCATTTGAAACTAAACATCATATTTGTCGAAAGAAACAGCAATGAACTTTAATTCATTGATCTCCTCCCTCGTTAAGTATTCACGGTTTAGTAATCATTACAGTTCTATAAACGGTAAAATAATGAATAATTAAGCGTTACCAATACAATAATCAGGGCTGTCTCTCTCGTCTGTGTGTTAAACCGTGCTTTGCCACGTGGGGTGGCAGCCCCCTTCGCTTCCCCTACTACTTCTACTACTACTTGGAGCAGGCCTACAGCTTGCCGTGCAGTTAAATTGAACACCATTCAAATTCAAATGTTATTCGTCCTTTGAATGAGAGGATAACCGAGGCTATGTTTGGCGATGAGAGAGTAGGTGGCTTGTCAGTCCTACCGTATTTTCGCGCATAATATAAGGGGCACCAAATTATAAGACGCACCTGTATATAAGGCGCACCCTGTCTTTAGCGCATGGGATTAGTACCGTACATAGAGCAATAAATGCCCCATGTATGCTGCTAGGCCAAGTCTTCAGTGAGTGGGATTAGTACCGTACATAAAGCAATAAATGCCGGATGTATGCGGTTAGCTTATAGGGCCTATAAACGTGGCAATAGTCTCTTGATATCGGTATATATAAATGAGACACACCTAATTATAAGACGCATCCATATATAAGACGCGCCCTGGGTGCGGGGTATGTAAAACTTAGTATAAGACACGTCTTATATACGCTAAAGTACGGTACTTGTACATGGATAGCTTGCTGACGTGTAGGACACGCGTGTTTTTTTTTTTGGGGTCCTGGTAAGTTATCGAGACGATTCTGCTTTTCCTTGCTGTGTTCTTTCATCCCGGGTACACAACTTGACAAAGCACCGCGCATTTTATAGATACAATAATTTAGGTACATTGGCGTGTCCGTAATTCGGAATGAACATGACTATTAATGAGGCGGAATGTTATGAGCAAATGCTAAATCGACGGAGTTCACCGTTCGTAAGTGTCTGCAACCCATTTACCCTGACAAACACTCATTCAGTTTTAAAGTATAGATTCTGGTACAAAATACAGAAAATGTTACTGCAATGGCTATTGGCTGAGTTAATGTGGAATTATGTCATTAACTATTACTATGATTTGTTTACCTATGCTAGGCTGGGGAGTGGCATGAAAAGAGTCTTCCTGATTAGACAAAGGGACGGAACCCTGGGCTTGGGTATCAAGGGAGGAAAGGAGTACAAAACACCAGTGGTTGTTACAGAACCAGGCACGCAAGGCGAATCCCAGGTCAATATATGTAAATTTAAACGTCAGTCAAATAGATGATTGGTGTAAGCAGATCACCAGAAGTGATGTGAATCCATTTCCGATTTTTAAGCAGTTAAGAAACAATACAAATTCAAAGGATTAAAATGACGAATGAATTTCAATAATTAATTAGTATGCAGTCAAACTGAAAGCTACCAATTTTTATTTTAAGTTATTTTTATTGTAATTCTTATTTTCTCCATTTACTCTCTTATTTCTCTGATTCGGTACTTAAATATTCAATCTTAATTTATACTAATTATAATATTGCAAACCCTGCTAAGTAACTTCTTTTTGATTTAGAGAAAAATGAGTTTTTGTAAATTAATTTAAATAGCGAATATAGCATTTTTATATTTTTAAATGGTGAATTTTAGACTTACATAAAGCTTTTTAATCATTACAATCACAAAATACTGTAGATTGACACTAAATTAACCAGCCAAAAAAGATAAGATAACTCATTTATTTTAAAAAAAGTGACTTAGCAGATTTTGCAGTTGGTCTCCTCAATTGTTGTCATAGGGTCTATGCATTGGGGACAGGATTCTGAATGTCAATGGGATGGACTTCAGAGGCATTTCTCATGCTGAGGCTGTCATCATCATGCAGGCGGCCTGGAATTTAATCATGATTGTTGAGCATCCCAGGCTAAACGGCTTTGAGCATCCCAGGCTAAACGGTTATCATTCTTCACAAAGTCAAGGTACTTACAACTCAATTGAAAACATTATTTAATCTGTTGTATTAAACAATTCAATTTCATGGTCATAGTGTCTGGGTTTGAGCCGTTTACAAAGATACTCAAATGATTACCATGTTATTATTTTTTTTTACTTAACGTTTTGGATAACAATCAGGATTACAACCTATTCACTCAGCATCACAGGTATCTAAAGTAGACCGTCAGTGGCAGAGGATTGGTTTTCCTCCCTTGCTCTTGCTTACTTTCAAGTAGGGGACAATCACCACTTTTCTAGCTTTATCAAAGACCATGTAGTTTATGATGATTGCTTTTCAATCGACAAGTTGCTTTGTCAATGCCATGTAACTCCTCAAACTAACGTTATGCCTTTTACCTGCGGGCCACCCACAAATATTAACACTGAAAACCCCAAACAAAGGTTGCAACCAATCTGCCGTTCAACTGCAAATACCCACAATGACAACCCAAAAAAAAAAGGCTGCAACATATCCACTGGCATAATCTATTCTATAATCTATTCTATAATCTATTCTATAATCTATTCTATAATATAGTAGGCCTATGTACAGTAGTTGTATTTTTAATTTTGAGAGCAGCATCCCTTCATAGTCACAAATTGTTGAAGGCAGTCTGTAGCATTTAGGATCAAAGAAATATACAAGAGACTATTAAAATAAAGAATAGAAGACATATTCTTGAAAAATGTTGCATACAAATGGTGGCTCTAACTTTAAAACTCGAAGAATTAAACTGTCACAATTTAAGAACCAAAGATTGGCATAATAAAAACAAACTAGGCTGGTGGATCATGCAATTTCCATAACACTGCTCTCAAAGTAGACATGCATCACTGACAAATGAATTTTGTTGTGTTTCTACTTCTACTACTACCGGTACTTGTGTATTTTCACAGAAATCTCTGACAACAGCCCAGCTTATGAAGACCTTGACCTTTTGTTGTGTCCCTCCAAGGGGGGAAAACTTGGCTGTGGTGTTAACAGGTGATGGAACAGGGTGTCAGCATGTGTGTGTGTGTGAGGGAAATGATGCCAATGCAAAAATATAAATGCCTTCTTAAAATTGTGCACAAAATTTATTGATCTTTATCTATTTCTTTTAATTTGTATTAGGGGAAGGCAACTTTGAAACAAATAAAAAAATTGGTTCAAACTGGTTAGGTTTTGACCAAACTAAAAAAATTACTCACCCATTTCAAATAAGAGAATCTTGATGATAAAAATATTTTTTTTTTATTCTTCAAGGATTTGATTTTTTAGCTGTATCAATAAAATAACATGTACAGTAAGTTTTTGACATCTTACTAGGATAATAGAAGATTGATAAAAAGACTATGATTGATAAAGTAAATTGGAAAGGAAGTTTAAGGTTATTATTAGGGTAATAGATTAAGCTTAATCTTCCTTTCCAATTTACTATATCGACCATAATCTTTTTCAACCCCCACACTTTTACTTTACATGAAGTCAAGAATTTTGAATTTAATCCCAATGTAAAACTCATTTGGAGGCATTCATTAAAGTATTTCTCTTGACAAGCATGTACATAATGTAAATTGGGGCGTCACCTAAAATTGTTAGAAGTTATACATAAAGGAATAATGGAATGCTAGAATTTGATCACGCATGCTTTAATAAGCGTACATAGTAATTCCAGGATTTGTTCTTAACTGCAGAGATGACAATGGCTGCTTTATTGTAGACACAGTTGACGACAACTCCTCAGCATTTAAAGCAGGTCTGCGCCCAGGTGATCGCATACTAGAGGTAAGTGGATGCCAGGCCAGCAGACTTTACCTCCTGACGGTATTCTGCTGTTTTAGTGACAAATTTGAGAGTCCTGCCATGTTTAACTGGAGGGTGTCCTGTCATATACACTTAATCACTTCCTGTGAGCATGCTGAAATAGCATGGATACAAACACTATAAAAGTATTTAAAATCAATGCCCTGCTTGAAAGGTAAAGGTAACACAAATAGTAAATACTAAAGAGCCACTAGGTGAAGTATGCATTGCCATGCCTTATCATTTTACTATCAATGGAACACTGTTGAGAAGGATGAAGATTTTAAAATCCTTTATGTTAACTTCGCTTTTGTTCATGGCTGGCTGGCAAAATCTTCAGGATGGCTAACTGACCCACTCCCCATCAACCTATCAAGCTGAAACTTGGCACATGGACTCGTTGCTGATGACAACACATTCAACCAAATTTTCAGCCGCAACCCCAAAAAATAATTTTTTCCTGTTCATCATTCAAGGGGAAGATGAAGGAAATACTGATTTCACAAAATAAAAGTCCCAATAACAGCGCTAAAGAGAATTTTTTTTAATTAAATAATGCAAGTGTAATATTTTCTTTTGCTTTTCTGAAATAATGGGTGAAATAAATCTGTGCTGAAAAAGCGAGTGGGTCATTAGATTTTTAGTATAGTTCAGGGGTGTGAAATAAATGTGCTTTGCGGGCACGCGGGGGTAGCACTAATTGTTATTCTCAAAATATTTTCAGTCCCCCCGCCTCCATTGCTTGATATTACATTTTATAACGGATTTATTTGAAATACTTTGTTTTTAGGGGTTGATTAATTTAAATATTACTCCATTTTAAATGTGTTATGTGACAAAATACAAGTGAATGATTGACTGGTACATACTATTTGAAATGATGGAGGTTTTTTTTGAAGCACAATTTGCTATATTCAATCAACAAAACACACGAAAAAAGGAATTTCCAATTGTAAGGGAATGTATTACTGTATTTAAAACATAACCCTATTTTGATATCAAAATTAACTCCATTAACATTTTACAATGGACAGCTATTAATGCTCCACTCACTTTCCTTTATAGTCATAGTAAAGGTAATTTTGAAAAAGATGTATCCCATTATTCATGTACTATAAAATCATTAATCATCTAATAATTTGCTTTGATCTTCAGATTGAAGGCATCCCTGTTTCATTCCTAACAGACAAACAAGTTTTTACTCTCATGACTTCTAAGAGCCTTCATTTTAAAATCCGAAGGATTTCTGGTAATTTTTGCTTAGCCTTAATTATGCATTAGTATTCTTAGGTTCCTCTGATAAATAACATAAATAAGACTTCATATTATGTGCAGCTACTACGTACTGTACTTCATACCATATGTCTTTTATTAATCCTGGTGACAACCTCCACTAATGTATAAAATAACTCTATTCCCCTTATTTTTACAGGAAAAACATGATTTATCTAAAGTCATCATCATAACATGACAAAAGCAGATTTCAAAATGGTCAATGGTTTTTGGAAACATTCTTTACAGTTGGATGGGTGGCTATCAGGAAATGATAAAAGACCCAGTCAAAACACAGATATATTTTATAAGACTCAAGAAGATTATTATTTATATAGTTTACTGATGAATATCCTGAACAATTTTTTTTTTTAAAAAAGGACTAGAAATCAGATTTAGAAATCAACAAAGGCAAATTACATAGGTTGGTTTTTGAAACTTTTCAAATGGAAAAAACATGCCATTTCAAACTAAACCTCCTTACATCTACTGGCATGCAACATGATGAAGACTGGCCAAACATTAAAATATGTTTATATTTCATTATTTTATGCTGGAGCAGCCATTAGAAGATGAAATTTGTGGATATTTATGTGTATAGATATTATATCATTTTTATGTCAATAAAACTAAAACAAAAACGCATCCTTTAGTTAAAATAATTTGTTTTTTAATTCAAGCTGAAGGACATCAAACAAAATAATTTTCTGAATTAACAATTTGGGGCAAATTTTAGTCGATGAAATAATAATTACTAAAAGTACTGAAAAAAAGATTAAATGCTCTGCATGAGACTAATTTAACTGATTTGAACCAATCAGTGGTGTGCACCTTTTATGAATGACCCCACTTTTTGACAAGGTAAATAATAAATTCTTACAATTTTAAAAAGAGATGCACATCACTGTCCTAATAAGCACACTACACTAGACATGCACTGCCTCCACTTATTCTCACTGACATAAAAAAAAACACTTGAGATTAATGCTGCATTCATCACTATCAACCACAAGTCCTTGTTACATCACTGCTTGTTTATTATGATTAACATTTTTAACATTTAGCCACAGACTCATCTTTTCTGCTGGCCTGCCTTGAGTGGTATGACTATCCATCCGTTTTTAGCATCCTTTAAACGCCACCATCTTCCGAGTCTATGCTCTTGCCCAACAGCTGCTACTAAGAATTCCCCATTATTTGAAAACTTTAAACTGTTGATAAATCCTTTCTGGAAAACAAGAAGAGAAGTTTGTGGTAAAAGCAGCACATTTAGTAGTAGCCTCTAGCAATGAGGTCCATTAGCAATAGTTAAATGTTATTTGATATCCAAATGAAATGCACAAATTTGAAGTTAAAAAATTTAAAAATATCTCTAAAAAGAAAAGGTTCCATGATTGTGTATGAATTTGTAATTATGATTAAATACATTTTCATTTTTCCTCTAGCTGTCATGCAGCATAAAAACTTACTCTCAATTTTTTTTTAACCTTAAAGTGACCCAAAAAGTAAAAAGCCCATAATTAAATTCATCAATTTGAAACAAAATCAGAAGAAATGGAAACTTACCACTGGAATTTGAAATAAAGGTGTAAGTGATTTGTAATCAGTACTGCACTTCCACAGACGCACAAATCCATCTTTGGAGCCAGAAGCAACCAGATCTGTGTACTGCAAGGCTGCAACTGAGGATATCCAGTTTTCCTCTACAATCCCCAAATTAAGCCCATGGGCTTTTTTCACAGTTGTTAAGGGTTTTTTCTTAAGCACACTCCACAGGCTTAAGGAGCTAGCATCATATGAGAAAAATAAAATTAGATTACTGCTTCCTACAAAATATAGTTTATAAAAAAATCAGTTGTTTCAAAGCAAGAAAAAAAAAAAAAAAGTAAATTGAAAAAAGGTTATATCTGAATTTATGAAACTGAGCACCTGGATATTGTAAATCACAAAAATAGTTTGTAGATTAAGAAACATTGTTTAAAAAAATAGTCATTTCAAGTTGTTGAGTCTGAAGAAATGCAATAATTTCAATGACTTTTTAAAATGCAAATAGAACAAAATGACTTTTTAAAAAATATTTTAAATTTGGCAGTGTCAGTAAAAGGGAAAGCATTTCTAAATTACACTTAACATGACACAAGGGGATTTTTTTTTTTAACTTGGCAGTTTTGATGATTATCTTTGAGTCTGCTATCTCCATGTGAAGGGGAGGGTTTGACAAGATTAGCAATCCATGAGATTAATTGTCATGCAGCCTTAATTTGTCATGCAGCTCTTGTTTTGTATTGATTCAAGCTGCCTTAGTAGAATTGTTAAATTTCACTAAACCGATTTCACAGGTTTGAATAATTGCAATACAAAAATATTTCACAGTTTAAGATAGTAAGAATATAAAAATTACTTGTCATCTGCACCAGTGAAAAAGTTACTTTCATTGATAAGAGCGACACACTCTATGGACCCACTGTAGAGGAAATAGTTGAGATATTAGTTAATGATTATTTCATCAACACAAAGTAGTAATGAGAATTTGCTGTATCCTTCTCTTCCCCATTAGAAGAATATCTCTTGTTTACTTACTCATATTGAAAAACTTTAAAGAAATGCAGAGTTTAAATATTCATAGACATGTTGGACTTTCAAGCATAAAAACTTAAATTCACCAATCCCAGTTATCAAAACAATTAAAACCATTGCCCAATCCTTTATCAGACATTTCAACAGATCTCCTATTAGATTTACATTACTGCTGCTATTAATATATATTTTTAAAAACATCCAGGTTATTATTTTTTTTTTAAATATTAAAAAAAAAAAATATTGCTTATTGTCCTTACTCATTCCCATGAAAAAGTAACTGTGAGTCCTCTGTAATCTTCCAAATGTGAACACTTTTATCCCTGCCCCCTGATGTGATAGCTCTGTCACGCATTAAGCTGTCTATTCCAGTTATAGAAGTATTGTGACCAAATCTGAAATGAACATAAATCAAAGGTTAAATTTAACTGAGAATTAAATCAAATGAATGTTTTAATACAGGGGTGGGAAAACTTTTTTGTGAAGAGGGCCACTTTGACAAATGTAAAGCTATTGGGGGGCCGCATGTATATTATGTCAAATTTTTGCATGTCGATAAACATTTCTCTATATTAAAATTGATAAATTCGCATTTTAGCATTACAAGACAAAAGTCAAGGACTGTTTTAACAAATAGAAAATTAGAAAGAAATTTGATCAAAAATGTTAAAACAATCATAATGATGAAATTCTGTAAAATTCACTAAAATAACTTAAAAACATAGTAATTTTTAAAAATTTCTAAATGCCTTCGAGGGTCTCATAATATAAGTTGGCTGCAGGCCGTAGTTTGCCCACCCTTGTTTAATACAACTGTTTCCTAGCCTAGTTGTATTTTACTTTCCTTAAAATGAATCACCTATAACAAATTTAAATAGACCACTTCAATATCATTTGATAAATTATTTAAAAGAAATGGACTCAGGAGAGCAATAAGATCCTTCTTATTAATAACAGATAAGGTACAATGAAAAATAAATATTAGTAAGATCCACAATTAGGATAAAGGGTTTTAATTTTTAATATATATTAACTTTTAACATAAAGTTATAAATCTTATTTATGTCTACATACAATGTTTCTACGTATGCCAAGTCATCAACACTCCACACTTTAACCACTTTGTCAGCAGAGCAGCTGTATAATGTATGTGTGCCTTTCCTAAATGATACACCCTGTTAAAATTAGAAAATTATTATATTATAACATATTTAAAGGAAAACATTAATTGAAATTGAAGCAGCATTTCAAAAACTTTTTTTTAAGTGGCCCCGTTATTTTTAAGCCTTTCCGTCATGAACTACTTACATTTCTATCACTTATTCTTGCCCAAAGGTAACATACAATAGATCTGAATGTCCATACATGAACACCTTTTGACAGGGCAGGTTTTGTTAAAACAAGAGTGATAAGATATCGCCATTTTCCTTTGTTGTCATTGGATAGACACTTTCTACCATGTCATTGTTTGGGCTTATTATTAGCTGCGAACATTTGATACTGAAACATTCATGTCCCTAGTCCTGATTCAATACTACTAACTGTAATTACAATCAGAATTAAATATTCACCTGCCTAGTCTGGATTCAATGCTATTAATTGTAATTACAATCAGAATGAAACATTCACCTCCATAGTCCTGTTTCAATGCTACTAACGGTAATTACAATCAAAATTAAACATTCATCTCCTTAGTCCTGATTCAATACTACTAACTGTTATTTTAGGCTTTGGAAAAAAAAAAGACAGCTTTTGCAACCTGGCATCTGAGAAACGGTGAAATGAAAATAAAAGAAGACTGAAAAATAGGAGCAATATGAAATAAGAAAAGTCAATTGTAAAACATTTTTTTTTTAAACATAAAAATAATCAGAATCTACTAGCTTACAGTGACGGGACCCCTATGGCCTCTGAACTTATGTATGAAACTACAATCTTGAGGGTTCCACAATTTAATCATGTTGTTCATATCACCAGCAGCCTAAGAAAATAAAACAAAGGTTACATATTTATTATATAAATTTGATGCTGTCAAAATTTAATCAAAATCATAAAGGGACATCTATTTTCTGGTTACGCATTATTAAAACAAACCATGAATAAAAAGTTATTATCAAAGGTATTTATTTTCTTAAATGTTAAATTATGTTTTCTTAACAAATACATAGTTACACTTTTTTGGTAACTTTCAATAAATATATGGTTTATGAAATCTTCGTAAAAGAATTAAATTGTAAATTCGGTCCTCCAATAGAATCCAATATGCAATTTTTTTTTTTACTGCAGCTTAAGCTTTAAATCAACTGACATAGTTAAAAAATACAAAAGCTAATTACATCAATTATTAAAATGATTTCATCACTAACCAAAAATTTTCCATCTGATGATATGGCTAAACATAATATGTGGTCCGTGTGGCCAATGTGCAGATCTTCAGTTCCTTTCCTCCCACCTTTTATAGTTTTTTCTTTTAAACCAGTCACCAAATTCCCTGATAATGTAAAGTAAAATTATTAAGACAAGAACAAATTGAACTAATTTTTTTTAAGATGTATTATTATATTTTAAACAATTTTATTTATTTATTTCTCCAGAAAAAACGTATTTATTTGTAACTAGTTGCTTACATTTACATATATTACAATCTTTGCTAGCTGTAAAAACAAATTTGTCATCTGGTGAAATCACAATGGCTGTAACTGGAAGTCCATGCCCTCTAAAAACACGTAAATCCTCTGGATTAGCACAAAAACACTGAAATAAAGACAGATTATAGAACTGATGCATTATCTATTTATATGTTTATAGCTATCTATATGCATGAGAATAAATGCATAGGTGTTAATTCGCAATTATTTACATTATTTAATTTACGCTTTAAATAAAGAAGGCAAACAAAGATTGTTCATACCGCTTCAGCAACCTGCTTTGTTAGTTTTCCAGCTTGTTCAGACTGAAAGGTAAACATAAAATAATTCAAAATAAGCATCTTATACTTATATTATTTTACCCAACATAAACTTTAGGCTCGTAAAAAAAATTCTTTGGGGAAGTTGTAAATCCTGAATAAAAAGCCCAACCGCCAATGTCAGATGACAAAAATTAATTTACAGAGATGATTATTTATGTAGTCTTACCAGTTGATTACAATTGTTAGAATAAATCCAGAATATAAAAAAAAAAATATTAATATGATAGTAACACAAAGCTGTGATGTAAAAGAACTAATTACTATATCATGTTGAAGTCTGCTTGCAACAGCATCCTTCAAAGTTTCTTCATCTGCTTTTTTCTCAGCCTCTGCAATAAGAAACAAATTAATAAAAACTAGTAATGATTAAAAGCAAACACTGTTTTTTTTAAAATTTAAATTACTGATTGATCTGTTAATGTTTCATTAAGCAACTCTTAAAGATGGACTTTGTTTACAGTAAAACTTAGTCCTACAGTAAATCATTACAACTGAGAAATTTTAAATACAAATTCTTGTCTAAACAGATTGTAATGAGATATTTTTTTTTGTGTGGTAATTTTGAAAAAATTTAATTGTCATTTCTTCAGTAATATTAATAAACTAACCTTCTTCTTCTAGCTTAGAGAGGTATTGCTTAGCTAACCGAAGTCTCTTTTGCTGAACAGTCTCCTCCTCTTCTTCAGAACTGTACACTTTGTCTCTGGCTTCAGTTAATTCATTACTGCTGAAATAAAATGTAATTCCAAGACTAGAGTAAATCTACTCCTTATACGCTTAGGCCTAAAGAATAAGCAGATCTACATATGTTGTGAACAAACTCTTAAGTAAATCTATTTCAGTTAACATAGACACAGCTCAAATATTTAATAATTACCTATCTACATCTGATTCACTTTCTACTTCTTCGGTGAGGGCACTCTTGGCTTTTAGGATCTCCTTTTTAGATTTGCCCTTCTGATCCTGAAAGTAAGTTTAGAAAGCATATTTGATATTTTCAAGAACTTCATTGTTACCTTGGGGGAGAAGTATGCATAAACTTAAACCCTGCTTGCCTTATTTTATTACGTTTGGCCTATATATCAATAAAGGCTATCATTTGGTTATCGGTAAGGCTTACGATGTCTTCCACTGTACATAGGTCATGGATGTTACCCGGTTCAACTACCTGCTGTATTAAAAAATTACTATGACTTTTAGCTCTGTATTTATTTGATATAAGGTTTGTGTTTTGTTTTCAGGGGAGGGGTCTCTCATCCCCAGAAAAGTATGTTGAAATGTAGGCCTATCGTGAAATAATTGGCCAAAAAATACTTCTTTTTTTTCAAGTAATCAAAAGACAAAAGTGGCCATCCATAAATGGTGTTATGCTTTGGGGGGGGGGGGGGGGGGGGGGGGGGTGGTCACATTTTTGTGATGATGTGGGTGGGGGGGGGGGGTAAAGCAATGTGATGTCACATTAAAAAAAAGCAGAACATACTTAAAAAAGTTGGACTTATTAACACTAAATTACAGACATTAAAATTATTTTATACTACAATTTTAGTTATTTTATTTTTCAACTAAGATCACTTAGAGAACCAGTACAGGTATGCGAGATCCAAAAAATGGCCTCTCATCAAGTTACAGGCAGCCACGTAGGTGGATGATCAGGGTGTAATGACATAGGCAGTGGTGCAAATTTATGTTGAAATGTGGAGACGGGAGTCATAGAATTAGGGATACCATATTAATTGAGATAAGTTAAAATGGTTGATGGGGGAGAGGTTGATCTAAGTAAATGTTCTAAGGCAGGGGTTCTAAACCATTTGGCAGCGCTGCATCCCTTCTCAATTTTTAAACATTTTCTGCAACCCCACTCCACATTAAATAATATATTGTATTGTGATTAAAATTGCTAAATGATAATACCAAAATAATTTAGTTGTCATTTCACTTCTCTAACTTTCTAGAAACAAGAAAAATATTACCAATACAAGTAATGGCGAGTAATGCAAACACAAAACGCACCAGAAAAACATTTAAAGCTGCTTATCAAATACATGAAGCTTTTTTTTTTAAGGCAGCAACAAATAGCAATGGTAGCAAATACAATTTTCTGTGTCTTCCACTCCTCAGGGGGTGCTTTGACGATTTTTTTTTGGGGGGGGGGGGTTAAAAATTTGCAAATTTTGCATGGGGTCCTTTCTGGATGGCCTCAGCGACAGCAATTTTTGCAATGAGCAGTGTGCATGTCTTTTTTCACAGTGCTGGTTTGGCCATCAGCAAGGGCAAGGGTGAGATTGTTTTTTTTTTAAAATTTTAAGCTCCGAGTTGAATTGAAATAAAAAACAAATTAATGGCTAATTTAGACAATCTGTGCCATGAAATCATTTACGTGTTTATGTTTTGTGTTGGATTCACTCCCCTTTTGTTTATTCTTATGTTGTTACCACACTAGTCAAAAGAGTTAACTTTTCTTTACATTTTTCTTTTATATGTTGAATTTTTCACTTTTTTTTTTACACTGCCATCTAGTGACCTTACTTAGGTCTTGGCAACCAAGATGGCAGCTGTATAAAATGTCATGGTACGGATAGTCCAAATTTACAGAGATGTCATCTAAACTTTCCTTTATAATAGATCAAGTTGATAAGTTGAAGACTAAGGATAATAATAATGCTCAGTGAAGAACGGAAAAGTTTCATACACACATTGTCAGTCAGACTGATTGATTGATTGATTGGAGTTCTTATATAGCGCTAATTCCATGCTATGGTAGCATGCTCGCGGCGCCCCGATGTTAGATGTTCGAGAGGCCTCACTGCTGCCTGTTAGGCGCACGTGAACTCCATCTCCCCATCTCCGGGTTTCTTCTCATCAGCACTTTCATTTTGTAGGGGCAGAACCAGTTTCTGATCCCCCATCTATAGTTAAACTTGATGAAGTCACAATGTGTTGAAGACTTTTGACAAACGACCTTGCATTGTAATCCTAATCGTGTTCCCCTGACGGCAGCCATTTTTGTATAACACCTTATTATATTTCAACCCCTTCCTTTGAATTTGATGCTGTCGGTTGTTCCCTCGGCACGGAAAATGTTAAATTCGTCCAGTGCCACTGCTGAATCTGGTAACGTTTCGTTAAGCCATGTTTCTGTCAGTCAGTTTCAACTATTCAATTCATCTATTATACTATTACTATTGACGAGATATTATTGCGTATTGTGGTCTAGTCACCCCTAGTTGAGTGTTGGTTGGGATTACCCAAAGCCAAAGTGAATGCCCTTAGCAGACCTGTTTACTCTTACGATTTGGCGTACAATGTAAGATTTTGACGTGTATACATTATCTTTATTGTATGTTAATTTTTTACTATTAAGATAATGTATTGAATGATTTCGTAACGGTATTCAACGATTTTAAGAGTTTGCGGGTAAACAGGTCTGCCTTAGTAAGGCATAAGGTGATATAACTCTTTCTTAGCAAAACACACTACTAGAAAAGTAGTAGTAGTAAATGTACTAACTTAGTAACTAAGTTAAACTAGTACTAGTAAATGTCAAAATTTAACTAGGCAAGTACTCAACTAGGCCTTGGGCCAGGGCCTACAGCCTACTAATTCTAGTAAAAAAAAAGTTGTAAAAAAATGGAAACACACCTTTGCAACGAATTTCCTTTTACGTGACTTAATAAAGAAGGACATTTTTATTTATTTGTAAGCGAATATGAATTTCCTGATTTTAAACTCAATTTAATCAGCTAATTATCTTTATAGGCCACAACTTGTGCATGGCATACTATTTTAGTAAACATGTTTTATGAAATCAAGAGCAAGGGCTCGTTCAGCATGTGCGACTTCCGGCGGTGAAATTCTTTTAATCAGCCATGTTATAATTGTTATTTTTTTACCACCACCACCCCTTCCCCAAGCCCTTAAATTTTAACCCTTTTCCCCACATTTCCTTTTCTGGCACAATACAATCTATTTCATTTTTAAAAATTGAAACACTGTGTAGAACATGGGTCCCAAACCCGCGGGCCATTTGCAGCCCGCAACATGACAGCAAAGTTTAGTGTTAATGCGGCCCGCAGTTTGTCCCCACTCTTCTATCTATAATGTGACCTCCTCGACGGTGTCAGTCGAATCTCACCTACTAGTCTAATTCTGATTTCATTATTTTTTTTTATAGGTTTGGACGTTTTAAAATCGGACTAAAAGTTTTTATTTTATAGCATTTTATGAGACTAATATGGCCAAAGTGGGGTTTTGAGAAAAGTTTTTAAAAGTCAGTTAGTTGGTAATGCACAACCATAATTATGTAAATCGTAGCAATCTGACACAGTTTTAAAGAATCCAAATTAAAATTCCCGCTAAAGTTTACGAGTGAGGGAAATTCCGAGCCTGTCAGCTTGGTCACTTTCCAAACAGGGTTAGTCAATTGGCCTTTTCTTTGATAAAAAAATCTAAATTCATTCTCCCTACAATAGCACCTTCCTTTGCATCAATAATTCATAAATATTGCCTGCACCTGCCTACTGTATAAAAACGTTTAAGCTTTCAAAGACTTCATGGTTGGGTGGGGCAGGGTTTCTTTCAGGTTCTCTCTAGCGGGTGGGGGGTGGACTCCCCCAGGGAAAGTCAAGTGCCCCCCCCCCTCCCGAAGCAAAATGTGTAAAAACAATAGAACGATAATATATTTTTAAAATTAAAAAACGACTAAATTGTCATTTTAAACAGTTTTAAAGAGAATATTCACTGGTGCTTTATTTGATTACAATTAGTGGAATCTATTAAATATCGTTACGCTCGATAGGCCTATATTTGATGATCCGTAAATTTATTAATACCGGTATTATTATTATTAGTTGTCTTATATAGCGCGGTACCCCAGCCTAGGGTAGGGCTCACCGCGCTGTATATAAAAACACTAGCAAAAGAGACATAATCGTGACAATAAAATAAAATACATTTTTGTAATTAAGAACAGATGTATAGAGACAAAACAAAAGCAAATGGATATTCACCACACCCACCACAGAACTTTTACATGTCAAGCCATTGACGGCAGCCAGCAGCATCGTTTATCGGTCAGATGTGGGGAATCAGTCGGGGTAGTAGAGTTTAAAGAAATTTGTTTTGAGTGCAGTTTTGAAGGCCGGTGTGGTTGGTATATTGCGGATGTGTAGTGGCAGAGAATTCCATTGTTTGGGGGCGCAGAAAGAGAAAGATCGTTCACCATATGTTTCTGTACGTGGCTTAGCAAAGGACAGAATACGCGTGTCCGCGGAGGAGCGAAGCTGTCAAAGGGGTGAATAGACAGAAAGAAGTTCGGTTATATAGGAAGGGCAGGAATCTAAGAAAAAGTTGTGACAGAGAACAGGCAGCTTGTAATCAGCCCGTATAGGGAGCCAATGAAATGACTGGAGTAATGGAGTGACATGAATTTAAGGCTTATCTTGTTAAGGCTAATAGTAATAGTATTCGATTAAAAATATGGCTGCGTCTATTGGTACCCGGGTACCAGAAGTGAGAGGTTGGGATTAAAAAACTATTTAAAATATTATTGTTGGGTTTGTAAGACAAAATGAGGTATCAAATAAAAGATAATTGAATGGACTATACTTTTGTAAACTTACTTTTTCAGTTTAACTAAAATAAACTACCACAAATGACATCCGAATAACATTGAGTCTAATGGGACCCGGGTGCAAATGGCGGCGGTGATTTTTATCCCCTCCCTCTGATTGTTCAAAATCAAAGGGACTTGCTCCTTTTTTTTTAATCTACACAAAATCACTGTGCAAATAGATATATAAAAAGATTATATTTAAATTAATATCTATATAATTTATATTTGAGTGTGTGCGACATGTTTATGTATTTGAAAGAAATAAGTACATAATTTATTTGGTGTTAATTTATTTGATTACTGACATGCGGTTTGTGAAGAGTTGACTCATGATCAAAATGGCCTGTGACGCCAATATGGATGAACACCCCTGGTGTAGAACGTTTAAGTTTAATTGATTATGGTTCACCAATATATCACAAACACACTGGGGAGCCGAGGGCTTGTTGACTTAACAATATATCACAAACACACTGGGGAGCGGAGGGCTTGTTGATTTATGAGATTTTGATTGGGTTGGAAGTGCTAGATTGAAATGAAAATAAGTTCACACCTGTTTATTTATTACACCAGAAGTTTATGGAACATTTTTTAAGCCACATATTTATTTGTTGCATGTAACTTTTTCTTAGATGAAAGCCAAATGATGCAATATACCGCACAATAACATTAAATTATTGGAAAGAACTAGGGCTCTGAAAGTTATCGTACAAATAATAAATAAAGCCAGTAGTTTTCTCTAAACACGTTTATTGGATGTCAGATGTATCTGATATTTACCAACTGACAGTAGTACTGTTGCATAACCAGTGGCGTAACGAGACATTGTGCCGCATGGGGTGAACTCTGATACCCGGTAGTGCTTTATGGCACAGTGAAAACTGGAAATAACAAATCTTGAAATTTCTTCTTTTCTTACCCACCACACAACAAAGATCGCTTAGAGTAGTTAATAACCATCAACACAAGTAAAACAATCACCACTTCAAGATGTATATTTTATTTTCAGTTTCACTTATTTCCTTTCCTTCAACATCTTAAAAACTTAAGTATCCATTAGTGACAGCATATTAATCTATTTACACAAGCTGATTAGGCTCTGATGCATGAACATTAAAAATAATAGTGTGCTAGAAAACATTAGTAGCTTGAAGACCTACCATTCACCCAGAAGTTTTTAGCAATGTAAGTGGCTCAGTTGGAATAAATGAATATGTTTGATTTATTGACACAAAATGATGTGGTTTATAGCATTGAACAAGTTATTAATACCGGGTATTGAGTTTATGATATAAATTTTGTATCAATTATAAAACTCTTGTCAGTTTATAGCTTGCAAGAATAAAATTGGGAATTAAAATGGACATTCATTTTTTTCATAATGGATTATCTTGCCATAGGCTGCACCATTTCTTATGTTTCATTGTCCCAAATATGAAAATTATTTAATATTCTTATATTCTTTCTTTCATAATCATGCATATATATATACATATGAACACATATTTTCCCCAAATTTTCTGAAATGATCTTTCATCACTGTCATTTTTCTTCAGCTCAGTCAAAAATCCAAAGCATGTTAAGGCCTGACATTCCCAAGTTGACTCGTCTGCAATAGTTTGTAGTACAAATTATTTTACTAAAATAAATACCCATGCAAGTCTGTTTCATTTTATTAAATAATCAATGAAAATTAAAACAAACAATAATATTTTTAACTTTCCTCTTCAAACAAATATAAAAAAAAGGAAAGATTACTTCCAACATTTGTCACTTAATTTAATTTGGTTATCATTCGTTTATTCATGCATTTGTAATTCAAAGTAACATCAAAGTAACTGCAGACATTACTAGAAGACAGCTTACCCTAACATGCCACCTTCTTTCACTTTAATATGGTACATAAACAGCAGTATGGCCTGGAACATATTATTCCTTCCCTGTAAAAAATGTAAAAAAAAAAACAAACAGTAGCTACAGCCAATTATTATTTATGATAAATTCAAACACAAAATAATATAGCACGTAATGTATTTCAGGTGACCTGACCATCATATTGATGAAATTAAGACACAAATTTTATTGTGCCTCTAATTTTTAAATCTGAAACAGAGAAGTTCATGGATAATTTAAATAATATAATTCGTATTTGTTTAGGGAGAATACCTGAAATAATGAGGTGGACAACAGACATTTAAATTAAGAATGTTATTTTAGAGAACAGTAAAGGAATAGCATTAAGAGTTTAAGATATTTCTCTGTTGCATTCATAAGTTATCTCTATGACCACCTTCACTATGTAAAAGTTCCTTTACCTCCTACTTTCCCAATGTTCAAAGATATATTAAAGATGCATTTTTAATTAATACCAGTGGTCTTTCTATTTTTAAGTAATTCTTACATAATAACAGTACAAATTAATTTGGTTATATGTAAAAGTATAAAATCCTACAAAATATTTTCTTAAGCAAAATAATATTTTTGAGCATTTTCTCCTTCAAATTCAGTAATACCTTGGATAAATTGTAGATTTGTGAGCCAATGACTACTTGGAAGTGAGGAGGATTCACACAGCTCTGGTAGATCTGAAGGTTATCTTTATGATCTAAACCTGTAAGAGAATATTATTTGATTTTTGAGGCAAGGTAGAGTTATTTTTAAATAATTCTTCATGCCCATAACTATTTTGTGTTTTGAGTATGGGTTTTCACTAAAAATTGTTCAGCACTGAATGTTGTGTTTTATTGTGCGCTGTGTGTCTTGTGTGTTTGGTTTTGTTAATGAACACTTTTGTGACATAATTTTATTGTAGCCCTGGCATCGATTCTATAGTCCTTTGGTGTACGTGCTATTCGTTTGGCAGTTGATGAGAGAATGTCGTGGATGAAGGTTGTACTATATTCTTTTATTTATAGCGAGCTGCATTATACATGTGTTTGATTTATTGTACAGCCTGAAATATATGTTTCTGGATTAAAGTGTACCTTGCTATTGGGAAAGGTAATTGTGTTCAATTCATTGTGATCATGATGTATGAACATGTAAAAGAATCTGATGAAAGAAACCAATAACCTATGGATCCTGACAGCTCTGAAAAAGACTTACTAGCTTGCAGATAGCAAACCAAAATATTTTTATTAATCTAAGAAAGACCTTACAAAAGCTGAAAGCAAAGAAATTCATTCACATGTGCTTGTCATCCCACACAAGTGAAACCAAATCAGAACAAACAGAATATAATCTCCAACACTATATGACCAACAATTACTTCCATTGTACACAATGTTTCACATAAATAAACTGCAGCAGAATAAAGTAAATGATGCCCAAATATTGTTAGAGAGACATTTCAAAGGACAATTTTTACAATAACAAATAACATAATTTGCAGTTTTATTATTTTGTCGCCACAACTTATTTTAAAATAGTCAAGTTATTTTAAAAAATATTTACTGTTAAATGTTTGCTCAAACAGAAAAATTCAAATGATGTCTTTGTCATTTAATATTATTGGATTCTATATTTCATTCTGATTTAAAACAATAATCTTGCTTAACCCACTGTTGAGACCCGCTGGTCCTCACTTGTGTGAGACCCGCTGGCTCACACAACCTACCGGTCACTTGTCAGTCGCTTGTCACGTGATCGACTCAATTATGCCAGTACTGATGATAATAATGACTCATAGTCAGAAACAATGGAAATTTCCCAGTCAACCAGAAAAATGGTCAGTTATACGAAACACTGCCCTTGTCCAGAGCGTGTGACCAAGCTTGGGACCAAGGGTCAGCTTGTGAACCATTGGTTGACCAAACGAAAAATTAGCATATAGTATATTAATCATATGTATGACCCAGAGGTCAGCGTTAGCTGGATCCAAGTATAAATAGAGTTGTAAGCCAGTTAGTCGTTCTCTCTCGTCCCTGTAATTACGGTAGTGTAATTGACAAGACAAGTATGAGCCTGGCTTATGGCTATTGTGTTAGAGTGTGTCTAATCAAGAGTCGTATGCCAGTTAGTAGTTAGTTTAGTAAGTTAGTACAGTTAGTAAGTCAGTTCAGTCAGTTAAATGAGATTAGGCTCAATGCTATAGAATAGAAGCATATGCCATAGCAGAGCTCAGTAGACTAGAACTCAGGACTGTATAAGACGTCAGAGGTTAACAGTTTAACCCTGACGCAGTAATTGCACAAGGCAGATAATAGCGAGCGAGTAACGCACTAAAGAGATAAGGTCAGCAGACGACCCAAACAGAAGTGTTGTAGAGGTAGCAGAGCGTGGCGAGCAGTTCCTCCCCACCCCCTGCACAGCTGAGTGACCCGTGGCTTTGTGGTGTGCTGTAAGAGTCTGACAGTGTGTATAGCAGACGAAGAAGCAGGCAAGAGAGGGCAAGCCGAGACGACCGTTCCACCGAACGTCCAGCATCATAACATCGTATTATTAGTAAAGCATTCATTGTATCGATATTAATTATTACTATTTATATGTTTCTATATATTTTGTATTGTAGTAATTAAATAATTATTTGTGGCTGAACCACCGGTGTTTTTTTAGTAACAGTAACGTTATTGAGAGTGAGGATTAATTTGGTATAACTGTTGATTGTAGTAATCATTCCCTAGACATAGTCATAGTAATACTAGTCAACGTAGCGCTAGGGACCTTTATCTATATATATACCCCCTGTTCTGAAAGTACCAATTTCGACATTTTGGGGACCAGAAATATATAGATAAGAAATAGAAATTTCGACACCCACCACCAATGAGGACTATTTCTAATAAAAAATCTGAATCATTATTCATTTCACCTGGTTTGTCTGGTGTCTTGACAAAGTGTTGAGATGTAAAAGACTTGCCATCTGGATATCTGGGTTGAACTGGTAAACGAGAATCCAGGTAGCAGCAATACAAATGCATCAAAAGCTAATTTTAAAAAAAAAATAGAACAGTGGAAGTTGTTTAAGAATATGTTACAAAATATTTTCTATGATGTTTTGAAAAGGAGGATTATGAACAATTTAAACGTATAAATTAATCCCTTCTAAAGCAGTAATGCTTGCTATAAATTAAACTATACCTACTCATCATAAAGGGTTAACAGGAGCATAACAAAATTGTTAAAAAGCAATAATTAATTGCTGCAATCATCAAGTTTAAAAACAACTCACAGCTGCATCAGTAGGCAAATGTTCACTCCACTGTTTGCCATAGGAACCCCCCTTGTCCCATGTGTAGGCACTCATGCTCCCAGTGCTGAGATCTACAAACAAGAACATTTATACAATTTTTAGCAATTACAAATATGTATTTTAATACCATAGGCAACATTCTTTTGGACACATAATTTTCAGCTAAACTTGTTTTGTTTTTTCAGTGTTGCTATATAATAGTTTTAATGATGAGGACATGTTTTACAGAACTTTACCTCTGATTCTGTTTCTTAGATAATCTTGATTGGCTGATAATTCAAGGTAAGGAACAATAGAATTCAATGTTGGGATGTAGCTTCCTTTTGTAAGGGCCAGTTGCTTTAGTGTGGTAACTCCAACATCTGAAACGACAGCATACTTAAAGTTATTTTCATCAACAAGTAAGGCTAAAACAAACTATAATAATCATGTACTTCCTCTGTAAATGGCATTAAAAATTATTTGAACAATTAACTTTCTTTTTAACCCATTCGATTCATTCTGGCAGTTGCAACTTAACTTGCAAGGCCACATCGATTTCTACATATTCAGCCACTTTTAAATCCCACACAAATATGGGTGTTTTCCAATTTTGGTGGTTAAGGTTTTTTATCCAATGTTTACCTCCTTCCCAAAGTAGTTGTCTTACTACATGCATAATAATGCTACACTCATGCAATCTAAATAGCTGCATCATCTATAATATTTCATGTCAGAAGCATGATTAATTGACAGTACAAAGTAATATTTTTTTTCTTATTGCTCTACTACCTTTAGATTTAATTTATATATATATATATTTTTTAAAAAGATATACAGACCTGTTTACCCTCACACCATCACAAAATCCATCAGTACATTATCTTAATAGTAAAAATAAACATTCAGTATATATAATGTGTACACCTCAAAATCGTACATTGTATGCCAAAATCGTAAGAGTAAACAGGTCTGGATATAGCTTCAAATGTAAATTGAATTTTTTAAAAATGCAACACATGAAGACGGCAAATAATTGTAATAGAAAATACTGGACAGCTTTTATTTTTATTAACAAAACTAGAGATACACGATTTCATATTGTAGACTAATACTATTAAAAAAACAACACTGAGTTATAACCATAAATCTTTAGAAAATTCAAGTTATTGAAATTGTTTGTTATTGGTTATAACTTAAAACTTTTTTTAATTACTTATTTTTAAATTCATAATATAACCAGTGCTAAAATACCAGTGCTCAGATACCTCCAATCTGTGTGTCTTCACATCCTATTTTCTGGAGAGTTGTATTAACTTCTTCAATCTCAGCATTCAGGCGTGACACTATTGTGAAACTAAGCCACTGAAAAAACAACAGAAATGTTTGATAGCAGAACAGCAATATTTTTTCTCTAATGCTATACTTTTCAGATTTTGTTTAAAAACCTTTTCCCCGATTGGGGGCCTTACCACATCAATCAACTCATTATATCCTATCCGTGCTTTTAACAAGAGTTTAAAAGCATAATCCATGATTAAGGTCTAAGACAAAAATAAAATATTACCATGTGCATTATTTGTTGTCCATTTTCACTTTTTACGTTTTCACTTAACGGAGAACATAGCAATTACATTTTTTCACTGATAAAATATCTTATAAAAGAAAATAATACAATTTTTTAGCCACAACTAAGCATTTTAAAAATTACCTTTCTAAGCTTTTCTATCCAGATGTAAAGATCATCTTCTGTAACACCATACTTTTTCCATACCTTAAATAAATACAGTTCATAATGATATATATTTTTATGTAACTAATTGCCACTGGTTGTGACATAATGCAACATTACAGGATTCCACCAAATGTGTCCTTCTTGGCTCACTCCTCACCATAATGGTATCTTACAGTAGCAATGATATCACACATCTCCAAGACTGGTGTGATTTCAATAAGGAAAACCAGAAGTTTTGATCTAGTTTTGTTTTCAATCTATATTAGTGTTAGTATAGTTTTTCTGAGCTTTGTGATTTGAGCAAGGGTTTGATGTTAGTGAAAAATATTTTTTTTGGTCATTGTTCTTCTTTTCTAGGCCATTAACATTATATGTCTGGAAAACATTATCTATACTGGATGTACTAAGTTTTAACTTAACTACAGTCGAACCTACTTATCTCGACCTCGGTTAACTCACCAACCCTATTTAGTCGACGTTTTTGAAGTGGAACCGCCAAAGTCTCTCTTTGTCTTAGCATTTTCTCATCGGTTATGTCGATTCTTTTAAGTCGCTGAACCCTAATATCTCGAGCACAAAAGAAGGCCAAATTTGCCACTTAACGTTGGTCATCTCGATCCCCATGACCAATCGCCAGCTTTTGAAAATGTTAGTTATCGATGCCACGAAAGGAAACCACAAACTTGACTAAGCAATGCATTGGAATCAATCAGTATACAAATGATCCTTTGTTTGTATCGACAACCCCATCTTAGCAGTGCATTGTTACATCATAATCTGCTTATGCTGACATCTGGGCTGAGTACTGTATGCTGTGACAGTCAATCATGCTACCGTACTAAGAAATTTCAAGCACATGTTAATATTTTGCCGCCACATTGATTTTCGCTTATCTCGATCATCGGTTATCTCGATGCTTTTTGGCAAACCCCGAGGCCGTCGACATAACTGGGTTGTACTGTATGTAGGAACTTTAAAAAAATAATTACAATTATTGTTCAATTTAAAATATACGAAACTTTCAGTTGTTCAGGAACACTGATTAAGTAAACTAGTGCTAATGAGTTAATAAAGGCCTATGGTCGACAAGTGAAATCTTGAAACACATAAAAAAAAAAAAATCACACTTTTTTAATGACAATAAAATCAATCATCAAATTACCTCGCCCACTCCTTGATTGTTCATTGAATCAATGGAACTATTGAGTGTAGGTGCAGCCGGGGATCTTGGAGACAGCTGGTAGGCAAAGCGTCTAAGGATGTGAGTGAAGTCCAGTGGGTTTGATCCATAATTCCAGAAAGATGTATTCACTGAACTTACATTTTCTGGACAAACTTAGCCAAGGGAAAGAATTTTTCTATTTAAATATATTTACCAAGCAAAACAGTTCTACCATTATTCACACTTGTGCCATCTAATTAAAAGATCCCACTGTTTAAATAAAAAAAACAACAGAGAATCAAAAGCAGTTTTCCTTTCATGGTAGATGGAGCTTAGTTATCAATAAGTAACCAAATATTAAAATATTAACAGGGATTGAAAATACATATAATTAATATACCTTGAGATCTGTTATGTTCTTTTTCTTCCTCTTCATTGATGTAACGATGCAATGTATCTATATCCGTGATCCGTTTATATTTGGAAGCTAGAGAAACAAAATTACACATTGTAAATGTAAGAGAAGGACTGATAAACAGGATATTTTTAAAATGAAAATAATTATATATCACAAACATTGATATTCAGCTACAATTTATACAGAAACATACAAAGGGTGAGGGAGAAAACTGAAGAATGACAATAACAGAGAGTGAAAGTTTTGGACAAAAAGCCTTCAACAGCAAAGATAGTTAAAGACAGAGACAAAGAGATCTAAGCTTGTTGTATAGATATGTAGTCTACAGGAAATTTTAGACATGCAACTACAGAAGTGACCAATAAATTCTAAGAATTTGCCTATGAGCTCAACAGGAAACGTAAAATATTAGAAATAAATCAGTAAGTAAGTAAATTAAATTAGGTAAGAGGGAAATCAAAGATTGCTATAAAACAGTGAGGACTGTGTAGGTAACGTTAAGGATATTCGACAAAGATTGGATAAGACTTTACACCTCTATGAATAGTTTACTGCAAAGAAACCTTAACATTAGGTGGATCCACAAAAATAAAAAATATAGCAAATATAAAGGTCATAAGGAGGAAGGGAAAGAAAATTCACAGTAATTAGTCCTATGCAGTCCTCTCTGTTTTATAGCAATTTCATGCTTTGAAAGATTTGTTTCATTCTTCAAATTTGATACAACATGCATGTTAAAATTAAGTTGCAAGGAAAAGCTTACATCTTGTACTAATTGGGACAGAGGAAGACCTTCTCGACCTAGTACTACTCTGGTCATTTTCGTATTTACCAGAATGATTTGAAATGCTTGATAGGTTAAGACTCTGTTAACGAAAATATAGCAAAATTACTGGCATTAACCGTATCACTTGGCATTTATATTATGTGCATGGGATTGTGCATTTTACATTAATATTTTCTTACAACCGCTAAGCAATGACTCATTTATTATTTTATTATAAGATTGCAAAATCAATAATACAAATTTTTTTGAACTCTAATTAGTTATTTACAGTGCAAACTTTACTGAAAATTTAGAAGTAGAATCGATTTCAGTACTAAAAAAAAATCTGTTGATAATCCTTTATAAATAAAGATGGCAAATATAATGTACTTCAATAATATAAAAACCTTAAAAAAAATGCCTTACCCTGTCAAATGAGGAATTAAAGCTGAGATTATAACTGTTGTTGAGAGATGATGAGCTCAAGACTGAGTTGTATGGGAATACAACTGATGTTGAGTGCTGCAAGGGAGAATGGTATCTGCTGGGTGAGGATGAAGTAAAGCTGGCTGCAACTCTGCGAGGGGATATGTCACCCATGTTGTAGCTGGGAGATTCATTGAAACTAAGAGGAGATGTTGAGGAAGTGTTATTCTCTTGAGATCTCGGAGGAGTGCGAAAGTTTCTATCTGATTGATAGAATGAATGAAATTAATATTGGTACATTTTTAAATCATTTAATAGAATAAACATTTAAAGATAACTAATTACTGTGTGCAGGGCCGACCCTAACAATTGCGGGACCCTATGCAAAACGGATTGCGCGGGGCCCAGGCTGGGTAGGAATAAGGATAATAAGTGAAAATTAAGATTTTGTATTAGAAAATAAATTTGGGGCGGGGCCTATGAAAGTGCGGGGCCCAATGCGGCCGCATAGGTTGCAGTGGCCTAAGGCCGGCCCTGACTGTGCAACTAATGAAATGATTTAAATTAATTCAATTTTAAAATCAATTATATGAATTAAATAATAATTTGGCAGTATGAAAACAAGTCCAACATGTTTTTACTACACTAGCTTTACCAAGTAAATACAAGTAAAACACTGACAGCAGGGTTTCCAAACCTCCATAAATTTATGGAAAAATTGTAAAAAAAATAATCTCATATGGTATGTTTAAGTGTAAGTGTAAGAACATTAGCTTTTCATGAATTGGATATGGACCTAGACAAATTACCCTATTATACAGACAAAAGGGTTAACAATTACAGGATTGTTATTACATGCAGGGTAATTAAACAATGATGACAATGTCACAACAAAAACTATAAATAAGTTCAAATTTGATATTTTTCAACAATGTGTCCATATTAAAATTTTGTTTGACCATAAATAGATGTTGGGGAATTTTTTTAAATTGTTTTATTTTTCGATATTGGCAAGACTGTTTGTAAGGTTGGGATAATTTACAAAGGATATCTTTTAATACCATTAAATGGAATGGCCAAAAGATGCATTTGCTCCTGTGTGACATCAACAACTGATCCAAAAAGATAGTCCCAGAAATAACGGAGAAGAAAAAGTCCATTGCTAATTATTTGAAAAATCAGAAGAACAGCTATAGAAAGTTCTGAAAAGAATTGAAATAAAATAAGTGAATTAGAACTTTAAATATTTTTTACACTACAATTATACGTAAATACCTTTTTAAATGAAGGTACAAATGTCTTTTTAAAAAAAAATTTAAAATTTAAAAAATTGTAATTATCTTTGAATTTTAATACTAATCTTTGACACTGAGTGTTTAGAAACATTGCAATGATTTATGGCTGCATTGTTTTGTGGTAACTATTACTCACCCATAAACCATAAAACGGGATGCAGAACAGAGAACAACCCAGAGAACACAGAATAGGACCTAATAAGAAAGTTAAAAAAATGAAAAAGATATTAATTAACATTGTTTATCTGCTCAATGACAATTTTGCTAGTAGTACAAAGCCAATGCCCAGGTCAACAAAATAAGAACCTTTTGTATGTGTCATAAACATCTTTTCCCCTTTATGAAATTAGTGCTCTTGTTTAGTGTGGCATACAAGACTTGTCTAAAAGAAAGACTTGTCCACTACTGTCAAACATTGGAACATATTTTTATTTATATATATATATACATTTTTGTTTTGTTATTATAATAAAAACTTATCCAAATGATAGATATTTAACATAGTTAAGCAACAAGTTAAATCATGGGCTTCTATACAACAAAATTAATTTAAGAAAGATTTACAGAAAATATAAATTCAACTAGGGTTGTACTGATATTAATGGATAATATGCCCCTTTGTAAATGTAAATTAATCTGCATTTCATACGTAAAATCAATTCATTGGCTAATCTGCCTTCAGATATAAGAAAATCCCAAGAAGTTAGATATAAATGTAGATGGTTGAATATATTTTGCATTTAATATAGTTGTAACAAATCAGAGATAAGCAATGACTGATGGTTATCTTGATTTTTATGTGATGTTTTTGGAGCCCAGACAAAGATAGAGCAGATGCTGCCTAAATTTTTTTTAAATTCTGTGTGGTGCAGACTTAAAAATCTTGATATGATATGACCTACTTTTTCATATGTTAGTTTCTTTCTCTTTTTGGTATGTCTCTCAGCTTTAAGGCTTATGAGTGTCCATTTAGGCAGTGATAAAAATAAATGTTTGCAGCTTTGGAAACTTTGCATAACCTTAATAGTTACTCTTCAGGAGATGTGAGTGTCTCTTTAAGACTTAGAAACTTTTTAATGCCACCCTCACATCTTCTAGCTAGCCACCAGTTACAGCATACTTTTAATATCAATATTAATATTAGTAGGGACAGCCAAAGACATAAATAAATATAAATATAATAATTTGAAATTAAAAAAAAAAATTCTCACATGTCAGTAAACAGCAGTGCAAAGATTAATGCTATTCTTAGAGATGACAACACTGCTTGTCTTGCACATTGTGTCATGTAAAGCTTTTTCCAGGAAAACTCTACAACATTGCGTGAATGTGGAGACGACATTGTGATGGCCAATGATTCTTAATTGCCTGATGCAGAAAATTTAAAAAAACAACATTAGAGTACATTTAATTAAAACAGAAGATAGTGTAATAGTAATACCTTTAAATTTTAAATATAATACTCATATATACAAAAATATAATTAAAAATATGTGAATACCTTTATCATTATAAAGGCAGTAAGGCAATTACAATGATTTTAATTTAGTCTGTTTCATTTCCTGCCATGATAGGAAGAGCAAATAGATGGACTTATAGCTGAATTTAGTTTTAGTCTTGATTCCAAGAGTTGCCTAATTCACATTTATTTTGAAAGTGTCTATTGGTAGTCTACTAGAGAGCTTCTAGAGAGCTATTGGTAGTCCAGCCAATCAAATCAAACCAAACAAAAATCTGAGCTTTCAAGCCTGCTTTCAATGACGCTGGCCAAGTATTGCCCCTTTCCTTTATTACTAGTACTAGCTCGTTAGTACTAGTGACAACACCTCGGCACTAATTATAAAATCTACAGTACTGTTTTAACACTGTCTGCGGTATTGTAGCCTTCCTCATGCTCAGATTTGGCTTAATCACTATATATTATAATATAGACCTAATATAGATACTGTCACTGTGGGGAAGGTGATCATAGTCTGAAAAATGATACTATTGATACCCAGCTTCTTTTTTGCCATGGCCAAAGTAATATGTGCAGTAAAAATAAAATCCAACTGCCAGCTCTAAATTTTATGTGTGCTAATTATTATGATTGAAATTATTAGGTAAAATTAATATAGGCCTAAAGTGTCTACTATAATTACCATAAGAATAGTTTTAGTGCATACAAAGTGTGCATTAATTATAATAAATAAATTAAAGATGACAGCTTAGGCGTAGGCCAATCTTTATTTTGGAACATGGTCATGTGAACCCCCCCCCCCCCCCTTTTTGATATTCTGTTGGGAGATAGGCCTACTGAGTATTATTTGCACAATTGAGCCCTCGTTAACTTATAAAGGCATTAATATTCTTATGTACAATTAAATAATTCCATAGGGTATATTGTGCATCTATAACACATATTAATTTAATGCCTAGGAATCACTATTTTTTTACTTTTTATTTTTTTAATGCTATGCAAAATAAATGTTTGAAACTACGCAGAGTCCGATTAAAACATAAGCCCCAATGCATAAAATAAAATATATACAAAGAAAGAAATATAAGTGTATTTATTATGTCCGAAAATCCATTTGGAGAGAATTTATGAGACACAGTGCAAAAAATAAATTTTGTTGGCATCACTGCACACATTTTTTGGCAACATAAGAGTGATTTCAGTGATGTAATTAAAAAAAATAATGACTACCAATACTTAGATTTATTCAATACTGCACTACATCAATCTATCACCAATGGGTAGTTCTTTAATTTATGGTAAACTATAAATAGCCGCCTAGAAGCTACTGGTAGTGGAGTACCAATGCCAATAGCCGCAGCCTTTATTTTTTCATCTCCTTATTTTTCTCTTTTTGTTCTAGTATTGTTTTTTTAATTGATAAAATATATTTCACATATCAGTTTATTAAAAATATAAAAATCAATTGAACATTTATGTTAAAATTGTCAAAATTAGTCACAACTACAGTTTTAATTAAGTCCATGGACTGCACTACAAAATTGGTACAAAAAACATTTCAGACCAAGTTTGCTTGTGCCAAATCAAAATTAGTCAATTACAATTTCTTTTCTCCATCATAGCCATGATTAGTTAGTACTAGTGACAACACCTCGGCACTACAAATTTTTTTGGGTAAATGTTGAGATATCACCACGTTTTTTACCATGGCCGCCAACCTGATTGCCATGAACCATAAAATTAAGAATAAAATGTTTAAAAATAATGAAAAAATTTCCTAAATGTATTCCTAAACCTAACCACTAACCTTATGACCCTAAACTTAAACCTAACCTGAACCCTAAATGTGTCCCTAACGAAGTCACAGTGATATATCTCAACATTAGCCTTTTTTTGTCTTTAGCAATAGATGCTATTCAAAATCCCCCCCCCCCCCCCGGCGTTATGCCCCTGGTTGCTTTGACTGTGAGCCTTTAAGTCCGTCCGTTAACTTAGACTTAGAGTAAACGAGTCCATAAGCCGCAAGCCATAAAGTAAGAAGCATCAGACCGGGAACCCTGCTCTGGACTATTACTAACTATTTTCTTCTATGTTTTGAGGGCCCACAATCAATGAATTGATCATTATGGCTCCTATTATTATTACTATTATTGAAATTCCCTCTTACTAAATAAGTGGATCTCTTTCATGACTCTGTCCCTTATCAGTGTGTGCACTAAATTTGGTAATCATGGAGTTCAGCGTCCAGAATATTAATATTTATCAATTACTTCTTACTTTTCTTCCTGTTGCCTGGTGTTTATTAAAGTAGGTGCCTCAATATGATTTTTCAAAATGTTCTTCGCTTTAAAAAAGTAATTAAAATCTTAGTATTTTGATTTTGTTTAACCCTCACTTAAACAGTATAATATATACCGATAACATTTATATTTAAAATACAAATATGGTTAGAAAAGTGTAAGGGTTCACATAAAGCAAAAAATTGTCATTCATTAAGTTAATCCTTATATTAACGTCGGTTTCCTCACTTCAGTGGCATTGTTAGGGTTAGTGCCGCCTAGGTTTCGGCCATAATTTTTTCCACCCCCTTACGAAAACACCCTCTGCTGTTGATCGAAAATTCCATACAACCCAATAAAAGAGTGCTAGACTAGTTTGTGGCTTCAAAATGGGTTTGCTGATATTTTATTTATTTTGGGAAAGGTAAGTATTATTTTTTGCTTATGGAGGGGTTAACAGACCATTCCCAACTTTCGCGTGGGGGCCTTCGACCCTCTTAATTTCTGTCGTACCCCCCCCCCCCCCCAATAAAAAAGACAATTAGCTGGGACCAAAAGCATACCATAAGGCAGTGTTTCCCAATCTCTGTTAATCGCACACCTTGGGGTACGCAAAAATTATATTGATAATTGCAGAAAACGGAAAAAAAGTGTTTTTAATGACTGCACACTTACCTTTAATATAATCTATATTTCAATACAAGTCTAAATGTAAGGGGCAGGGGGGAGTTTGGGAGCCCGTCCCTTGGGGTGTCACTCACGGAATGAATTTAGTTTATGTCAAACTAGGAGACGGAGTTAAAGTTATCACTGGTCAACATTATGTAAACATTTGGCGCTGATAGTTGCACAGCCAAAATACGTAGCTTGGGTAAATATTTTTGGCCCTTGCTTACACGATAACTCCGCAGATAGCCGAAATTGCTTCCCCTCCATAACAAAGGGTGACCTGGGGTGAATCGGTCCCTTCGACTCCCATCCTACGAATAACTTGTATGAAACACTACAAGCCAGTACACGCAGAATTGCTTTGACCAAGGTCCATGGGGAATGGGGGGGGGGGAGTTTGGCTTCCACCACTCAGTGGTGATAGACGCCATCACAGCAGGGACATAGTAACAAAAAACCAGCTGTGAATAATATGGGCTTGAACTATGAATATAAAGCAGAATCGACTCAAATACAACTTGGACCCCCAAACACGTGTCCAACGTGCGGGATCGCTGGCCACCTGCATACTCACCATTGAATATAGCTTCGATCATCTTCGCACGTGAAGGACGAACAACATATAATAACAATTAATAGATATAGGGATCTACAAAATATTGCTTCAGAGGTTTGTAAGGGTAAAACAAAAGGTTAATAACCCGTGTGCATATCATATATTTTACCGATATTTGCTAGCTGCTTCGAACGGAGATGTAACTTTAAAAAATGATATCATAAAGCAAATTCAAATTTTAAAAAATATATACACCCCGGTATTTAAAATATTTTCTGTAATCAATTTCTCATGCACACTTTTGACATTAAATGTTTTAATAATAAATGATATATACACAGTAATTTATAACCTAAATTATAATGCCAACTGATGAAGTAAATGATTAAATGTAGTTTATGTGTTACCATTATTGTAATAAACTTGTTTTTTCTCAACATCTTAGTTAAATTAAGCAAAACTATCATTTTAATTACTTAAAATAAAAATTATTACTGATCATTGGAAGCATAAGGATTTTGCTTTAATAGGGCTTGAGAGCAAATAAGTTTTTCCTTTTCCATCCTGGCATACCTTGGATAAAAAAAAATAATATTTAAAATTGTAAACAAGAATGGCGGACGATCAAGATCAGGTAGAAACATTTTGCTAAATTTTAAAACGAATTCAAATATAATTGTAGATTACTTAAATAAGCTATTTAGAAATCCTGGCCTTCTATTATGTAAAAAATATGCCTAATGGGTGAAACAAGGAACATAGTTCGTACCGTCAAGCAGACACATGTTGTTTGGGTTAGGCGGCTGTGGTCGGCAAATCGCGGCTGGCGAGCCTTTCTTCAGCGACCTAAGTGCGGCTCGGCCATAAATCGGGTTTGACTCCGAAAAACATTGTTCTTGACAGATAACTGTGGTACTCATGTACTTGTAGGTTGCTCAAAGTTAACTCGTTACTGACATTAGCCTTGTCATGAACTTAAAGTAAAAATCACCACACCTACAGTACAGCCTACAGTCACAGTACTGTCAGTACTCTAGCTAGGTGTGTGCTCGTGGGGGGGGGGGATGTTTACTGGAAATTTTGGTAAATTCGTATAGATTGTACCACGTTTTTTTACCATGGCCGTCATCTTGTTTGCCTGAACCCTAAATTTATCCCTAACCTGAACCCTAAATCTATCCCTCACCCTAGACCCTAACCTGAACCCTAAATCTATCCCTAACCGTAACCTGAACCCTAAATCTATCCCTAAACCTAATGATGAGGTACCATCTATCTGAATTAGCCAAAATTTGATCGAAAGAAATTTCATAGACTGAAAATTGATCGACGGAAATTTGATAGAATGGAAATTTGATCACATATTTTTTTCAGTTCAAAAAGAAATTTGACGCACAATTTTGACGTGTTAACTAAAAAAAAAGATTTCGATCAAATTTCCGTCGACGAAATTTCTTTCGATCAAATTTCCGGATATGCTCAGGGCCAAGGGGGATGCCCAGTAAAGTTAGGCCTATCCAGATTAACTCATCATAGAGAAATAAATTATAATTTTGAATGAATGTTATAGTTTGCTTTTTTGTGCACTACAAGGGCTAGGGCCAACTGCTAAAAGTTCTAAACTAGTGCACAGTTTGTATCTTCCTTCCTGTTTCGTTGGTGCTTTACTTTTCACTGTTTGAAATATAATTTCTTGGCTTGTTGGACTTGACTCTAGACCATACGGAGTAGGAACTCTGTATTTACTCAATAACTATTATTATTAGGTCAATTGCGAATTGCCAGTTATTATTGCAACCTAAGGCTTACCATGTTTATTTTTTTCAGTGTTAAGTAGGATGAGAAGCACCCCCAAGCATGCGCATTGAGTAGACCCCGAACCGTCTTAAAAAAAATTATACCTTGACCACTTTCGCTCAGTTGACTTTGGTGAGAGGCCTTGATTGCCCCTCCTTCCATATGTCATTCAAATTAAATTGACAATGATTGGCACCTTTTTATTTGCAATGTAGCACTGTATATAAATAAATAAAAACATCCTTAAGCTATTTGGGGAAGTGACTTTTTTTAGACATACACTGCAATTTATTTTATACATTTTACTGATGTTTATTCACTACATGTTTATTTACTACATGTTTATTTACTACTATCGAGTACCCGGCATGCGTTGCAATGCCACTCAAAGAAAGAAAGTGTTTGTGTTTTAATTATGTTTATTGATGAAGTGCTTTTGGATACAGCACACATTTTTCTAAAATATTTAATTTATTTTTTCATTTATTGTTGATTATTTAATAATTTTACAATACAATGAGAGATCGCAAATACAGTATGAGATTAATAATTTAGGGAGAAACTTGTGCTTGATGACTTGATGCTTGCACAGAGATTTTGTTAGGGGCATGCGCACTCATCGAAACACTAACTCGCAAACCACCTATTGTAAAATGTTTTGTAACAACTATTATAAATGGTCTGTTTCAGGCTTGACCAGTGCGAACTCGAACGGTTTATTTTATGCAATAGCTCTGTTTGAAATTATATTTATATAGTTCATAAGAAAAAAATGAATTTAGGGCCCCCGGCCCAAACGGAATACTGTAAAGTGGTTGTACTAATTGAGAAACCTTCATGGGTCGTGTGCGCAACTCACCAAAGCTTTAGCACTATCAGATGAATGGTTTAGGAAGGCTTACGAGACAAACATACAAAGAAAGAAATAAAGATTCATTTTTATATATGAAGATAGAGTACCGGTATTGTACGATTTATAGATGGTAAAGTACTATTCTAAATGATGTACCGGTACTTTTTTCTGAGTTCCGGGGTAACCAGGTCTGTCATAGTATACAAGGTTTCACTAAAACTAAAGGAGCTTTAACCCACAGAGGTACACGAAGTTAAACTTTTTGCCTAAGCATTATATAACATTGATATTTATTTTGTTTTATAGCAATACAATTTTGTAATGATCATATTCCTTATATCCTTTTATGATTCCTATTGTAATCTAATTAAATGTAAAGTCTGCATTCTGTCAATTTCAACAAATCATGTCATATGGCATTACTACTCTTCATCTATATATTGAGGGCCCACGCATTGATTGATCATTCTGGCTCCTACTACTAGGTAACATGTCAACTTACAAATCATAACTTCTACTTCTCTACTAGATTTAATGGGTTGAAAATGTTCAGCTCCTAATTATAATCAAATGGAATAATCGTGTCTACTTTCAAAATTGAGGACATTCTGATAAAGTTTTATGGTAGATTTGTATTTCACTAGTAACAATAAGTCAATAAGGGGTAGTTTAGCTGCAGAAACCCAGCATAATATAGAAAGAAAAAGAAAAGAGTATTTTAACCAAGTACTGATTAATGTCTGATGTACAGCTAAAATCTTGTTATTGTTATAGATGCTCATGGTAGAGTCACTCCTTTTCAATTGCTTTCATTTTAAATATGTTTTCAAATTATTAGGCAATGCCAGTGCAAACGGTTGAGGAACCCCTTGATCTTGTACGTCTTAGTTTAGATGAGAGGATTTATGTCAAGATGCGGACAGATAGAGAGCTGCGTGGACGTTTGCATGTAAGTAGCAATTTTATAATATTTGCTAAGAATAATGCCATTCAGACAGAAAAACACTTAAATTTTATAAATATATAATACAAAAGCCTATAGAAAATATAACAGAAACTGAGAAAGTTATGGTTTTGAGAATAAGGCATTTAGACTGTCAGTGTCAAGGTTTTAAATCCTGGCTAATCTGAAATTTCTTTGGTGCATCCAAGTGTGCTGATGATTGTCCCCACTTGTCATGGATAAACAGACTCATTATGTTTGAAAGTCAAATGTGGAAAAATCTATACATAATATTTAACCTTGGTAGGAGAGACTTTAAGTGCAAGTCAAGCGTCTCTAAAAAAATTAAAATTATTCTAAGCAATGGAACATCTGGGTAAATAATATGACATTAAACAAAAGGGCATTATTCTATGGAATTTACAGCCAAATGGAAACACTGTTTTTTTTGACACCACTTGTAAAGTTTTTATATACATTTTAAAAATATCATAATTTAGTAATAGTAATAGTACTCTTCCTCAATATTTCTTTTGCATGCAAGTTTACAAAATTTTATTTTACTTGCTTTAAGGCCTATGATCAGCATTTAAATATGATTCTTGGGGATGTTGAAGAAACTGTCACAAGCTCAGAAATTGATGAAGAAACATATGAGGAAATTTTTAAGGTAAAACACAAAATAAATCAATAAACCATAAAATTATGGGTGAAATTTTCTACTACATGATAATGTGTTACTTTTATTTTATGTGTATGCTCTAAGGGTTGGTGAGAGACACATAACGATTAAAAATTTGCCATGTACCGCCATATTTTACCTTTGCAAAACAGTGGAAAGAAGCCACATCACTCAAATATATTTACCTTAAAAAAATAAGCGAGACCTTGTATGTTTAAAATATTTTGTTTTATTGGGAGCTGTTGTCTTTCCAGGCCAAATTGTAGTATCAACTTACATTTTACTTTTAAACAAGTGTTGTTGCTTTCATTTTATGTATTATCATATATTACATACATTTTGATGGAATTTATATTTCCTCCGCAGACAACAAAAAGGTCAATAGCTATGTTGTTTGTAAGAGGTGATGGAGTGATTTTGGTATCTCCACCAATGAGGACAGCTACTTAAATGTGCAGCTATTTGTTAACTAGTTTTCATTAATTCAGTAGAAATGATTATGACAATAAATAATAAGTCATTTGTAAGACAATGTTTTTACTCTTATTCCTGATGTTGAATTCTGACTGTGCCATAAGAATTGTTATTGATGCTCTGACCTATGACATAAAAATAGAAATTTTACACAAATAAAGTATGCATAATGCATGGCATTTTTATTAGTTCATACCCGGAACCACATGACAGTAATTAACATATTTACATAACAAAAAACATAGTCATAGTCATTATTTTATATTCTTGAATAAACACATCAGTCAGTAATTTAAAAAAAAATTCAGTTCATGAGATTTAAAATAGAAGTATATCAATTATATTATAAAGAACAATTAATGACCAGCTTTACTTTTATATATTAGTATTAGTTTGGAAAGTAAAGGTATCTATTAAAAAAAAATATTCTAAAACAGATTGATCTCTATCTAAAAGCAATAAAACAACCACAATGAAATTTAGTATTATAATATAACCATTCTGTGGTTCATGTAATGATGTTGAATTAGAAATTAAATATAACATGATTAATACAACATGATTAAATAAGATCTAGTGGCATGACCGAGTTCCATTACAAAGGTTACTGTCCAAATATACCATTGTCAAGTTAAAAAATATTAAATTAATACATGGCACAGTATCAACTATTAACACCACATAGGAGTACAGTGTACAAAATATCAGGATCAAATCTTGTTTTGCTGTAGCTTATGCATTACATCATGATGGAGAATTTATTTGGAAAGCACAAAATCTCTTCTGTGAATTCTAAGTGGGTCAATCGGATACCTCAGTGAAAATTTCACTGGTAATTGTTCCTTAGATTTTTCAGCATATATGTTAACAATAAGTAAAATAACTAATCATGATGAATTAACAATCAGTTGTTTCTGCTGGCAAATAATTTGTTTGAAATTGGACTGGAACTTGAACGTGAGTTTTATTCACAAATAAATTATGGGGGTATAAATAATTTTTGGAAATTTTTCAGCACTTTTTTAAAAAGTACTGTAGTTAAACTACCATACTTGGTACTTTCTAAAACTTTGTTTACTGCTCAAGTTTATTAGCCATAAATTCACTGGGTTTTAAACAATTATGCAATCTTAATATATGAAGCCCCAACTGACATTTGCTGAAGTTATAATTTTTTAAGTTGATCAAACTTAACATCTTCAGGACCAAAGGGTTCATTTCAGATATAAAAATTATTAAGGCCAGATGACATGATTTGATTTTACGATATATATTTTTAAACTATGAAAGCCTGAAACTAATTAAAACAATTTTGTTAGATGAACTGCTATAACAAATGGCATTGTCTTGCCAACAATTAGTTATTCGAGGTTGCAGGCAATAAAATATTGAAATATCTATTTGAGTAGCAAACTGGATTTAAAAATATATAACATGAAAGCAAGGTTATTTGTATCACATTTCAATCTGCTGCTCAACTACTGAGCCCAGCAATAGGTTCTATATACATTCACAACATTTAACCATAGTTAAATTATCCTGTTGAAAGGATTGCTGTTTGCATCAAAAGAAAGGATATAAGTTTTGTATTTCAGGGGTCCTTAACAAGGATTGCCAGCACCCCCTTGGATGTGGGATGTAGTGTCAGGGGGTGCGGAAAGACCCAGAAAATGTTTATTTGCATTATTATTAGATTTTTTCGCGGGGGTGTGAGAAATTATTTAAAATCAAGAGGGGTGCGGCACTGCAGAAAGATTAAGAACTACTGATCAAATTATTAATTTAGGAAAAGATGCAATGGTCTTAAATTGAAGTGGGAAAAACATTTAAATTATCCTAGCCACCATCCTCTATATGCAGGCATTTTCCAAAAGAGAAATCAATTGTAATGCATAGTATGAATATGATTTCATTTTTTTCTAAAACAATTTTGATGTATACCCATATTTTAGAAAATATATTATGCATTTACAACTCTAAAATAATTTGATGCCTACAGCTGTTTTTTTATTTTGTTTAAACACAAAGAGTCGCATCAATGAAAAATATTCTGTTTTCTAGAGCATTAAGTTGATTAGTGTGTATGAATAAAGATTCAACAGCCTGACCAAAACCCAGTGAATTTGAAGTGATAATAGACCTATAATATAGAATAGTTGTAAAATATAAACTCAGTGACTAGGAAATCAACAGCTTGGCATGTAACTGTTGAGTGATATCTTTCAAACAATAATCACTTTCTGTAATTCAGTCATTTTGAAAACTTCTAATACTGCAGGTTAAATCATGATTCCTTATTAGCTCAGAGGAATAAGATCAACTAGGTTTTTCTTAGGTTGTGTCATAGATTCTGGAAAAAATTCTATAAGAAGATCAAAAAGCTGCGTCCGTTGGGCAAAGTGTGGAGAGCTGGTTTCCTCAGAAAAATCTCCCATGTCTGTTTCCTCTGCCAGACTTGTGCAGGGAAACAAAGATGAGGTAAGAAGTTGGAACTATTTAAAGAAACATTATAGAAATGAGTAAGTAAATATGATAGTATATATGGAAAAAACTTATCAGACTACATAGGTGGGTTTTCCATGATATAATTTGTAATGAATGTTAGATGACAAATTTTCATTATTTTTCCTCTCACTACCAAACGGAAGACTTAAAATTTTTACGGCTTTACTGTAAAAAAAAAACATTGACATGTTTTCCTTATTAATTAGTTATTATAAGTGAGACTTAAGAAAAATACTAAAAAAGTTACCTTTTCAGAGCTTTTTAAGTTTAAATAAGTAAGTATACACATCACATTTTTCACTCAGTATTCAAGTTTGTCATCTTTTTTAGCTTTAACTTAGTAATAACATTCATTTGCAAACTGACCTCTTTGGTCTCCTCAGCATCACTGTGGTCAACCATATTGGCTAATTCTGTTTGTAAGTAGGTCATTGCCTGTCTTGGGGCTTGAGTACTCATCTCCAAAAAGCGATACTTGCGAATTAAAAATCGACATCGTCGAAGGAGATATTCAGAAGAAGGCCTAGATAGCTAAAATAAATAAAAAAGTTCCATTTTTAAATATTTATCACTTGCAATTAAAAAGCATTTGCTTTGAAAAGAGTTACTAATGACAATTTAAAGAGAGTACAATTAAAATATATGTAAGTGTAAGATTGTTTTAACGAAAAATCAAGTTAAGTACAGTTTGGTTTCAGACTGTTTATTCCGTTGCATAGCTCCTTTTTCTATATTATGCTGATCAAGTTTCTTTTTGAACGCATTATTTTGTTTAACCATATAGTATAGTGCGTTGAATAAAGAAATTTGAAGAAAATTTGATCATGTGAACTAAAAAAAAAAATTTGATCAAACTTCCATTCGACAAACTTCTGTCGGTCAATTTTACATCTACAAAATTTCTTTCAAACAAATTTCCGGTAACCATACATTTCAAATTGAGCTTTGGCTTGGGCACATAAGAGGGATTATATAAAAATAGGTTGTATTTGGGGTAGAAGTAGAAGTAGGTTCAACTTGAGTGGGTTAAAGGGAGGTGAGGTTGAAAAAAATCAAAAATTTTTTTTTTGGCTTCATATGGGAATTTATTTTACCTACACCTTCTTTGGTACTGTAAATGTAATTGATGTACAATCTATGGTACTGTAAATGTAACTGAGGTACAAACAGATATAAAAAAAAAAATTCCATTGGATTCCTTTGTAACCCTTAAAAACCTCTGCAATTTAATTTTTTTTATTGTTTTCCAAAACAGTAAGGCTTTTACAAATATCAAGTTATTGTCATCAGACAATAACTTGATACTTGTAAAAAGCCTTACTGTTTTGGAAAGATTATTTAACATAAAAGAAAACTTTGAATAACAGGACTTTTTGAGGTAATAACAGGGTCACAAAAAGTTACTCTATTTTTTTTTGCTATTATTAATTTGGGCAATGCCAAAAAAATCATAAAAAAGGGCTAAAAGAACTACACAATGGGAATTTTAAACAAATTTTTTCCGATTGATACGGTCAGGAAAATTGTAGCTTATTATATTTTACAATTTACTTTTGTAAAAAAAAAAATATATTAATTTAATTAAGAAATGGTTAATGAAACCAAATCCACAATATTTTAATTTTTTGCTTAAAATTTGACATTTTTGCCCATATTTCAACAACACCTCCTCTTAAAGGAGGTTAGGCAGGAGATGGTTAACTTACCTTTAACGACCAAAAGTCATCTAATCTTAGTCTTGGTAAAGAATCTTTTCCTGGATTTCCTCCAAATAAATAGTGGGTCTAAGAATTAAAAAAAAAACCAACACAGCAAGTTCAGATTTAAAAAAAATTGTATGGCAAGCTGAAATGTAAAAATAAACATTTAAAAAAATATCAAATAAGTGTTCCTATAGGGGAAAACATGAATTACTTTATTAACAAATATCCAATCAACTGTAAATAACTTGATTATTTAAGAAACAACCAATAAAATGGGATATGTTACAAAAAAACAAACCTTTCTAATATGATCATAGACCAACTGATGGGCAAACCTTGGCACAGGTTCTACATGTTGCATCTTCATCCAATACTGTTGACCAATATTTTCATTCTTGTATATACAGGACCTGGGAAGGAAACTAAGAACTGATATGACACATACATTAAATCCATAGAATACTTTAAGCAAATTTTATCCACTAACAAAATATTGATTTCTATAAAAAAAACATTAATTAAGGCTTGGTTGTTTCAGCAACATTTCCAAGTTTATAAAGTAATACTCTAAAAAAAAAATAGTTATTTAATCAGGACAAAAATAAAATTCAATAAACTACAATTTCATCTTGAAAAGATGTTGAACTTCAAGAATCCTTTTTTTCCCCCTTAAACAAATATGAGACATTTTAAAGTCTCTTTTAAAAATCAGCAGTTGAATGGTCTATTTATTGCCTTTGACAAATGTAAAATCTAAAGTTATAAATTAAATCACATAGTACAAGTACTACTGTATCAAAAGTACAGAGAGATTGAAATCATATGCAAAGACCTACACATTTTTTTTGGTTACTTACAAGGCACATACTAACCATTTGTCCTTGTGAATATCATAAACCCAGAAAGAGTTTTTTACATTGTCTCTTTTATCTTTATCCCGACTCAAACCCTGAGAAAAAGCAAATTAAATATGTTTTACTCAAACTCAAACCCTGTGAAAAAGCACATTAAATATGTTGCAACAATAGAATACTGGTCCTTAAATTTATTTGAGGAGCCCTTCATTCTTTGCATCACTTGACAACATTGTAAGTGCAATACTGATACATTAATAACATACAGACCAACTTACTGAAAAGACATGTATTTCATTAAGTTCTGGATCAAGTGTTGCCCTTTGTGTAAAACCTGAACAGAAAAAAATAAAAAAGATTATTTTTTTAAAGTATTAAATGTCATATAGAATTACGGAAAGGATGTGAATGAATATTTTAAACTTATACATACCTGCTTGGCAACCATCCTTTTTCTTGCCATCAGAAATGACATGAATGGCTTTAGTGTCAACATTGTACAAAAGAAAGTCATTCAAATATTCCTTTGATCTTTGTCCAGCAAAAATGTATAAAACTCGCTTTACCTAAAAAAAATAAAATGATTGGAGGAATAAAATTGTATTGAATACCATATGCTGTGAAAGTAGCATCTAATTATTAATTTTACAGACCAGTCCTTCTCTACGTGGATTTAACTTACTAATTCCATCAACTCCAGTTAAATTTTGGTATCTGTTTTTCACTTTCAAAATCCCCCATAAAAAGTATTTACAATAATGAGTTTTCAATGTATTAGGTGCACATTGGGAGAAATTCTTCAGCTGTTTGGACCAGGCAAAAATGAAATTAATTACTTTAGATGAACATTGCTTCAACACCCAAGTTTTAATATATATTTATTTTAATTAAAACATATATAATAAAAGATGTTGAGTCATTAATGTAGATGAGAATCCTGTAGCAAAGATTTAATTTTGTGTCTTCATTATTTAATGAGAATATTAGCACATCTTTTATAACCTACTTATTTTAATGCTATGGTGCAAAAAAAAAAATGCAATCAATCAATTATCTTTAGTTTCTTTACTTACTGGATGAAAAAGCATTGAATGGCCAATGCGAGATTTAAGCATTGGACAATCCTCTTTGAGCAAAGTCCATGTATTGGAAGGTATATGAAAAGAATAAAGACCACTGAAGATAGGTTCTGGTGTTCTGTCATCACCATTACTTCCTGAAGTACTGGAAAATAATTACTAAGTGAGAATATATTTTAATTTTGAATTTACTTTTGAAATTGAAAAAGCAATCATAAGAAAAAATGTCTCATTATTCTGATTTTTTTTATATGAAAAACAAGAAAGTAATGTCTTCTTTTATTTACATAACACTAAGATTTAAAAAATTTGTTTCCAAACATGAATGCTGAGGTTTCAATAACTTATTAACCACAAGATTTAAACATTGACTCTGCCTACTGCGAACAGTTTTTACTCAAGCATTGTGTTGCCATTATTAGTTGCACTTTCTCAATTTCTAAACTAAATATAGTGTAGGAATGAAATTCCATTTTAATGATAAAATATGAATTTAAACCAGAGATTTAAGAAATGCTATTAATTCATGTTCCGAGTGCATGATGCTTGCCAAAATGAAAATGCTTTTAGCCAGAATGATTAGCCTTCAAGCTTATGTGAACTGCTTTATAGTGGATACTGAATACAAAATTATTAAATAAAGAAATGTATTCACTAAGTGTAGTCACTGGACTAGATTAAAACAATTTACCTGACAAGTACTCTACCTCCAAATACATAAATAGTCTGATGTTCAATGTCAATGACCATTTGATGGTCAAATATGAGTCGAGGGCCCCCCATAGCTGCTGTATCTTCTGTTATAAATGTCCACTGTTGACTTTCTATATCGTACATGTGGAAATCACACTGAAAATGAGCAGAATTCTTTTATTTTACAATGTCAAATCTTATATCAAAATGGATAGTATTTAGTTAAAAAACCAGTAACTGCAAGTTAGCTTTGTTTTGCCAACTGCCAATTATTTACGCGAGACACTTAATGTATTACAGATGTTTGAGAAAGATAATAGTGATCAGTTACTGTGATTAAGAAAGGAACAAAGAAATCATAAGAAAAAGCAGATCACAGAGCCTGGAAACAATTTTTGTGCAGTAAGTAACTTGCAGGGCACATACTACACTTCCTACAGCAGCATATAGATAAAAAAATTATGCCACCAAATAGGAAATTTTTGTCCAATACGGTGGGAGGACCTAGGACTAGAATACATTTATTGACAATTATTTATCGCTACAAATAATTTTCTATAAAACGTTTTTCTACATGCTTAATGTGTATCCTTTTACTTTTAAATTATGATATACACTAACTTTTAATCTCTCTGGACTTCTCATTGATGGATCTAGGTAACGTCCCAGAGTAAATATCTGTTTCCTTTCATAATCTAAGCACATTTTATGGCAAGATCGTGCAGATGGACCACCCTGTTAATTTAGAGAGAGAAAGACTTTAAAAAAATTATTAACTTCACAACTTAAAATTTTTTTAAAAAATCAACCAACAAGTGCTAATCAAGTGTGAATTTTCCAGTTTGGTTAACCCTTTACAGTCCGATGCGCTCGAAATGCGCCAATTTTTTCCTTAAGCTTACAGTCCGTTGCGGCCAAACCCGCCCGCTTCGCCCCGCTGCGAGGTTGTTTACTTTCGTTCTTAGCACAGCGGAAATTCATTGCGCATTACTATTTATAGTTCTACCGGAAGAAAGCCTCGTTGTCGGCATTTATTTTGATACTAGTTTGACCGCGGTGTCTTTAGGGGCTGATTTTCTACGATTTTTTTAAAAGTTGCGATTTTTTCGCTGTAAAAAATGGCTATCAAAGCCTTGGATACAATTTTGAAAGAACTTAGGACTAATGAAGCTTCACTATTTCATAAATCTAGTGTCCCTGAAACTGTTTTTTGGTGCAACTTTTGCTTTAATCATTTCTTTGTATTTAGGTATTTTTTATTTTATTTTCTTGCTTATAGTTTATTTTCTGTAAATTAATTAGATAAAGAACCTTCATTTAGAATGGAGTTATGACCCTTTGCTTGGTCACTAGGATTAGAAAAGGCTGAATAGGCGTGGACTGTAAAGGGTTAATATAGAAGGCAGAACTGAATTTAAAAAAATAAATTGTGATGATGAAGCTTCAGTTTGGTAAAATATATTTATACATTTGAAAAATGTTTAATTAGCATTGGAAAGTAGTGAAAGAGTAGTCATAGATAAAAAGCAACATACATCTCTTTCTGTGTCATGAGATATACATGTCCATGTGTGTGAGGGTATGTGATAGGACCACAAGTCAGCAAGATCATGATTTCCATCCCAGCCCCCAAACATGTAAATAATCTCAGTGAGAACATCTATGCACATCTGATGCCCCCCTCTCATACCAGGTCTTGTTTCTGAACCTTGGTCCTCTTCAAGATAAAAAAAAAACAGAACAGAATTTATTTGACAATAAATTCCCATCACTATTCAAATCTATTGTATATTTGATGTACTCTGAAAAATTAGATTTAAAAATATGAGATTATATTCTATATTTGTTTTGATTAAGTGTTCAAAATAGAAATCCATCAGGTGTTTTTTTTGTGTGGATGTAAATTGATAAATCTTATCATCTTTTATTGTCAGGACTAAAATAAGAGTAGCTACATACTAGAAGATTATTGATCGTCTGATCTGTATAGGATATTTAATTTTTAAATAGATAATAATTGTAATTTATGCACATGAAAGGTCTATTGCAATAAATATAAGCAGGCTTAACAAAAAGTGATAATTTTAATAATTAAGTGATTTATCTTAAATACATAAATTCACTAGTTTATATTACTTTTACTGCTGACTGGTTCAATAGGTGTCCAGTCTGGTGTGTAATCCTGTTGACTGATATACTGGTCAAACATTCCCTCTGAAAACATCAATTTTTACAATTTATTTTTAAGAGAAAAAATTAACCCCAGTTTAAGTTTAACATTTTTTCACAAACAAATTTTTTTTTAAAACACTCACACAATATGACACTGACAAAAGCTTAAAATTAACAGATGAGAATATTTTTATATTTTAAAATAAATAGAAAAACTTCATTAATGGTAAACAGCTAAATTTAAATATACTGAAGAATTAATGAAGGCTAATAAATGAAAGAAGCGTGTTCATTACAACATTGTTAAGTTACCATTACAGGCTTGGCTGACTAGGTCTTCACATGCTTTGAAATCCCCTTTGGATACCTGTAAAATTAACTTTTTAAGTGCAACTCATTCCTTTGATATAATTTTTAAAACTTTCTTTCTCTCACTTTCATCATAGCATTAATGACTGTCGTGAGTGTATTTGGTGGGTGGGGGGGTTGTTGTTGTAAGTGTTGTGTTTGCATTGTTATTCAATAGATAAATATAATGATATAAGTATAAGATAATGGAAAGAAGATTTTTTTTCTTTAGTAAAACTGAAAAAATTTTGTTTTACTTAAACATTTTACTTATATTTATTTACTCTCATATCCATTTTACAGTTATGAGGTTAAGAAAAATGGTTTCATCACAACATTTAACAGTTTATCTGACTATAACTAAATTTTCTAGTTTAGAGAAACAAGTAAATCATACCAATAATGTGTGCAACTGTGTCAATATTGGATGCTCCAAGACAATGTTAGTCTTTTTACTTAATGCCTCGTATGCTTCTGTGTAGCAACGTTGCCTGAAGTGTTTGAGACACAACCGAATTGCTTCCCTTTCCCTGTACTGAAACACATTAAAAGTGGTTGAAAATGAAACATTGTATAATGCATAATAAGTGGTTAAAAATGTTACACTGTTACTCTTCTTAAAAGATATCGTGCAAATAATTTGTTAACCCGAAAAAATATTACTTCCTTACCAATTATTATTATTATAAGTTTTCTATAGCGTGGTACCCCAGCCTAGGGCTAGGCTCACTCCGCTTGTACATACAATTTAACAAACATAATCATGAACTTAAAAAGCTTGTACATACAATTTAACAAACATAATCATGAACTTAAAAATTAACATACATTAAGTAAATAAACAAAACAAATGTGTAATAGCTCCAAACATTCCATTATTATTTAAATGTCAAGCCATGGACGGCACCCAGCAGCATCGTCTATTGGTCAGAGGGAGGAATCAGTCAGGATAGTAGAGTTTAAAGAGATGTGTTTTGAGTGCAGTTTTGAAGGCTGTGGTGGTTAGTATATTGCGGATGTGAGGGCACAGAAAGAGAAATATCTTTCACCGTATGTATTTGTGCAAAGTTAAAGTTAACTCTTTTTCAATGGATCAACGTTAAGATCGTTGATTTTAAATGAGGTTTCGGACGGATCGACGACGGGATATCGTTAATGTATAAAAACCTGTTTATTTCAGTACTTTTCTTAGCTATTGGTTCTTAGTTACTTTTAATCAAATCTAGAATGATTTTCCTTTGAAAAACATCCGGTTTTTCTTTATTTCAACAAGTTTTTACATAGAACGAAGTGCTTGAAGTGGTTGTTTTGATTGTCCATTTTATTTATGTTTACGAACAAAGGACAGTGTGCAAACACTATAGAACAGGGCGAACTGTATCGGTATATGTTCGTGCTGGATGTGAGTCAAATCTGCACATCCATATGGATTTTGTTCAGGCTTACCATAGCTAAGCCCAGATGAAAAGATATGACAAATTTATGGTAAATTTTCCATTTACCATAATAAATGTTATTACATACAAAGATACAGTGCAAATATGTTCTAATAGCAAGAGATTGTTTCCAGTGGAAATAGGTGTTTTTTTTCGGACATTTGTTGTGTGGCGGTGACCATGGATAATGTGCTCTGGTGTTTCATTTTTTTCTTTTTTTTTAATGTGATCTTTATTATTTGTGATGTACATATGTATATAGCTCTGAAAAAAAACACATTTTTGATACACTTTGGATTACCTATATATTTCTCTTTGTGTGACTTGGAATGAGCATGGTGAGTTTTTTAATTTTCTTACATCATAATCAAATTTATATATTAAAATCTAAACCCAAGTCTGTATTGTCTGTAAAGAGCATGCATTCCCCTTTAATTCCATACCAAACTTAACATTTTCTAATAAAGAACAAAAAAATTATGATGGTTTAGAGATAACATGGTAGTGTGTAACAAATATGCAAAATAGATAATTCCGTCAGAACGTGGAAATTAATTCCTGAGAGAAGAAGTTATGAAAATAATAACTACCGTTCCAAGAAGAAGGGCTAAAAATAATGAGAGTTAAATTTTTTTTTATAAAACTTACAGTGTTATACCAGTTCATGCTGTGTTTCACTTCCTCCCACCTGTTGTTACCAATCAGCTCCACATACCATATGCTGAAGTTAAAACTTGGGCCCCAAGCTTGAAGAGGTACTTGAGATTTAAAGAAAAATTGGAAATTTATCAACTCAGTAAGTTTTAAATAAAGAATATAACTTCGTGTAAAATAATCTTGAACATTAAAAATGATACTGTTCATTAAAAAAAAACAACAACAACTGAAGTGTGAAGCAGTAGCCATGATTGTTCAAGTGATATTGTCTTTTAAACTAACAGTATGGAAAATGTTCCCAAACTCATTTCTATTTTCAAATTATACATAACCATGATGACATCAAGTGACTAAGCATTCAATTTGAACAGTAGACCAGAACATTGCATCCCAAGAATTAAAAAAAAAAATATTCACCTATTTTAATGTATCTACATGGAAATGGGTTTCCTTCAATTTCGTGACGAAGGGGGAACGTTTCGCTGATATGATCATTCTTCAAGCCACTGGAAAAATTTACATTTATAAAATTATAATCTTCAATGAATATATATATTTAACCTATTTATTATTAAATGTTCTGTTAGGTGGTGAAATTGATTTGAAAACAAAATTAAAATAATTAACACAAACACTCTCTCTATATATTAATTTTTCACAATTTAAAAAAAAATACTAACCCATCTAGTAACTCAATTACATGATCTTCAGTGAGACCACCATAAACTTTGAACTTTCTGAGGTTACAGACGTGCGTTTTTTCATATTTGCCAAAAAGTATATACTCAACAACTGCTGGTTTCTCTAGCTTGAGTATCAAAAACTGAGGAAAATATATAAGGAAGTGCAACTATAAAATAACATCCTAATTTCTACACTGGCTGAGCTTTTCATAGATGAACATGAAATGAACAAAAACTTTAAATTGTTATATCAAAAGAAATTTAACTAATGTTCCTAATTTGATCAGACTATATTTTTTTCATGGAACTGATTAAATTTATTTGTCAATATATATAAATAAATTTAATAATTTATAAATTTGTCGAATTATAAAAGAATAGAAGTATTAATATCAGCTGTCATTAATTGTTATGAAAACAAAACACTGTAATAATAATTGAAAAAGTCATCAAAACAAGTTAACTTATTTAAGTTTAAGTTCTCAGAAAATAAGTAAGGGAAAAAAAATACCTGAGGGGGGTTGTTTGAATCAGATGACCATCTTGATAACTGATCACTAGGGCGATCAAAATAAATATTTCTGAAAGAAAAGTTCAAAATAAATTATCACTGGAGACATAACTGATTTTAATAAATATGAAAACAGAGACATTAAAAGTAGATTAGATAATATATTAATTGTTAAACCAATTATCAGTTTAAAAAGTTGGTGTTATTGGCCTTTAAAGAATTATTCTATAGATTTTGATGACGGCTTAATTAATGAAATATTTTTAAAACTGCTTATTGTGTGTATTAAAGCGGTGGTAATTAAATAAAATATATTTTATTATTTCATTTATAAAAGTTTACTTTGAATCAGCACTTAGTATTAAGATTTCAAAATCAGAGTTTAATTTAATATTAGCCACATTTGCATTATTAAATTTACTAATGTTTATGCATCTGCCAGCCAAAGTTTTTGAGAGTGTGAAAATTTGTATATTTTTGTAAAATTTATAAATGAGCTAAGACATTGGAACAGACACTAAAATTTTAATTAAATACTGAACAAACATTAAATTATGTCAAGGAATGAGAATCACTGTTCTGTGTGATTGATGTAATTGCTTCAAGGAGTTGTGAGCTGAAAATTATTCAGATATGTGGTTGTTGAATTAGATGACATGTAAGCAAACATTAACAAGGATAATTATAAACAGTATTATCAGAGAGGGCCAGTTAGTGAACATAGGAGATTTGTAAGGGAACTTTGAGACTTGAATAGACATAGGATGTAAAGGAATAAATGGTGTGCATCTAGTGAACACAGGAGAAAATTTGTCAGTTAACTTAAAGATAGGCAGTGCGAGCATTAAAAAAAAAAAGTGAACTTAAATATGTTGCCAGGATTTCCAATACATCAGTCTCAACTTACTCAGGTAAGTAGTTGTATGAATAGCTTGACCACTTATACACCGTATATTGGATTTTTTCCTCTCTGTGAGTTACTGATTTATGTGGGTAGTGAATTTGTGATGTGCTGTCTTTCTCTGATATGCTGTCAAAACTGCTCTTTAACATAAAACTGTCTTCCATCTCCTTCATCAGAGAGAATCAAAGAAAATTATAATTTATTTTTAGTTCAAATAAGCCTACAATATACTATCTTATTATTGACTATAGGGCCCATGATTTCATAGATGGTACTATTAGACTATAACATTACATATTACTATTCAAATGTTCAATAACCAAAAAAAAATTTCACATTGAAATCAATGTCAATTCCATTAATCAGTTCCAGCTTTAGAAATATGGTATTTTAAAGTGATTTTCTGAAATGAAAAATCCTTAATGATAGACATATAAACTAAAAAAATAAATAAAACAGTAGGCCATGAGTGCTCAGAAAAATTCATTCACAAAATGCATTAACAGAATTTTTATCAGCAGCCTCTGTGTCTCCATGTATTAGCCCAGAGATTTCCAAATCTTTATTAAAATTTATCTACTAGCTTTTAAGTCTTCAGCTTTGGCACTAAGATTTTTACTTTGGCCAACAAATCACAGTGCAACTACCTAGCCTTTTCGCAAATTATTGTCTTGCTAACACTATCTAAAACCAACTCATTTTCATTCAAAAAAAACTAACAACAGTTTTTTTACTTCTCCTGCCTTTAGACATTTGCTTTGTAAACAGTCCCTCATTTAGCCACATTAGCCCCCTTTAATACCTTTTTTTAAAAATAGAATTGAATGGATCTTCATTGCTTTGAGATGTTGGAAACACAAGGCCATAATCATGTTTTAGTATAATTTTTTCTTTGCTTCCATAACAATATGATTTCTATTAATAAAACGTTTCTCTTTAGGTCCCATAATGAGGGCTAATGCCTAATATAACACAAATAGTGACAAAATTACAAAAAGTAATGCTTTTGAACACAGCACTTGGACCAACAATGTTAACTGCAAAGTCACCAAAGCACTTCTGAGTCTAATGAGCTGGTGGAATTGTGTACAGGCATTATTTAGGTATGTTTGTACCCTTAAATTTAAGTACTGTACTGTTCATTAACAGAGACAAATTTCTATAAAGTATTTGCTATAAGTTATAGGGCATTTTCATTTGTTATCCAAGGTTCCAATCAACCCCTGTACTAACTAGACCTAGACCTCTACTAGTCACTAAATTTAAGAAAATTGGCCAGAGTCAGAGTATGGACAGTAGACTACGGTATAATATGGCCTATTAGTATATCAGGGCTAATATACCCAATTGACTTTGTTCACTTAGCCTAATTAAGAAGAGGCCTACTGACCTACTCATTAATATCGTAGTGGTTATTGGCACGGTTTTGGCCGTGAGGATAACGCCGAGCATTATCCGCACAGCTCCTCTGCGCATGCGCATTATAGCGGCTGGTCACACAGCTCTGCGAATAATGTTCGCCGTTATTCGAAGATTTCGGTCTGTCGATAACGCTCAGCATTATTTTAGAACTCAAACTATTTATTCTTTTCTTCACTAATAAATGAATAAAAAAAATTTAAAAAAGAAGGAATTTCCGTAAAACCATGGACCTAGGCCTGCGTACATCGTGGCAAAAATGTACCATTGACCTGGTTTTAAGATAAGAATAAGACAATTGGATGTGAACTTGTGTGGTCTTGTGGTAGAGTAGACGCCAAGCTAACTTATATTATATGTGATCATTTACTGTTTGGGGATCGAATTTTACTTTTTTTTTCTTCTTCATTTTAATTAAAAGTATGTTTTATATTTAATAATTATGTTCAAAAAGAATTTTAAAATATAACTTATTTATTATCAAAAGATAGAGGAATAATATTTTTAGATTTGTTTTAATTTTAATGAAACCAAGCTCAATTCAATGGTACATTTAAATATTTAATTTCATTTAGAATAGGTCTACATGCCTACTTAATATAATATATCGTATATACTCTTGTACACGTCGCACCCCTAGTTTAAGATTGTTCTGTGTTATCATCATTGACCCGCGCACAAGTCGCACCAGACTAACAGGGGTTACACTGCATTTCAACTTTTCAGAAATGCATACCTTGCTAAACACTGCCTTATTAGGTCTAGTAGTAGATTGTATAATGTATAGCCTCTAGGCCATAGGTCCAAAATAAAACGCATCTTAATGCTACTAGTCTACAAGATTATAGGCCTATACCTACATTTTACATCTAGGCCTGGACCTAAGACAGGCTGACTTTCACACATTTACGATTCATTCCACACTGACACAATGTAATTTGCGTTCAATAAGCCTACGAAAAACGTCCAAAACCGTGCGGATAACGCTCGGCATTATTCTCACGCCGTGCGGATAACGCTTGCCTTAATATTGATCATTAATTAATATATAACACTTTGGTAATTGAACGCTACTGGTACCGCGTTTTTTTAACATCGCCGTCATCTTGGTTGACACGACCCATAAAATTAAGAATAAAACGTTTAAAAATAATGAAAAAAACTTCCTAAATGTATCCCTCACCCTAACCTGAACCCTAAATATATCCCTCACCCTAACCTGAACCCTAAATCTATCCTACCTAACCTAATGAAATGAGGTACCACAGTTGAGCATTAGCCAACACTTTAACTTTATTAACACATTAGGCTGATGTGTAGTTGTGTGTCCGTGGCAAGGGAGAGGGTCAAAACCCTGTTAGGGAGAGGGTCAAAACCGGGTTAGGGAGGAATTTAGGGTTCAGGTTAGGGATAGATTTAGATAATTTTTTTATTATTAAAAACTTTTTATTCCTCATGGTAAAAAACGCGGACACAACTACACATTTACCACACATTATTACAATAATTAATATTTACATTGAATGTCATTGAATGAGGACTCTATTCTTGTTATATTAAATATAAAAAATATAGGGCCTAATTATAATAAAAATCATTTTTCATACTCATACGATTATTATTAATTATTAGGTAGGGTCTCTAATTTAGAGTCTAATAATACTCTAGATATTTTACTAGACTAGACTAGTATTTTACAATTAAATTTATGAATTAATTAGTAATTAAGATATGCCTCTGTCCCTTCCGTAGGCTGTGGGTTTTACCTAGTTTATACTTTTTGTAATTGCTTAACTCAACTACATTGAGATAATGTCATTGCGTGTGCTTTTACAGATTATTTTTTTAAAACTTATTTGTTTACAGTGCATTCGTAAATAGAAGCCTACCTTTTTCTTTTTCTTTTCTTTTCTTTGAAACCTTAATTGCCAGGTTTTATTGCGAGAGAAATTAACTAAAAAAGGATATCGAAATTACCGAAGTCTGGTGGGGAGACATACTTCTCATACTTATCTATAAATATTCAATTAAGGCTAAGTAATTAGATTATTAATTTATATTATATTTTAATTAATTAATTTTCATTTTACTGTCAATTCATACAATTTTTTTTTAAATTAAAAAAATAGGCATTGATTCGAAGAAGCAATTTATTAACTTTGCCACAAACTGTAAAGTTAACATGATGAATGTAGTAATTATAATAAATTTTGTTTTAGAAAATATAAAATTATATTCTCTCACATTATGTATTCGTATGGTGACATACGATTTTAACCTTGGAATAAAAAAAAGAATAAAATTAATTTTCCTAGATCTTAGACCAATCTGGTTAGTATAAAACTGCTTATTTAATAAGTAAAAGCTATTTTTAAACAAAACAATTAAACATTTTAAGAATATTTAAAGACTATATTTTTATGAGTAGGCCTATACAAGGATATAACAACATTTTTTCAATTTTAAGAATTGAAAATAATTTTATATTCAAGTCCATTAAGTATGAGAAAAGTTTTATTTATGATTTTTTTTTTGTCCATAAATAAATCAATTCTTCAAAGAATATTGATGCGGGACACTTTTTGTAAGCAAGTAACAAGGGACATTACTAGCAAAAACTGTTTATAACGTTACTTGCGTTACTACTTTGCAAAGTTTTATGTGGTATTCTACTCAGTAAAGTACGATTTCACAAAATTATATTACTCAATTAGTTAAAGAAACTTATTGTTATGACAGGTAATTGTATATTTATATGGTCTGGAGTCTATATTTCATAGGTTATATTTACAAATCTCGCATTTTTATTTTTCGAAAAATATTAATTATAATACATAACAGAGAATAACAGTGAACAGTGGCATCAATACTTGTCAATAGTATGGGACAGGGGAGGGAGGCTCACCTAAATTACTCAAATTAGGAGTAGGAGTCCTACCTAGTCTAGTTCTATCTAAGCCTACTTCTGAAAATCATTTCATTCATGTGTGACTGAATTAAGATTTTTTTTAAGAATCAAAGTTAAAATTTACTAAGAAATTAAAAAAGAAATCTACTTCTAATCATTAGACTAATGAGGATTATGATTAAGTAACTACTGCTTCCTACTGCATGACATATATCATATATATTATATATAATTTTATTTGGCTAATTAAGATAGATCGTACCTCATAACATTAGGTTAGGTTTAGGGATAGATTTAGGGTTCAGATTAGGTTTAGGCTTAGGGATACATTTAAATTTAAGAAATTTTTCCATTATGTTTTAACGTTTTATTCTTAATTTTACGGGTCACGGCAATCAAGTTGGCGGCCATGGTAAAAAAATGGGGTACCACCTATTCGAATTTACCTTTTATTTAAATTAATATATACAATGATACAAACAATGAATGTAAATATATTAGGCTATATATGGCAATTGGTAATGGTATACAGTAGTGGTTAATAATAACAGTAGTTATTATCTATTATTAATGAAAATTTAAGTGTGCTTGGGCCTATCTATTGTCCACTAAGTTAAATTCAGTAATTTGTATAAAATTACTTAAAAATTAAATTACTTAGAACTTAATTATAGTTATAGCAGGCTTTTAAAAATTTTTTTATACCAAGCTCCAGCTCTGCTCTGGGAAAATTGTTGTCATCTCCACTCCAAGCTCTGTCAAAATTAAAAAGGGGGAGAGGTGTATGAGGGGGTGCTAAGTATTAAAGAAATGTGCCTATTATTATCACTTATCTATCTTATTAACTAGGCGTTAGAAATGCGTGTATCGTATTGTCACGTATATAAGACGTGTCTAATACAAAGTTTTACGTACCCGCACCCAGGGTGCTTCTTATATATGGTTTATATTTTTTACATTTTACACTAATCGTCAAAAGCTGCATACTATATTTTTGTCTGTCTTATATGCGCAAAAATAGGTCAGTATTTTTAACACGAACAATTCTTTGATCTACCGGTAAACTAAAAATGGTAATGAAACCTTGTTTACATCCAACGGGTGATGAAACATTGGACAAATTTTCATTTATGTTAAAGGAAAGGAAACCACTGGATATAAATTGTTCAGTGTGGCAGATGGCTAGGCCACATGTGTCGTATGCAATTTTTGTTTACACAAATTGTCAAAACCCACATCTTATATTATATACAGGTATGTCTTATAATTATGTGTGTCTTATATGCGCAAAAATACGATACCCACAACATAACGGGTAAAAGAGTATAAAACCTAGTAAGGCAACTGCAACTGGGTAGGGCAACTTATCTAGGGGTAGGACAGGATAGCTGGTAAAAGTTTTGGGCAACATAGCTGCCAGAATTTTTTTTTTAGTTTAGTCACTAGCCTATAAGTATAAAATAATTCTTGTAAAAAAATTTGAAAATTCATTTTAAAAATCAAATGTTTCTAAATAATAATCAGAATACACTTTTATTTTGTTCAAGCTACCAACAATCTAACAATGTGTTTTTATAGTTGTCTTTGTAGAGAAGATTACCATTTATTAACTTAATAACCTTTAATTTAGATAGGGCACCACAATATAATCTTTACTTCTTCGATAAAATTAACTAAAATAATTGTTTTAAGTCCTATAGCCCAATTTAGCATATCCTCCATTTTTTTTATTGACTTTTAAAAACTTATTAAAAATGATAACATTTTCAAATTAAGAAATATATGAAATAGATCAGTGGTTGCCAACCAATGGTACAAGAGAAAATTTGTTGGTCTGCAGAATAATTTGCAATTATTGTTTTATCAGTAGTTAAAAAAAATAATATTCTAAGAAATTCTTGTATTCTAAATGACACGTTTTATAAGTTTTTAAGGTAATCTCAGTAAATTCAATGAAACTGGAAAAGCGTTCTTTTTGTTTCATACTTAACTTAAAAAATAATAAATAAACTTTTTTCATTATATTTTATATACCATTTTATTCAATTCAACGTATTAAATTATCAGATTTTATTTTTTTAAATTAAATTTGACACCAAGCACTTAATTCTCAAATATTTGTGACACTTGTTGAAGAAATTAGTTCTCAATATTCTCACCTTCTTCTTCACGTTGAGGGGAGATGGCTGTTGAGGGGCAAAATACTAACCTGCCTGTTTGCCCTGCGCGGAGAAGTCAAATTATTTTTCCTCCAGCAAAATAATCTGAAATTTCAAAAACCCTTTCCTACAATGAGTGGGTAGCAAAGCTTACATACCTGGAAAATATTTTTTCACTGTTAAATTAACTAAATATATCCATTCAAGGACCACATAGAATTGTTCAAACTAGGAGGTAAAATGGATGCTTTTCAAAAGAAAATTTACTGTGATAAATTTGGTTGCCTGAAGCAGATACGAAAATGTTTTCAAATTTTGATGAACATATGGAATATATGAGAGAGAAGTATGTCAACTGGCAGGTGATTACTATTGTTTAACAAGACTTACAATTACTCACAGAATATTTTGGTAATTATTCCCAAACAAAGAAGCAATTTAAACATGAATGAAAAAGAAAGACTCATCGATCTATCATTTTTAATTTAATTTTCAACAACATATTTGTACGAAAAGACATCTTCATCTGTCACAGCATTAAAACTCGATACAGGTCTTAGCCTGCAATAAATACGACTCTCTGTCTTGCAATAACATCACTGGAGTGAGCCAAAATTATGTAAACCTCTTTCAAACAAGCGAGAACAAAAATCACACTAAAATCTGTAATATTAATTTAGCTTTAATTATTTTGTAAAAATTAAACAAACTTTTATAATTTCATTACATATTGAACAACCTTTAAAGATTTTTTTATAATTAAATAATCATAGATAATTTTTTTATCTTAAATAGAAGCATTTCATATATATATACATATATACAATAGAAGTTGTCTGATCATTACTTTACAAATAGATTAATCTTTAAACAAAATTCATATCAGTGGTCGGCATGAATTAAAATTATGATAATTAATATTTAAACAAAATTCATATCAGTGGTCGGCATGAATTAAAATTATGATATAATGTTAAGTTTGAAAGGTTGACAACTGCTGATCTAGATCTAGGCCTTTTTTTTATCTTAAGGTCATTTCATCTGTTTTCTTATAAATTATTATTTTGGGAGACTTAAGTCCTAACAGTATTAAGCTATGTTAAAAGGTATCATAATTATATTATTATTACTAAATCTATCTTGTAAGCAATAGTATTGTCATTCTCAACAAAGCAAGTCGTAAGCTTACTAAATTTCCCTACAGGAAATGTCTTATGAAAAGCAATGAAACAAAACATGTATCCTTCAAGTTGAGCACTGCTCTCAAAATCATCTATGAGCAAGTTCTAAAACTTCTGCTTCAAAATGGATAGTACAAAAGCTGATTTTAGTGGAAGGAAAAAGAAAGATGAAAGATCCAAGGGAGATGGGGATAGCACAGATCAAGACAAAGAAAGGTAAATATAATTATTTTAATTTTGTTTTAAGTTTATATACTTACACATGCTAATGTTTAAGAAATTATTTGTATACCTTGAATAAGTATATATTATATAAACTATCTACAATTTAACAATATGTATATTTTTATGTCAGTTAATCACTTGGCTGTCTCAATCACTGGGCTGTCTCTAAAAATAAGAATGTTTACTTTTTTTTTAATTTGCTGATTTAATAGCTCATCTGTGAACTGCTTATAAGGACAAATATTTGTCCCATTTATAAACAATGGCTTTAATTTTTAGATTTAGCTCTGCTCAACAAAGGCCTTATAGAGGAGGTCTGGATAAAAGTAGATGTGGGGCAAGAGGCGGAAGAGGAGGCCTTGACAGACCAAAACTTGCTGACAGAGGAGATCACAAATTTGAGAGACGAGACCGATGTGAAGGCGATTCAAAATTTGTAACAAGAGATAAAGGAGACAAGGATAGGCGAGGAGAAAGGTGTCTTTAAAATTAGTGTCTCAGAATCACCACCTAAATTTAACCAACTTGTGGAAACTCTAATGGGTTTTAAATTATGGCTTCAAATGAATTTATTTAATATTAGGTTATTGGTAGTGAAATTAAAAAAAACAATAACATTCCTATTTCAAAGTTACAGTTTTACCTGGCAACTTTTGTTTTAGTTGAAATCATTTTATGTTTGTGAAACTTTGGAATATTATTTTGGGATATCTGCTTTATTCTAATAACATGAATTTAAAATGATTGATTCAGAAAACTTCCAGACAGAGATGGGAAAAGTAGTGCACAGAAGTCTGAAGATAGGAGAACCCCTCACAAAGAAGACATAGCTACCAAAAAAAGTGATTCAGATATTCCCAAAGAAGTGGAAAAGCAGCTGACCGAAGAAGAAAAGAAACAGTTGGAAGAAGAAAAACAAAGACAAGAAGAGGAAGAAAGGATTAGGAGAGAAGAAGATGAGAAGGTACAGTTTATTGCCATAAAGCATGTATGACACATATTAGTCAGCAGCATAATGAGGATGACTTTGAAACATCTGTCTTGTTTTATGAAATAGTAGAACAAGGTCTGTTGAATCTTGAATCAATAGACAGGACAATAAGATTTGAACATTTTGGCCTAGAGCCTTCTTCAGCTAACAGAACAAATGAAAATAAACAAGAAACAGAGCACAGAAAAAAACTTAAGAGATATCCTTTGTCCATCAATTATTATCTCTTACTTTTGTCTTATTTTAGTATAGTATCATGAGTTTTCTTTGTAAATGTTAAGTAATCATTAAAGAAAATTAATATAATTCTGCATGACTAACATAGACAAACTTGGTAGTAGCCAGTGTATAAAAAAATGTACAGCACTGCTATTAATGTACTTTTGACAGCAAAAATTTAGTTAATTGTAAAAAAAAAATATTAGTTGATGAAGAGCTTAAATGTTGAAAATATCTGGTCTTTGGCAAAATAAATAAATCACTCAGTGGCTGTAATGAGTTGGATATACCTGCTGTTTTGGTTCTTTTACTGATTCTTATGCTATGATTTTTTTATTTGCGTGACCACCTGGTGAGCCAAAGTTATATTCATCTTAGGAAAAAAAAAATTGGTACAAAAATGAATTAACGAAAAGAGAGTTTGTATCGATTAAAAGCCAATAAGCTTAATGAGGTTTATTGTAAAATGTCCATGGACTTTATTTTTTAAACTATGTTACAAAATAAAATAAAGCTCAGATTGTTCTTTTTTGTTTTTTTATTTTGTACAGAGGAAAGCGCTGGAAGAAGCAGAAAGAATTAAAACTGAAGAAATGGTAGGATTAAATAATCTAAACAAGTGGTTCTCAACCTTCCTAATGCCACGACCCTTTAATACAGTTCCTCATGTTGTGGCTACCCCCAACCACAAAATTATTTTCGTTGTCACTTCATAACTGTGGTGTATATGTGTTTTCGGATGGTCTTATGCAACCCCCCCCCCCGGTAAAGGGTCATTCGACCCCCAATGGGGTCACGACCCACTGGTTGAGAACCGCTGATCTAAACTATTTGAAATTGTTGCACTGCTATTTCACTGAATAAAGGGAGTAATGCATATTTAGTGACCATCTGGAGAGTTCTTATAAATTTTTTTAACAATGTTTAAAGCTACTAAACATTTGATTTTATTAATACATACATTACTTAAGAGATTTTATAGCATATTCTAAATATATCCAATATTTGTGAATAACATTTCTAGCAAGCACTTCAAGATTACATCGCTGAAACAACTGAAAGGAATGCCGCCAAAACCGAGGCAAGAAATGTCAACCTAACAGCTCCTGGTAAATTTGTATTTCTTTTTTTTATTTTTTTTTTTACTTCTTAATAAAGTAGTTTTAAAAAAAAGTTGAGTTGTTAAATTAACAAAAAATAAGTTTATGGCATGCAAGATCAAATTAGTTTCTAGTTTTTGTTTATGTCGTCAGAGAATGCATAAAAACAGGACTGCTTACTATGCCACTGCTTTCTATTCACCATTGTAAATAAATTTGGAGTTCTTATTCCGATTCACCCAAATGACACTTTTGATGTTTCTTTTGTTTGTTTTGAAGTCCACTGCTATTTTTGGATCTAAAATGCTCTGTTGTTATTAATTAAATGGATACCCAGGCTGCACATCTTATTACAGTAGTATCCCAGACTAACCAGCACAGCATCTTTTACTTGTGTCATCAAAACAAAAAAGTGGGAGTTGGCAGTCCATCAGTTATAGTATCTATGAATAGAAGTGCCACTTAATTGATTTAATGTTTGGTTCTATTTCAATTATGTTTACATAAAGAATTTTTTACTTCTCTCGCAGAAAACAGACCCGATGAGTCCTTCTTTACCAAACTAGATTCAAATTTAAAGAAAAACACAGCTTTTATAAGAAAACTTGTGAGTCTAGTTTTCCTTAACACTTGTTATTATCTACTTTTATTTGTTTTGCTACTTGACTTTTTAAAAGAGACATTAATTGTGATATAATGTTACAAGGTTGACTTAATTTCATTCAGTTTGTAGTTTGAGAAGGTTAAAATTAGGTAGAGTTGATCAATTATAAATTATGTCTTTTTCTTCATTTATCAAACATAATGTATTTTTTCAAACTGTTTTTCTCAGAGAAATTTGACAGATTCCCAAAAAGATGCTCTGAGTAAAGAGTTTCTTGGATTAAATCTCACTAAATACATAGAAGAAGTGGTATGAAGATTTATTGTTTTGTTATTGAAACTAGTTAGAATATAAACATTTCTAAAGTTAACAATAAGGCATTAAAATAATTAACTATAAAATTAATACATTCTTCTTATAATTTTTACTATTCCTTGCAATATGTAATGTTTAAATGAATAATTTTAGGTGAATTATTTGTCAAAGTTTGCATTGTTTATTAGGTTTTAAACAGCACTTACTTTTAACAGGCTGGTGCTATCATTGATGCCAAACTGAAAATGTCTGATGTGCCATGTGCTATCCATATCTGTAGTCTGCTGCACAAGAGATATGCTGACTTTAGTCACTCCCTCATTGAAGTTTTCAATAAATACCTTTTATCAAAGAAAGATGAAAAAGTAGGTTTATTTTAAACCATGTTGATTTCTAAAGTAAATTCATTTTTTTTCACATTGTTTGTAAAGATAAAAACAAAACAATTTTTATGATTTTCTTCTAGTCATCATTTCAAATTATTAACTTTTAAAAATAACTATATACATATTAGAATAATTTTATGGTCATACTATTTTTGTTACTTTTTAAATTTAAATGAAAGAGCTGAAATTAGTCCAGAAATACAAAATGCTTTTAAAAAAGAACTTTAAACAAATGAATCAATTATGACAAATGTGATTACTTCACCAGATAAGTAATGCCAGTAAATACAGAGTGGATCTGAGATTTCTTGGTGAACTCATAGCACATGGAGTTTTCACTGCTAAGGAGGGTTTGCCTATTCTAGCTAACCAGCTTTCAATTTTAGTTAACAGTGACAGAGATGAGCATAATTATCTTCCCATTATTACAAGTTTTTGTAAACACTGCGGTGATGATTACACAGGAATTGTGCCTCGCAGGTTTAGGTGAGAACTGATTTTGTTGTAATCATTTTTTTCAATATACAGTAATACCTGGAATATCATGAGGGATGCATTCTGATACACCCTGCAAAATGCGAAAAACCCTGTTGTAGGATTTCTATATATTTTAAAACCTAATAAACCTTTTGCACACTCTAATAAACCTTCCTCACAATTTTGTTAATATTTCGAACCCTCTTATAAACACTTTGTATGCTCTCAGACACTTAAAATAATAAATATTGAAATATGTTTACGGTATAGAGCAAAAATCCTGCAAAATAGCAAAAAATTCGCAAAACGTATCCTAGGAGAAAACCAGCAAAAATCCTCATTTACAACTTTTAAACGCATATCACAGAAAATAGAAGCATAAACTGCTTTTTTGCATGAAAAATAACTAATTTCAAAGTTGTAGTTCATTCATATCTTGTTTTTATTCCACTTAGCTCAAATAATCAATACTATCTATGGATTCTGAATTATTACAATATGGAATGTTTACAAGAAACATTTTAGATTACTTTTTACTTTTATTGTTAAATTGATCCCCTTTTTGTTCTATTTTGGGATATTCAATAGTAAAAAATTTCAAAATCAAATAGAATTACAGTCTTTCTTTTTTTTATAAATTTAGAAATAGTAATTTAATAATAATAGATTAAATAAATCTAAATATATAAACTTTATTAGCAAGTTGAACATGTAAAGGAATATAATTTTATGGTCTTTTACATTGTTTTTTGTTTTGTTTAAATCTTTAAAATATTTTAATTAACTAATTTGTTTTCAGACTTTTGTCAGGGAAATACAACATGGACATAGCTAAAAGTCAGGTATTTAAAAAGCATTGGACAAATTATGTTGTTAATGAAGAATTTAAAAAAATAGCCAACTTTATTTAATGATCTCAGTCTAATAGTATTTGGAAGTCTCAACTAGCTATTTATTTATTTAATTTACATGCAAGTGCTAGTTTGAGTAATTTGATGTGAATTACATATGAATCATAGCCAATACATTTTTAATCTTAAATTGATAAATACAATAATAATCTCAATACTCTCCTTACAGTTCCTGCCACCAGACAGACAAAAGGGCTGTCGAAATCTCTTGAAAGATTATTACTCATCTTTGGTTAAACACGTAACCAATTCACACAAAGAGCTCAAGTCAATGGAACGACACAACAGAAAAATAATGCAGGTAAGAAGCATTGATTATGTGATTAAGACCATTTCTGCAAACATTTGAGCTCTAGAACAAAATATTATGCCTATTATTTAATTATCCATTAGTAAGTTATATTAAGTTGCAAGAAGAAAATCAAATTATTAGCTTTATATAAAATATTTATATAACCAATTTTTTTCATCCTAGATTTATGAAATGAAACATTTGAGTAGATAAATTCTTTTTATATACCATAGTTGTTATATTAAATTTAAGTTTTCACCCATATCTTTTAACGATATTATATCTAAAGTTAAAATCTCAAGTCCTATAATGTTATGTCTAGTCTAAAGGTGAAATCTCCAGTGACAGGAAGGAGGCATATGAAGCCGCCTTTGCTGCTTTCCAGAAACTCTCCTCAAGTGCCACTGTCTTAGCTGTAAGTATGAAACATTCTTGTATTGCCATGGCAACCACCATCGCAATGAACACAGCTTTTTGTTTACTGTGTATAAAGTATTTCTTAATTTTTTTTCATTTTTAGTCATCAAGTTCTTGTTTCTATAAAAATAAAATTTGATGTATATATTTTCTCCATTGCATTAGTCCTAACTTTTAACTTCCTATCAGGTATCGCTTGTGTGCTATAAATAAATTTATTTTTTTGCCCATGTACATTTTACTTTCCTCTTGTTATGCATCACTAATTCATTGTTACAAACACCACTCCTTTAGGACTTACTTGATGAAGACTTTCCAGAGTTTCCACAAGAAGGCAAGCTTTTAGATAGCTGTTTTAGATAGATTACCTTACATAAAAAGCTAATGGAAATGCTCTTGCTGAACAAATTTTGGATTTAAAAGAAAAATTATTATTGAAAAGATAATTTTTTAAAAGTCCATTTAAGAGGTATAAAAAAAAAGCAAGTATATTTGTGCTTGATAAATGGTAAAATTAAATTATTGACAAGAAATCTCTAATGTCATTTAAATACCAAAATAGAAATAGAAAAATGTAAGGAAAAATGTGTATCTTACTTTTTAAACAGAATATACAGATGATGGAAATGGTGTCATGGATATTTTTAATCCCTTGAAAGATTTGGAGGTAAGCAAATTTGAGATAAACAGGCTTTTTTTAGTTGCATCTTTTAGACTTAGATTTGATATGTCGAGGTTACCATTATTATTATATTACCTGATATCATCTTGTATACCTGGCTCATTAATACATGAAATAATTTCAAATAATACAGTTACCTCTGAGTTGACAAGATAAATTTGTTAATGAAAGCTTACTTCTCAGTTTCAGTATGATGGGGATAAAACACTTTTTGAAGATGAAGACACTAGATCTTTCTATGAGACACTTCCAGACCTTAGAGCCTTCATCCCAAGTGTAAGATGTTTACCTCTAAAAAGTTTATATTTTTTCCTTGAATTCATTTTAGTTGAGAAAGAAATTATTTTGTGTAAACTAATTTTTAAATTCATAATTAAACAAGATACTTTTTTTTTACCTTAACTAGGAAGCCAAACAAGCTCTGCATACAATTTTGTGATATGTATTGCCTAAAGTTTTGGCATCCATTGTTGTAATATACTGCCTCAATTCATATCAGATCTTGTACAGAGACAGTGAAAATATCAGCACTAAAGATGCTCTCAAAAATGCTGACACAGGTCTAGAGGAGGGTAAGTCATATTCCCATATAGAAATGTTATTATCTGCATCAGTGGTACTAAACCTAATTTTGTACCAAAGGCTCCAATCGGTGATCTGGGAAAAGTCATTACCTTGGTTGGTCCGACTGTTACAGTTTTACTCTCAGGCTAGGTGAAATGTTTTATATTTTAGCAGTTTATTAAATGGTCTGTGGACCCCAGGTTAAATGCTTTAGGTAATAATAGTCAGTTTAAATGTTTGCTCAAGTCAATATTATTAACAAAAAAAAAAATTAAATTAAAGACATAGCAAACTACTTACAATAAATAAAATTCAAATGCTTATAAAATATATAGTCTCAAAATTTATAGCTGATGTTATATTACACATATTCAACATATTGCTGGATAAAATTATTGTTGCCATTCAACAGTACCCAAAGCCTTGCCTATTATTAAGAAAAAAATAAACATATAGATATCTGTCTCTAGAAGTGTTCTGATGTAACTATTTTGTTTTCACTTGCAGAAATGGACCAACTTGCAGTAGATGATATTGAAAAAGAGCTTGAGACAGAACAGATAGAGGAGAACATGAAAGAGGCTGAGAGACAAGAAGCTGGGAGGGATGCAGTGGCAGAAGCTGAGGAAGAGAGATTTACTATTCCAGAGGCAGAAGGTAAAGAAATATTTTGTTCCATAATTTTTATATTTGTTTATGTTGATGGACACTAAAAGAATTTGGAAAAATTTTTTGACAATTTATAGTTAAGGAATGATGTAATGTTATCGATTGCTTTTGTTGACTGGTGCTTTATTTTTGATCTAATAAAAATAGAAGATGACACAGAAACTGGAACACTAATGAGAGTCCAGTTTGAATCTTTCCTGGCTTCTCTTCCCAACTCTGTCAACAGGGATATGATAGATAATGTAAGCATTTTATTATATATTGTAAAACTAAATTATTGATAACAAGAGCAGAATTTTTTTTAAAATCTCATGTTGAAATAATAATAAAAATATGTTTCAAGTGTTCATACCCATTTTCTATTTTAATGAAATTAAAAAAAATAAATAATGCTTTCTTTGAATTGAATGACCTAACGAGTTGCAACTTGTATATGTTTCTTTTCAGGCTGCAACAGAATTCTGTATGAACTTTAACACAAAATCCAATCGTAAAAAGTTGGTGAAAGCCCTCCTTTCAGTCCATCGGACAAGGTAAGTGACGACATGATAACTCGTGTGTCATCAATTTGTGACAAGGTAAGTGCAGCCATTATAAATGATGTGTCATCTATTTATGACAAGGTAAGTGCAGATGTAAAAATGATGTGTCATCTATTTGCGACAAGGTAAGTGCAGACATAATGAATGATGTGTCATCTATTTGTGACGAGCTACTTTTGTTATATTATTTGCTCTTATGTGTTGTGTTTGACAAATATGATTATTGACCTGTAGGTACGATCTCTTGCCCTTCTACTCACGGCTGGTAGCTATTTTGGAGCCCTGTATGCCAGAACTTGCCAGTGACCTTGTTCAAGCTCTCAAAGCAGACTTCAAATGGCATGTAAGATATTTTAACTTTAATTGTTAACAATTATTATATACTGCCATTTACTACTGTCATACTTTAGTATGCAAAAACTGCTCTGATTCTTTCAAGCCATCCACAGAAATTGATTCTATTATTCTTGTATTTTTTTCACTCTCTCCATTTTTGCAGGTTAGGAAAAAGGATCAAATAAATATTGAATCAAAGCTCAAAATTGTTAGATTTATTGGTGAGTTTTATTATTAAATTTTAAAGTGAGAATTTTTAAAAATCTTTTTTATTATAAATTTAAAAAGATAGCAAATGTCAATCAAGTTAGTATTTATTAGTTAATTTGTATATTAAGTTGAAAGTTAAGGGGTATCTACATGCACAATTCATGTTAAGTCAAAGTGCCTGCTGAAATTTTTTCATAGTTTCTCATTTTAATGCATTGTTTATTTAAAATTTATTACAGAAGTTGTAGTAATTTGCCATGTTTCAATTTTTAGAGGTCTATTTTCCCTCATTCCAAAACAGTACTTTACACCATATTCTAATTCCCTGTTTTTGAAAACTGTTACATTTTACCAACAGTATAACTTTCTTAGACCCTGACATGGGGAGTCATGTCATTTTGACCTGCCAAAAAGTTCTTGTAAAATTGTATCCAGTGCTCAGCTGACTTCTTCAAATTTATAGTTTTTGTTACTCTTAGGTGAACTCGTTAAGTTCAAGGTCTGCCCAAAAATAGAAGCTCTTCAGTGTTTGAAGGTGTGTGCCCAATTCTTTTAAATTAAAAAAAAATTAAACTTCAGGTATTAGTATTATCAGATAAGACTTCAGTTTTGATCTAAGTAATGGTTCAAATTTTTTACCATTATAAATTTGTCAATAATTTGATCTCTTATTTGCTTATTAAATTAAAACAACGTAATAAAAAAAAATTTACATGATTTTTGTAAAGTTGTTATTTTCAAATGATAAAATTTATTTATTTGATATATCCATGTTCTTTTTATAATGATTATACCTTGTCTTATAAATTGGTTAGATATGATTGAAAATTATATAATCATATACGTTAATTTTTTCTATAGATGCTTATGTTTGACTTTCGACATCATAACATTGAAATGACTTGTGCCCTGTTGGAGACCTGTGGGCGTTTCCTCTATAGATCTCCATCTTCACATTACCGTACCAAGTTTTACCTGGTGAGCTTTTATTATGTCTTGTAAACTTAAGTATCATCTGTTTATGGATAGCAATGAAAAAAAAATCTTGACAAGACTGGGTGAAAGTATTCTACAATTCAAAAGAAAATTAGTTTCAATAAATATGTTATCACATTTTCATTGGCGTAGCTAAAACAAGTTGAAATATACATTAAGAAATTTTCTCGGTTCACAGGAAGTGATGATGCGTAAAAAATCAGCCATGAAGTTGGAGTCCAGGTATGAATCAATGATAGAGAATGCCTTCTACTACAGCAATCCTCCTGAGGTCCAAGCTGTGGTCCGCAAAGAGAGGCCACCCATGCATGAGTACATCCGCAAGTTACTGTACAAGGATTTGTCCAAAGTTACAGTAGAGAAAGTAAGAAAAGTTGATAAGTTGATTTTACAGTGAGTTTTTAAATTGTAATATTCAAACACAAAAAAATGTGTTTACCTATTCCCCTAGGAACAAAGTTACCAATGTTAGAGAGTTTGTGAAAACTGAGACTTAAAACTTTAAAATTTTAAAATAATATTGCTTATTATTATTTATTGGAGAAAAATAAACTTAATGTATGAAAAAAATATTAACTTTGGTAAAAAAAATAATATTTTTTAAAATCAATATTTTCTCATTTATCCAGGTGCTTAGACAAATGAGGAAGCTGAAATGGGAGGATCCTGAGGTTTGTTTTAAGACATTTTTAAAATCTAACTTATCTTTTCAAAATTTGTTAGAAATTTAAATGTTGCCTGTTTGGAAAGTCTAGGAAACAAATGTATCACTTGCAAAATTAAGAAAAGAAGTCATTTTAAAAATCAGATTTTATGAGATTATTGGGTAGAACAAAATATAGTCAACAATAAGGGAAGTAATGCAATTAATAATTTTTAAAAAATGTGAGGTTTTACATGTTTGTTTATTGCAGATTGCATTTTATGCAACAAAGTGTTTGACCAGTGTTTGGAATATTCGTTACAACTCAGTGCATTGTGCAGCTAACTTGTTGGCAGGTGTCGCACCATTCCATGTAAGTTTTATTGCCAACGTATATAGTATATATATATATTGTATATTATATACAGAATTCTACTTAAATTATTTGTTACTACTTTTGACCTTTATTTTTGCTACTTTTTTCTTCTATATCTTGGGTTTTTTTGGTGTGCATTTTTGGGAATTATACATTATTAGTAAAAATTAAATTTCTATCCAGCAGCATTTTCACCAAATAATTTATTTGAGTTTTATGCCGGAGAATACTTATGGATGCATCTCTCTCTATTCAGCTGTCATGGAAGTGTTGATGTAAATTTAATTAAATTGACTAGTTGTATTTTTTTGGTGGGATATACCAAACATTTAGTTCAAAGAGTAAATCATTCATCTGACAAATAGTAAAATGCCCAAAGCAGTACAGCCATATTTCTGTTTAAAATTTCGCTATACAATATGTATAGCCTTGATTTAATTGTTGCCGCTGTAACTCTCTAAACGCAAATTTTCACAATTTTAGAGGAGACGCAAAAAAAAAACTAATAAGTTTTTACACAAGGTTAATAAAATTTTGTTAGATAAGGTGACAGAAATGTGTTTTCTTCTACTACTATATTAACATTTTTTTTACAGAACCCTGGGGAAGATCTTTCATTAAATTGAAAAAAAAATGCAATTCATAAAAAACAAAGGACTTGCATGATTAAAGGATTACAACATCATTATAAGAACTAAATCAACATTGTATTTTTTTATCTCATGGAAATTAAATTCAATTAGAACTCTTGATAAATTTTATACAAACTAAATATTTAACTATTTATTTAAGCTAATTTATTGAGAAGATCACTTGCCCACTGGAAATATTCAAAATCAAAGATAGCTTTACTTGCACAAGTTGCAACCATCCTTTTGTAAAAAGTGCTGTAAATCATATGTTGGAGAGACAGGTTGTCACCATCTAGAACGTTGTAGAGAACACCTGTATAAAAGAAATAAACAAGCCCTTTGTCCAGTATGTTAACTTTTAAGTAGAGCCAACCATAATGGCATTTTAGACATTGTAGTTACTGGTATACTGTAGGCAAGTAACACACCGGGTAGGATTGACATAGAAACTAAGTTAATAACAAAATTTGGTATGCCAACTCCATATGTATGACCTAATTCACAATTTTACATAGCCGCATTGTCTTATTCCTGTTTGGTTTTTAAATTTTACTTCCACCCACTTCCTTTTCATTCTACTGAACTTTGTTTTTGTCAGGGACTTACACCCACTCTTATTCTTTTCCATCATTTTTAGGTAGGATACATATATAATATATACATATATAATATATATTATGAAAATTTAATGTATACTTATATGAATGTTTTTTTTTGTACTAATGAAGGCATTGACCAAAATGTCTACATTTGCAATCTGAATTTATATTGTTTTATTTACACAAATTGTTTGTGTCTAATTAATCTAATTTATTGTCAACTTTCTATGGCTATAGGAACATGTAGCCATCCAAGTTGTTGATGGAGTTCTAGAAGACATCCGTCTTGGGATGGAGGTAAATTGAAAATTTTTTGGAACTTGGTGATGTACTGTCACTGAATTTCTTTTTATTGATTGGTGCTGTATGCTCCCCTGTAAGTATAAAAGGCCCTAGTAGTGGTACAAGAAATTTTAGTGTAGCTTTGACTTTGTAACAAGAAAATGTGAATGTGTCACGTATATCTCAGATCAACCTGCCCAAGTACAACCAGCGGCGTGTCAGCTGTGTCAAGTACCTGGGAGAACTCTACAACTATCGTATGGTTGAGTCATCTGTCATCTTCAAGGTGCTTTACTCTCTCATTACTTTTGGAGTATCTTGGGATGGTAGGTTGGTTTTTTGTTTTTAATTATAATTCAGCCTTACCATACAGAAAAATAGGCTGTTGAAAGCAGTTGCTTTGAAACCAATGGTTTCATTAACCTGTCTAATTTTTCTAACTCATGAACTAACATCTTTTCTAGCCTTATTCATTTTTGGCTCAGTGCATTAAATATGAAAAAAAAAATGAAAAAAAATTTCTGGTATCAGCCTTCCATACATTGTATTTTACAATTACAATTATTTTGTGTCCTTATGTGATGGCCTGTGGTCAGTGAGCCATTCATCTCAACAAACATTTTATATAATTTCAAACAACTAAATTGAAAAAAATAATCAGTTTTGTCTTGGGTAAAGTTATTTTTGTTTACTTGTTAGGCCTGTACTTATTTTTGTTACTTGTGTAGACTTGTTATACTCATTGATTTCACAGAGAACGTTGTCAACCCGTTGGATCCTCCTGAACATCTGTTTCGAATTCGCCTTGTATGTGTTATCTTGGAAACTTGTGGTCAGTTCTTTGACAAGGGTTCTAGCAAGAAAAAATTGGACTGCTATCTCATCTATTTCCAGGTTAGGAAATGATCCACGTTTATTTGTATATCAATAGCCATGTTTCATTGATGGAGGCACAACATGTTCGTAAAGAAAAAATGTAATCAGTCAATGCTTTCAGGTAAATGAATGAGTTATATCTTCATTACCATTAAGCTAATGAAATATTAAAGGATGGGACATTGCTCCTAGGTTTCTCTACCTAAAAAAAAAAATTGAAATTACTCAAACTATCATGTGTTATTTATGAGAACAGTGTTAGAGTTACTTACTTGCGGTGGGTTCCACCAATTCTCATGTTAAATTAAAAATTATTTTTTAAATGTTAATTTTCAGAGTAGGTCTTCTGTAGCAAGGAAGGGACAAACAATTGTTGTCATAATATTCATTTGTTGGTTGTAACTATTTGACTTGTTATCCTGGCACTTTCAGCGTTACTACTGGTTCAAGAAAAGTCACCCAGTGTTTGATGCACTCCATCCATTCCCCATTGACATAGAAAACCTGATGAATGAAACCATAGAAATTGTCAGGCCGCGACTACAGCAGCACAAGTCTTACCAGGAGGCTTGCGAGGCTGCTGAGAAACTGGAGGCTGAATACAGAGCTAAGATTGGTAGGCATAGTTGGCATAGCTAGTTGCATGAAAATATGTATGCTAAGATTGGTAGGCATAGTTGGCATAGCTAGTTGCATGAAAATATGTATGCTAAGATTGGTAGACATAGCTAGTTGCATGAACATATGTATGCTAAGATTGGTAGGCATAGCTAATTGCTTGAACATATGTATGCTAAGATTGGTAGATATAGTTTGCATTGCTAGTTACTAGAACATATATATGCTAAGATTGGTTAGGCCTGGAAGGCTATTGGTCATTTCTAAGCTTCATATTTTAATCTTGTTCTTTCTCTCACCTACAGCAAGTGTACTGTCAATCATTGAAACTGGGGAAGAAGGTGGAGAGGGGATGGATGAAGATGAAGAAGAGGATGGCTTGTCAACCATTCTGGAGGGAGAAGAGCTAGAGGAGGACCTCACTCTATCTGGAGGTGTGACAGAAGGTTCTGGAACTCAGGACAGCGAAACAAGTTTGAGTGGAGCAGATGCAGATGTAAGATAATTTATCATTGATCCATCAAAACCTTTCCATTGATTCTCTGAGCATTTTGTTTCCAAGTCCAAACTTTCTGAACTTCTAATACTAAAATAATCAGAGGTTCATGCAGTTGTAGAAATTTGACATTGTGTTTTCAGGAGCGTGAAGGTGAGGGAGAAGATGAAAGCTCATCCAGTGATGAATATGATGACTCTGATGTAGAAGAGGGGGATGAGGAAGTAAGTTATTGTAATGGGTTTTTTGTTGTTAAAAAAATAATAATACATAAAATCTTGCTTGTAATAAAGTCAACAGATTGAAATATTTAATCATTATCCTTGATTCAAAGGGAATTCATTTTCTTATTTATTTTAATATAATTTTGTTTTAAAATTAAATGTCATTGTTACAATCTGGCTTATTAATTGATCATTGTGAAAATGTGGCTTGTTAATTTATCATTTTCTGATCAGCAAGTTTGTTTGTTGTTATTCCTGTAGGTCAAGGTTGTCAAACCCAAGACCGCATTGTGTAGAGAAGATGAAGATTTCATGGCAGCCCTAGATCAGATGATGAATGACACTATACAGGTACTTTTCTTATAGTTTCATTTTTTTTTCACTCATAAGTTATTTAATTTCCAAACTTGTTGTTGTACATCATCCATTAACTAGTACGACATTTGCATGTCAGCCAGAAGAGATGAGCTATTCTTTTATGTTTTGTGTGTGTATGTAAACATGTTTAAATCCACGACTGCACCAACTATCCCCTGCCCGCGGTGCCACAGACTATTCCGAGCACGTATAGGATTGGCAAGCCACCTATGAACCCACCGTAACCCACCCCCCTAACCGGATGACTGGATGGTCCTTGTCGATTTGACAGACGACCAACAAACATTAGTTGAATGTAGAGTATCTATCATGTTCCTTGTACTCTCAGAGTGTGCACATTCCTATTTGAAGACCACTCATGTGTTGTATCTCACATAACTTTACAGTTATAAAGCTGAGATTGCTCATTTGCTAACCCTTCACCAGCATATTTTTCATAACATTTCAGGCTCGAACTCAAGAAGCTCTCAAGGTTCCCCAGCTGGACATTGCTCTGCCCACTCAACTCAAAAGTAAAAAGAAAGTCACCAGCAACCTAATTCCAGGTTTGTTTGTCTTTTGACAGTACAACACAGACTCATTATTAAAATATACATTTCTAAGCTTAAAACAAATTACTTTTTTTATACACTTATTAATTTTAAGAATTATATGGCATTAATATTTCTGTGTAGATGTAAAAAATTATTGAAAAGAAATTGGAATAATTTGTTGTTAAATTCAGGTCAAAGTCCTGCAGAGAAGGAGGAGGAGGATAAAGAAGGATCTTCTGGTCTAAAATTTGTTCTAATGACAAGGAGAGGAAATAAGCAGCAGGTCAGTGTAATGAAAGGAGTCTGTTATGTTAGGGTACAGTGTATAGATGCTATAGGTTATCATCATCATTATCATCATGTCTCATAGATGACATGAAAACTATCCTTCTCCATTCCTCTCAGTCTTCTGCACTACTCATAGCATCGCCTAGCTTTAATCCCGTTCCATTCAACATAGGTTATAGATGGTATAAATAAATCCATTGATTTGTACTCTGTATTATATATGTTTTTAGCTTGACACTACACAACTGAACAAAGCTTGTGCATTGAGAGCATTGAAATTTTGTTTTAGGGATCATAAAATTGCATGACGTGTTTGAAAAAACCATTACACACCAATGCATCATTTGTTAACGTCATGTTCAATTTACCTGACAGCTGACTGACTTTGAAATCCCAATGACTGCTGAATTCGCTACCAAATTCAAGGAAAGGGAAGAAGTAAGTCCAGCACATTCTGTAGCAGGAAGCTTAGGAAACTTTTACTTAAAATCCTGTTTTCATCTAATAACAGTCATAGCACTCGTAGCACCAGTACATTTAACCATGGAATATGTGTTTTACTAGCGGTTGAATGTCTACCAAGGCCCATAGTTAAAAAATGGCATCAGTTGTTCATAAGGAAACTTGACCCGGACAACTCATGTGAAGGAAAGAATGTAACAAGTTGGTAGAAAAATTCTCTGGGAGAATTGACCTAGAGCAGTGATTCTCAACACAAAAATAGTAGCAACATAAATAATTTTGTGGTTGGGGGGGTCGCCACAACGTGAGGAACTATATTAAAGGGTCGTGGCGTTAAAAAGGTTGAGAACCACTGACCTAGAGCAATGGTCAAAAAACCAAGGCTCTGAAATAGATGCAGCTTTTTTTTAGTTAATAAATAAAAAAAAAAAAAATTTTTTATATATATTTGTAAAAAAAAATTTTTTAAAGGGTTAATAAAAACAATATCTTAAATTATATAAAGCTAATACATACATGTAAAACATAGCTACCAAACAATCCTGTATAAGATATTGGTATTAGATATGTGGAAGGTATCGCTAAAACATAATCCCATGTTGATTACTGCTAATGAATAATCCTCTGTAAGATATTACAAACACATAATACCATTTAAAATGTTTCTGTGCTACTTACTGTCCTTGAACCTCAGGCTGAGAGGCTAGAGAAAGAAAAGATGAAACAGATGGTGCTTAACTTCCATGAGAGGCAAGAGGAGGAAGAGTATCAAGGTCAGTGGTCTCCACCTTCTGTCTGGGGTTTGTTGGAGTCAGGCTTCAAACACGCATGTGAAACTTCAGCAATGTTAAATTATACAGAGTTTCAATGTAAAGGAAGCTGCGCAAAAAAAATTGTTTGTTTGAAAAACAAAAACCTAATTTTGAAAAGGGAAATAATACGTGCACACAGTCCTGGCTATTGTTTTCCTAAAACATTCTGGCCAGGAGCTGTTCAAGTGCTAATGGTTCTGTGTTATTATTTTTTTTACCAGAAGTTTTGGCCAGCATCAACCGTCCCACCACCAGCAATGTCAACAGAGAGAGGAAGGTCAAGTACCAACATCCAAAGGGGGCCCCAGATGCAGATCTTATATTTGGAAACAAGTGAGAATAATTGGTGTCTATGTAAGCCGTTGTTTTCTTTTTATGTACAGAATACCCTTGAACTTGGACTTTGTGATGACCCTGCCATGACCTGGTTGAAATGAATACATTCAGTTTTAATGGACTTTTTGTTGTTTTTTATTGTTGTGTTCTTTCAATTGTCCCCCTTGTCTTTTTTCCATCTTGCCTTACAATCTATTCACCGTTTGCATCCACCATCCGTAACTACAATCTGTCTCTCCCAACTATCTTAATCCTTTACCTTGTTAGAGCCAAGTGAGTCAGTGGGGCATTCAATGAAGGGAGGCTACTCCCAAATAATACCAGCAAATCTTTCATGGCAAATGTATCATTTTTTTGGTAAAATACCTACCAAAATATATTTTATTTTATCCAAACTTGTAAAAAAAATTACAAATTTTCAATCAATCAAATTTAAGAGAACAGAATTATTAGTGGAAGGATCTGCTTTGTGGGTATTTCAGTTTTAAGAAAGATGAATTCAGATGATGCCGAAACTTTGTCAGTTTTACATAAAATATTGTCTTGATGAGAGGGGTCATCGTTCTAAATTAATTGTATCATAATGTATCATTCTGCTTTGCCTAGTGGAGAAGATAAATGGGCATTTCAATTTTTTTCCTCTCTGCTAGTCACAGTAGGTCCCATACTCTAATAGTAGCTCATGGTGTTTACTTAGCTTGTCACAGTTGGTCCCATACTCCAGTAGTAGCTCATGGTGTTTACTTAGCTTGTCACAGTTAGTCCCATACTCCAGTAGTAGCTCATGGTGTTTACTCAGCTAGTTACAGTTGGTCCAATACTCTATAAGTAGTAGTAGCTCATGAATTTTTCAGTTAGATCCCTTTGATGAAAGCACTTGTTATATACTACCGGTGTGTAAAAGTGAGAGAAGCACTTGTTATACTATGTATACTATGTAAAAGTCAGAGAAGACATATTATGCTATGTAAAGTTTAGAGAAGCACTCATTGAAATCATCCCAATAGTACCACCAGGGCTGCAAGAAGTTCAAGTCAAACATTTATGAATCAGTAACTGAAGATGTCTGAATCCAAATACAATTTAGAACAGACTGAAAAAAAAAATGATGTCACTTGTCATTCAGTTTTTATCTGCCCTCCAACATAACTCATGAAGACAAAATAACTTGTTCCAAACTCTGCAGCCTTGGTAGAAGCTTTATTGGTATTGTCTAAAGACAATATATTTTCATCTGTCCAATAGAAAACGTTGAGACAGCAGCTCCGTTGCAATACTTAAGACATTGAACTCTGCCAATTCCAAGTGAACGGACCCCCTCTGCTCCCAATGAAACCGGCACTCACTGCCATACAAAAAAAAATGGACATCTCAAGGACTCATATTTTCAACGCAACTTGAGAAAATCTCCCACAAGAGAGGACTTCCATGGGATATTCAATGAGTGGTCCGTGAGACGACCACCATAAGCCGAAGCAACAGGGATATCTTCTTTAAGACAATTAACAATTTTATGAATCTGATTTCCTTTCTTCTGGCTCATGCAATTGTTTGGTTTATCTTGTAGTACCAGTACTAGTACGAAGCACATGAAATAGTTTGGCCCATGTATCTGTAGCAGAATCAAAGCAGATTTTGTGACTAAAAGATATTTTAAAGAATATTTTAGAAGTGGAAGTCTCTTAAAACAAGCGTACCAAAGCCAGAAGATTTTCCTATGAATATCAATTTGATTGAGGTTTCTTACTGACAGCATAGAACAGCTGTTAGAACATTATTTTGATTTATTACTTTTGATTGTCATGATACAAAATGACGTTTGACCTCCGACCTCCTTTTGTTCCATATCCACTATGATAATAATGTACCTGATTATTTGATTTTGTTGTGCTGGTGACAGTACTGATCATTCAGACTGATTCTAATGTGACTTGGAAAAGGGTATTTTAAACTTTTATGGACACTGGAAGCAGATATTTCTCCCTAAGGCTGCAGAGATGCAAGTATCCTGCTTACCCTATAACTATAATGGTTACACTGGAAGAAAAAAAAAAGTATTGTAAATAATATTTTACACCAGGAAAAAAAAATAAAGTTATTGTCTCGATAGATTTGGTTGTGGGAATTGGGATGAAGCACTAATGGTAAAAATTATAATAGAAAGGTTTGGTCGTGAAGTTAAGTGGTCCGCTCAAGAAGTATAGCAGATAACCCCTGCTAAGATGAGGAGTACAACTGAGCACTGTTTAGCAGAGAAGTATAAAGGAGCACTATTTAACTTAAGGTCTAAGAGGTGAAATTAGCATTTAAAATGTACCTACTAAATTTGTATATATTTAATTCTCCCTTAAATCCTTAACTTGTTCTATCTCATACCTTTATCTTCAGGTACACTGACCATTGGCTAATTCTTTCTGTTAATGTCTTGTTTTTGTTTTTTTAAATGATCCTGATATAATCTTATTCTTAATTTGGGATTAGAGAAATCTTAAAAACTGATTCATCAAAATTTCTGCACGCGCTTTATTTTTCAGTGAAAGAAACATCACTAGCCAATTTTAAACCAATATGGGAACTTTTTTTTGGAAAAGGAGACGCACCATGCAGACATGAATAATTACTTGTATTTGAGAACATTTCTGATACACAAATATGGGATAAATAATAAATATGACTTAAATGAAGGGATTTTATGAGCTAAAAATGTGAATTAAGTAAATGAAGGGATTTTCTGAGCTAAAAATGTGAGTTAAGTAAATGAAGGGATTTTATGAGCTAAAAATGTGAATTAAGTAAATGAAGGGATTTTATGAGCTAAAAATGTGAATTAAGTAAATGAAGGGATTTTATGAGCTAAAAATGTGAATTAAGTAAATGAAGGGATTTTCTGAGCTGGGTTTTAGTAAGACAAACTTAAGGTAACTTAATATAGCAAAGGGGATTATGCCACACATTCTGTTCAGAAATGAAAAACACATGGTGAAGCAGAACTGAAATTCAAAACTCATCTATTTATTATGTGACCTGAAATATAACAGATATCAACCGTCACATTTGGTCTCATTGCACAGTTTCACTCATTTGAATGTTTAACAGTGGAATCTTGATTTAATAAATTTTCTCTTACATTTCATCACACAAAAACACTAAAGGTTAATCCAGCGGGTTCTCAACCTGTGGGTCGCAATACCTTTGGGGGTCGAACGACCATTTCCCAGGGGTCGCCTAAGACCATCGGAAAACACACATAGTTTGGAGTAAAAACGAAATTAATTTTGTGTTTGGGGGTCGCCAAAACATGAGGAACTGTATTCAAGGGTCGCTGCATTAGGAAGGTTGAGAACCGCTGGGTTAATCCATTAAATGAGTTGTTCTCTTAAAAGCAATTTTTACTGCAGTTTTACCATGACATTAAAAATAGTGGCACAAAACCTAATCTTGAAATATTCTATTTGCAGTTCTGTACTACAAAATTAGCATGTTCCAGTTCAGTCTCTGAATGATGATGTCTTTTTGATAAGTTGTGTGAATGATGATGTCCTCCTGATAAGTTGTGTGAATGTTGATGTCCTCCTGATAAGTTGTGTGAATGATGATGTCCTCCTGATAAGTTGTGTGAATGTTGATGTCCTCCTGATAAGTTGTGTGAATGATGATGTCCTCCTGATAAGTTGTGTGAATGTTGATGTCCTCCTGATAAGTTGTGTGAATGATGATGTCCTCCTGATAAGTTGTGTGAATGATGATGTCCTCCTGATAAGTTGTGTGAATGTTGATGTCCTCCTGATAAGTTGTGTGAATGTTGATGTCCTCCTGATAAGTTGTGTGAATGATGATGTCCTCCTGATAAGTTGTGTGAATGATGATGTCCTCCTGATAAGTTGTGTGAATGTTGATGTCCTCCTGATAAGTTGTGTGAATGATGATGTCCTCCTGATAAGTTGTGTGAATGATGATGTCCTCCTGATAAGTTGTGTGAATGATGATGTCCTCCTGATAAGTTGTGTGAATGATGATGTCCTCCTGATAAGTTGTGTGAATGATGATGTCCTCCTGATAAGTTGTGTGAATGATGATGTCCTCCTGATAAGTTGTGTGAATCATAGAATGAGGATGTCCTTTTGATAAGTTGTCTTTATTATTTTTTTTTTAGGTCAAATGTGAGGAAGTTCATTCCCTGTCTCCCAGCCAAAATGAACTTTCCCCAGTTAAGTCTACCTCGGCCTGTGGCACATAACTTCACTCGCCCCCACCCCACCCCTAGTTATTTCTGCTCTAACTTGCTGCGACCTTGCAGTGATTGGAAGGTCACGTCAGTGGAGTTCATGACAACTGTCATGTTTTGCTCTTTTCTTTGTTTTGTTTTCTAGAAGTGGTCACTTGTATTTAGTTATGTTGTTTATTCTATTGTTTGTCATAAAAAAATATGGAACAAGCAGTATCTAGTGTGTCACCCTCTGAGTGTGTGTGTTTAAGAAAAAAAAAGGAGTTTCATCATTGGAAGCCTTCAAAAAAAAATGTGATTCCACCCTGTACAGTTTATTTAGAGTAACGTACATGATGTTACCACAAAACCGATTAAATCAGTCTCTAAATGCAGTTTTTTTTTAATAATCAGTCTTTGATTAACTGCAGCTTTGTTTCGTTTAAAAACCGAATTTAGTCTTAACCCTCTGATGTTGGCATGGATGAGTCAATGGATTCCATTTTTGTTTTGTTTTATGAAGTATAGACTGAAATGTGGTTTTTGTAACAAAATTGTTTAGCAGTGTCTCTTAGTGTTGATATTATAGTGATGACTGATTTTAAAAAGAGTAGGTAGCCTGGGGCATCTTGATAAGCAGACACACACACCTTAACTTGCAAAGCATCATACAAATCGTGATGAACCGTTGACTTTTTGTAGAACAAGTTGTAAAAAAAAAAATGTTTGAAATAAGGGAGTAGTTGACGACCGTGGACAGTCCAGGCACGCAAGTATATATCTGACGTCACAGGGTTGCACTTGTTATTAACAATCACGTGAGGTAACTCTACTGCCTGGGGAAAGGGATGAATGCATCCCAATGCATGCATTTTTTAATTGGTTGGTCTTCATCACGCAGACCTACCAAACACACAAATGTACGATTATGCAGGATTATACGATTTTACTTTGCCGTTACTGTTACACAAATGCTGTCTAGCAAGATTATTTAGAATGTTGCCCAAACCTTAAAAACTATTTATGAAAACACAGCGGCGTATGCACAGGACATATACTTGATATCATACAATCATCACCACACAGCCACTTTCAATCATGCAGTCACTCAACGGTTCATTACACCGCTTCATTCAACCGCTTAACTTAATCACAAGATAAGATTTTAAAATATTTTTTATTTGTCCGAGAATTCCGACCGTGACGAAAGAATCCCCACTTTGCCCTACCTGATCATCCTGATTGACTGAAAGTTTTCGGACTATACGATTTGAGTGTTTTGATCAAGTCAATCTTGTTATGTAATGTAACCCATCAAGCCGATGTAACACTAATTGTACAGGCTTACCTCCAGGGATTTCAATTTAAAGATAAAACTACCGTAAGCTGTAAATGTCGTACAACCTGCATGATTGTACACCATAGAAATTCTCTGATGCGACTGAGACGAAATATCGCCATTGCTCTCTAAATGTTCCTATTAATAATGCTGTTTAGCAAAGATTACTAAATAAAGGTGTCCATGAACTTCAACTTCAATTCAAACTTAATCACCGCAAAATCTCTCATTGAACGGGCTTACTGATAATGACAATGTATCCCCATTTTGTGGCATAAATGACTGTTACAAAGGCGTACCGTACCTCGGAAAATTTCAATATTCCTGTCTCACCACTTTGTTACGAACATAACTTTGTCACGAGCATAAATTTGTTAGCGTTACTAATTTAGAAATTGACATTAACGTCCTCGTTTCTTTAAAAAATATTAGTGACGTGGTAATGGTACACGTAATAAAACAATTACAAATAATGTCTCCATGCTTATTTTTATACTATAGAGAGATTTGATTGTCCATAGCTAAACATCGCAAATGTTCAAGGTGGGGTAATAAGCTAAGCACCGAGAAGCTACGTGAAGAAATTATTCAGTTGGACCCAGACTCTTGATAACGACTGTCTCCCCTCCCCCCCCCCCCCCCCCCAAACTCGGATGAGGAGCTAAACACTTTCAAGCTAAGACTGAAATTACCGAACTCGTTATAACTAGAGTCTCACAATCAGTGTGTAATCGGAGCTCTTCTTGAATTTCAATTATTCTTTTTAATAAAGGGGTAAACAAAAAAATAAGCCTGTGGTACGGTAAATCGAAACAAATTTTTGATGACAAGTTATTTCAAAGATCAATCAATCAGATAAAAAAGAATAATTACTTCGCTGTGCTCTTGGCGTGACGTAATAGGAACACTGAAGAATTGAAGATGTATAGCAAGCACGCTTGACTACCGGTACTTGAAGCCTCTTTGTGAGCTCTATCATTCTGCTTGCATCGCTCGGAAAATTTTGCACAGAAACGAAAACAGATCAATACAGATTCAGATATTTTACTGTTTCTCCTGTGGTAAAATCACTCTCCCTTTGACCTCACTCCATAACAGCACGTGCATGGACGCATCTGTCATGAGCTCAACAATACCGGTACACAACAGGAAGTTGTATGCAATTTTTAAAAATTCCTTTCTTAAAGATTTTTTTTTACAACCTTTTTACATACTTCTGTAAATCCCTTCTTAAATATTTGGGGGTCAGAATTCGGACATCTACAGGAATTACCAATGCCTGCTGGGTCGGCTTAACCTAACCATAACATAACGTAAGCACAAGCATCAAAGGAAGCGAGGACCAATGGCCTATCACAGAACAGTTTGATCGCCAAATGGATTGATCGCATGGGAGCAGCTGACCTACGTTCCACAAAAGGAGATTTTACAATAAGGACAAATTTACATAAATATTGATAATTATGATAAAAGGATATATATATTCGTATTAGAGTTAATCATGTTAATGATTTTAATTTCACGAATATTTTCGAGGGAAAAAAATTGATTCTAGTAATCACTACTCAGTCCATTGACTCTGACTTGAAAATTATGAAGTTTCATTTTTTAAAAAAAAATATAGATTTATTTCACGTTGTTTATTGACATTGAATAGATTGTATGGCACACGAATGTAAATATGATTCACTCAAGAACGTAGAAGCTACTTTGACCACACAATGATTCACTCAAGAACGTAGAAGCTACTTTGACCACACAATGATTCACTCAAGAACGTAGAAGCTACTTTGACCACATAATGATTTACCAAACGCTTTGCTGCTGACCAATTTTTGGGGAAAAGCAAATTCTCAGGGACTTTCCAAAACAATATGTGCAATGCATTTAAAACAAATTTCCATTTATTTGGATTAATAAAAAGAATCTTATCTTATCTTATATTTTCTACTCATTAAGTCAATGGACTCTTTCTTTAATTTGCCGTACAGAGTATGTTCACTCAATAAGTTTAAATCATCATGATATCTCGTAAAGCCACTCACACGTAATGAACCCCTATCCTTCTCTGCTTTTCTCTACCATATCTTTTTCAGGTTCACTCTTCCAACAATCTCTCCTATTTAAACACAATCAAAAAATATCGGATCTCTCTTTTAAAACACGATCTCAAAATGTCACATCTTCCTTTTAAAACACTCTCAAAATGTCACATCTCTCTTTTAAAACACGATCTCAAAATGTCACATCTTCCTTTTAAAACACTATCTCAAAATGTCACATCTCCATTTCAAAGCACTATTTCAAAATGTCTCATCTCTCGTTTAAACACTTTCAAAATGTCACATCTCCTTTTTAAAACACTCTCAAAATGTCACATCTCTCTTTTAAAACACAATCTCAAAATGTTACATCTCTCATTTAAACATCTCAAAATGTCACATCTCTCGTTCAAACATCATCTCAAAATGTCACATCTCTCTTTTAAAACACAATCTCATAATGTCACATCTCTCATTTAAACATCATCTCAAAATGTCACATCTCCCTGTTAAAACACGATCTCAAAATGTTAGTTACATTTAAACACTCTCAAAATTTCACATCTCTCTTTTAAAACACAATCTCAAAATGTTACATCTCTCATTTAAACATTATCTCAAAATGTCACATCTCTCGTTCAATCATCATCTCAAAATGTCACATCTCTCATTTAAAACACTATCTCAAAATGTTAGTTACATTAAAACACTCTCAAAATTTTACATCTCTCTTTTAGAACATTACCGATATCTTAAAATGCAACATCTCTCTAAAAAAACACCATCTCAAAATGTAACATTAGTAATAGTAACATGCCGGTATCTCTTTTTGAAAACTTTTTGGTCACTCGTCCTTTCATTCTCATCATTTTCCCCTATCATAGCCTCACATGTCTCTCTCTGTCCCTCCATCCCCTTCTCTGTCTCTCTCTCTCCTTCGCTCTCTATTTCTCTCTCCATCTCCCACCCTCTCTTTAACACACACACATCTCTCTCTCTCTCTCTCGCCCACAGTTCTCTCTTCCTCACAGTCACAGCTGACTTCCTTTTATCTCAACTCTCTCCCTCTCTTACAGCTATCTCTGTCACACAGCTCTCTCTTTCGCTCACAGCTCTCTCTCTCTCAAACACACATCTTTACACATTTTTTCAGTCACTCTCACAGTCATTCGCACTTACACTTACAGTCTCTGACACCCACACAACAATCACTTTCTGTCTCCTTCTATATATATATATCCCATACACAAACACACATTCTCTTTCCCGGAAACATCCACGAAATATATATTGATATATTTCCCTCTCGTTCCCAACCTATCAATTTCAATCTTTCACTCCATCACCATCACACAGCCACGTTTGTCTTTCTGTCACTCCATCACACAGCCATCTTTGTCTTTCTGTCACTTCACAACACAGCCACCTTTGTCTTTCTGTCACTCCACAACACAGCCACCTTTGTATTTCTGTCACTCCACTACACAGCCACCTTTGTCTTTCTGTCACTCCACAACACAGCCACCCATTTCCTTCTGTCACTCCATCACCATCACACAGCCACCCATTTCCTTCTGTCACTCCATCACAATCACACAGCCACCCATTTCCTTCTGTCACTCCATCACCATCACACAGCCACCTATTTTATTCTGTCACTCCATCACCATCACACAGCAAACACGTAGAACTCACGTCAATACTGGCATTAAGCTCGTGTGAGAAGGGGAGAGAACCACTGAGGCACGCGTTCAGCATCAGGACCCGGGACAGTTGCCGACTGGGAAAGGCCGAGCGGGGGGCATGGACGTCGCGATTGTAGTGGCACCTCTAAACATGGACACTTGGAAGCATGGTCCAAAGCTGAGACGCGAATCCACGAGCGAGAGCTGGGGCTGTGCGTGAGCGCCAGACCGTCACATCAACTGGCAGCGGTAGTTATGTAGCTGTAAACTCAATGACTATACTTTGATTTCCTTTCTTATGAGGAATAATAACAAAAGGGCAAAGCATAGCGATCGATAGTTTAGTGTGTGATAATTGGTTGACATAATAATAGTGAGTATTTATAGCATGTGGTGGTATTTTTTTTTTTTAAAGTGTAGCCTTGATTGTGTCACGTGATGAGAATGTGATTGTTCGTAAACATTATATTTACAAGATTGAAATTCAGGATATACCCAGACGTAGATAGGAAATTATTTGGATAGAAAGTCAGAGCAATGGGAGTTTGTAGCGGCTGCTTCTAACCAGGTTTGTTTGTTTGTTTATTATTGTTTTCAATATCGTACTCTTTACTCCAAACAAGTACACCTCCATTTTAGGTAATAAGCACAAGCATCAAGGAATGTTAATAAAAATGGGACCAGTTATCTACTTTATCCAGCAAAAAAAAAACACATTGTCTTTGTGTATGTGCGTGTTTGTGCGTGAGAAAGCGTGGGTCTTTTTGTGTGTTTGAACTTGGGTCCGTCTGTGTTTGTGTGTTTGAACTTGGGTCCGTCTGTGTTTGTGTGTTTGAACTTGGGTCCGTCTCTGTTTGTGTGTTTGAACTTGGGTCCGTCTCTGTTTGTGTGTTTGAACTTGGGTCCGTCTGTCTTTATGTGTTTGAACTTGGGTCCGTCTGTGTTTGTGTGCGCTTCGGTCTACTTGGGTGTGAGCCTGGGGTTTATTTGTGTGTGAGAGTGTGGACCTGTTTGTGTGTGTGTGAGAGAGCTTAGGTCTTTCTGTGTGAGAGAGAGCGTGGGCCTGTCTGTGTGTGTGTGGTGAGAGCTTAGGTCTTTCTGTGTGAGAGAGAGTGTGGGCCTGTTTGTGTGTGTGTGTGTGAGAGCTTAGGTCTTTCTGAGAGAGAGAGAGTGTGGTCCTGTCTGTGTGTGTGTGTGGTTAGAGCTTAGGTCTTTCTGTGAGAGAGAGAGTGTGCGCCTGTTTGTGTGTGTATGTGAGGTTGGGTCCGTTGTGTTGTGTGAGCTTCGGTATGTGTGTGAGAGAGGTTGGGTCTGACTGTTAGTGTGTGCGCTTTGGTCTGTCGGTGTGTATGGGCCATTTTGTGTGTGGGAGGTTGGGTCTGTATGTGTGTGTGTGTGAGCTAGGGTCTTTTGTGTCCGTGAGCTTGGGAAGGTTTGTGAGTATGGGCCTGTGTGTGTGCTTGAGCTTGGTTTCGTTTGTGTGTGTGTGTGTGAGGGTGGGTCTGATTGTGTGTTTGAGCTTGGCTATGTTTGGGGGGAGGGTATGAGACATCTCATAAAAAGTCGGGAACACTGTCCAGTGGTTTGTATGGCATTGGTCATTTGGACAAAGAGACGAGACAAGAAAATAAAGTTTCTAATAATAGTGAATCAAATTGTTTTGTTAGCCATTTATTGTCAAAACGAATCTCCAGTGGCTCTCAAACCACACGCCAATGGGCCATATCAAGCATCACACTCTTCTAGACCACATATCAATGAGTCGTTTGATGCAACACAATCGTAAACCACATGCAAATAGGTCATTTCATGCCCCATCCTCTCTTAAACAACATGCACAAGGGCAATTTCACGCAACGCCCTCTCTTAAACAACATGCCCAAGGGCAATTTCACACAATTCCCTCTCTTAAACAACATGCCCAAGGGCAATTTCACGCAACACCTTCTCTTACTCCAAATGTCAGTTAGGTCTTAGCCCTTTCTCTATTGAACCAGAAAAAATATAGAAATTGAAATTGCTTTGAACAAAGGAAATAATTCATTAAATAATCCGAAATAATATACATTTTTCTACAAATCATCCTAAATATGAGTTCAAGTTTCTATAATCTAAATATAATCCACAAGATGAAGCAATCTGAATATAATCTGCACGTTATCGGGTCGCATTTATAATTTAGGTGGCGTTGCTATAGCAATGTTTATGAAGCTCAGTAACCAAAAACGGAAACGTTGGCGGACTGTGCGGGTTGGGAGTGCTGGCCCCTGGCTAAACGTCATCAACTCCCTTTTCAAAGAAATGCAGGAAATGGTTTTTTAAGCATGTTTCAATCTTGTTTTCCCCCTTTAGGCAGACATTTGTGTATAACTGCCCAGTCTTCTCTTTAGTATTTCATTCAACCGCCTACATCCAAACGAGTTTGTGTTAAATTTAAATATGAGGACATTTAACTTTCCTTTTAGTCAAACTCTTTTAGGAGCCATCCCCCAAAAGGAAAAAAAAAAGGAAAAAAAAAACCAAACACGTCAACAACAACCCAACCAACCAAACAAACCAAAAATCGAAATGGAATACTGAAGAGCGCTTATGTCACCCACCCCTCGTTACGACTACGCCTTTGGGTTACGTGAGTTTATGCCATATTTCACGCAACAAAAAAAACAATAACAAAAAAGAACAAAGGCACGTGATAAATAAACTACTGACGATTGCCGGGACCCGAACTGCCAACATTGCGTACCAGTCCCAGGGAGAGAGAGTGGTACGCTTGTTAACTTCATGCCCAAGGCTTGACATTGGGGAGGCTAGGACGGCAACACCCCCCCCCCCCCACGTTACTGATATGTTATACGGCACATCCGAACAGATGAAGCTTGTAGCTTGAGTGCTAGCCAAGCCATAAAGACCCATTAAGCTCGCCCCCCCCAACCCCTTTCTCAGAGTATGGATTAGTTCTAGGGATCGCCTTCAATTTTATTTTTGCCAATAAATCTGAAGGGCCCTTTTGAATTATAAATGTACACAATTTTGTCAAGATTGGTCGGGGGCCCCAGGAGTGCATAGAAAAAAAAAACTAACAAACTCACACTGAAACATTCAACATTTACATATTAGACATACAACTGCATATTTCTACGCGCGGGTTGTGGCTTTTGGTAAACTCTTGATTATCTCGTTCATTTAACACCAATCATTACACATACGAATTCACCCTACAGCCTAACCCAGTTCTCATTGTATGTCAGTCATTGAAGCAACCACATATGAAACTAACCCAGTTCTCATTGTATGTCAGGCTTTGGATCAACCGCATATGAAATTAACCCAGTTCTCATTGTATGACAGGCTTTGGATCAACCGCATATGAAACTAACCCAGTTCTCATTGTATGACAGGCTTTGGATCAACCGCTTATGAAACTAACCCAGTTCCACTCCTACACTCACTCCCACACTCACTTCCACGCGTTTATAACATCAAATCAATTTTAGTTACGCCAATAATTACCTGTTGCCATAGCAATTAAATCCTATCAGTGATTAGCTAGCACTCACCCCCCCCCCCAACCTGTTTAAATTACTAACATTTAGACTTATCCACGTCGCCTGCCGCACTGTTCCATCCACTGTATCCCCACCTCTCCACTCATATTTATAGTGCACTGTTCCATCCACTGTATCCCCACCTCTCCACTCATATTTATAGTGCATAGTAATAAAAGTACCCGTTTTAATTGGGGGAAATCTCACCCTTAAAAAAATGTGTATCTTACCACACAACCCCTTCGCCTCACCGTGGGGAATCTAGGTTTTAAAAAAAAAAAATGTTGGTTCAACCAAACAGCCCTACTTTATTTACATGGTGTTGCCACAGACTATTAAAACATGTAATTATACTGGTTGATATCTCCAACAGATCTCAAATTAACTTCGGCCTTTGATCTCCATTCTTCGCGCTCATGTCTTGAACTATTTTTATGGTATAACAATTAATTTTTTTTTAAATTCAGAAAGTGACAGGAGTCATTGCTAAAAAACACGACAACGATATTGTTAAATCTTTACTTAGGGTGAAAGTTTTACGCAAAATTAAATGTTTTTGTGGAAGTTATGCTGTTTTCACTTTGTCTATGCGTGTTGATAAGGCCACGCTTGAAAAGGTATCACTTATATAATCATATAAAGCTTTGAGTCGGCGTTTATCAACCAGTAAAAAGATGTATGCCTAGCCACCCATAACGTCCAACAGGTCCCCAAGATTTCAGTCAGTAGGCCCCATTTATGAGCTGAAATAACTATATTGATTTGTTACCCACCCCCAATGGAGGTTCAGCGCAACTGGACATATGAAAACCAAATGTTTATAGACCAAAGTTTGACTTTGAATCTGGTCGGAGTTAGGAAGTCGATTCCTCCCCCCCCAAAAAAAACCATGCCATGCCATTATTTAACTATGTACACCCCATTATTTAACTATGTACACTCCATTATTTAACTATGTACACTCCATTATTTAACCATGTACACCCCATTATTTAACTATGTACACTCCATTATTTAACCATGTACACCCCATTATTTAACTATGTACACTCCATTATTTAACCATGTACACCCCATTATTTAACTATGTACACCCCATTGTTTAACTATGTACACCCCATTATTTAACTATGTACACTCCATTATTTAACTATGTACACTCCATTATTTAACCATGTACACCCCATTATTTAACTATGTACACTCCATTATTTAACCATGTACACCCCATTATTTAACTATGTACACTCCATTATTTAACCATGTACACCCCATTATTTAACTATGTACACCCCATTGTTTAAATATGTACACCCCATTATTTAACCATGTACACCCCATTATTTAACTATGTACAACCCATTGTTTAACTATGTACACCCCATTATTTAACTATTTAACTATGTACACCCCATTATTTAACCATGTACACCTCATTATTGAACTATGTACACCCCATTATTTAAGTATGTACACACCATTATTTAACTATGTACACCCCATTATTTAACTATGTACACCCCATTATTTAACTATGTACACCCCATTGTTTAACTATGTACAACCCATTATTTAACTATGTACACCCCATTATTTAACTATGTACAACCTATTATTTAAATATTTAGACCCCATTATTTAACTATGTACACACCATTATTTTACTATTTAACTATGTACACCCCATTATTTAACTATTTAACTATGTACACCCCATTATTTAACTATGTACACCCCATTATTTAACCATGTACACCTCATTATTGAACTATGTACACCCCATTATTTAAGTATGTACACACCATTATTTAAATATGTACACCCCATTATTTAACTATGTACACCCCATTATTTAACTATGTACACCCCATTATTTAACTATGTACACCCCATTATTTAATTATGTACACCCCATTATTTAACTATGTACACCCCATTATTTAACTATGTACACCTGTACACCCCATTATTTAACTATGTACACCCCAAAGCAAATGTTAAAATCAATCGTCAAAAGAGGACTTTGGGGCTGTCCATTAATTATGTCAACAAAATAGGGGGAGAGGGGGGTCTGAAAATTGTTGACAATTGTTGACAAGGGGGAGGGGGGTCTGAAAATTGTTGACAATTGTTGACAAGGGGGAGGGGGGGAGGTCAAGAAAAGTTGACGTCAACAATGTTAATTTTTTAAAATAAATTTAATTTCATAAGTTAAAATTTATTAAACTTTTTGTTCTAAACATTTTACTTTTATTCACATTTTTGTTGTAGTTTTAAACTAGTCTATTTGAAATATTGTTTTTTCCCCATTTTATCTTTATTTTTTTGGGGGGGGGGGGGTAATCAAATGTTGACGTAATTTAAAAAGGGGGGGGGGGTCTCTGGAAGTTTGACAAGTTGTAGACAAGGGGGAGGTAAAAATCGCCAAAAATTTGTTAACATAAATAATGGACAGCCCCTTTGTGCTCGTGACGTAAACAAGCACTGTACGTCGTTATATACCTGTGTGAAATGACTCAAGAAAACGAAAGTTGGAGTCTGGAGTTTATGCATAAAATGTGTCGGATTTCTCAAATTAAGTCTTCACTAGTGCTGCCTCCAATACAGATCAAAATCCAATAATCCACACAAATCTGCCGCCAAATACTGACTGAAGTCCAATAATCCACACAGCTCTGCCGCCAAATACTGACTGAAGTCCAGTAATCCACACACGCACCGCCGCCAAATGCTGATCAAGATCCCACAATTCAGTCTGGTCCGTCTTGTGAATTCCTCAGTCGCCTCTTGTAAATTCGTATAAATTTAAATGTAAAATTGAACAACCCATACAAACAAAATATACCGTATAAATCCTTTATATGCATTTTTGTTTGCATTTATGTAATTGGACGTGATTTATCATTTACTAAGAAGCGGTTTTGTAAATTGGTAAACTTCTGGCAAAAACGTTTCATATTTCCTTCATTTTCCCCTTCAAAAATACACTTTGTTTTACTGCATGCCGTAATACGTTACAAATTCAAATCGCGTAGCTACACAATTAATCTCCACGCCAAAAACACACAACCATTGTATAAATCATGTTTCAATTTCCCCCCCCCCCTTTTTACAAACAGGAACAAACTGATTTTTGGGGGTTAGTGGTTTTGGGTGGGTCTGAAAATTTGACAGAATGTGTTGTCATCGGCAACGAGTCTATGTGCCAGGTTTCAGTTCGATGGGATGACGGGAAGTGGGTCAATTCCCTCCGAAGATTTTGCCTTAAACATAGAAACACGCGAACAAAAGCGAAGTTAGTATAAAGGATTTAAAAACCAAAACAAACTTGTTGAGAAATATAACAAACTTGTTGAGAAATATAACAAACTTGTTGAGAAATATAACAAACTTGTTGAGAAATATAACAAACTTGTTGAGAAATATAACAAACTTGTTGAGAAATATAACAAACTTGTAGAGAAATATAACAAACTTGTAGAGAAATATAACAAACTTGTTGAGAAATATAACAAACTTGTAGAGAAATATAACAAACTTGTTGAGAAATATAACAAACTTGTTGAGATTCTTCCCGAACTCTCAGATGCATTTTTCTTTTTTTGATGTCATTTTTTCCCCCTTACACCGTCCCATTATTTATATCGATGTCAATTCTTGTAGACACGGCGTTGATTCCCGGTGGTCCCAGCTTTCCCACTCCCCCCCCCCCCACTCTCACACCCCTGTTTGGGACGTTAGAAATTAAACACTCGTCCTGAATACTAATGTGTTGTGTCTAGAATTGAGATCCTTTTGAACACCAATGTCCATAAATCTTGGCACGGTAGGTCACCTTTCTATGTTGTCGTAGGTCATCCTTCTGTGTTGTCGTAGGTCATCCTTCTATGTTGTCGTAGGTCATCCTTCTATGTTGTCGTAGGTCATCCTTCTATGTTTCGTAGGTCATCCTTCTATGTTGTCGTAGGTCATCCTTCTATGTTGTAGTAGGTCACCGTTCTAAGTTGTAGTAGGTCACCATTCTATGTTGTCTTAGGTCATCCTTCTATGTTGTCTTAGGTCATCCTTCTATGCTGTAGTAGGTCACCGTTCTAAGTTGTAGTAGGTCACCATTCTATGTTGTAGTAGGTCACCGTTCTAATTTGTAGTAGGTCACCATTCTATGTTGTCGTAGGTCACAGTTCTATGTTGTCGTTGGTCTCAATTCTATGTTCTCGTTGGTCTCAATTCTATTGTATTTTCTTTAGATTTACGTATACATCTAGCCGTCGTTTTTTTTGGTGGGTGAAGGGTGGTGGGGGTACCAAGTCCTAATTAATACACCATCCTATATAATACTAAGGGCATAGATTCACATTACTGATAGGCCTACTCTAAACAGGTCTGGAAAAACTCACAAAACAAATATAGATACGATATAGAAAAAGATAATACAAAGTAAATATTGATCTATATATCCTGGTAGTGTGGGCTCATTATCAAAGGGAGGTAATCGATTGATGAGAAGGAAAGTAACACTGAAACAAAACAACAACTCAAGCACCGACGTGAAGAAGACAGTCGTTGGATTAACAATTGGGTAGCTAAGCATACATATATGCTCATTGGCCAGCTGAGTTAGTCACAGTTAGTGGCATGCTCAGCTGAGTTAGTCACAGTTAGTGGCATGCTCATTGGCCAGCTGAGTTAGTCACAGTTAGTGGCATGCTCATTGGCCAGCTGAGTTAGTCAGAGTTAGTGGCATGCTCATTGGCCAGCTGAGTTAGTCAGAGTTAGTGGCATGCTCATTGGCCAGCTGAGTTAGTCAGAGTTAGTGGCATGCTCATTGGCCAGCTGAGTTAATCAGAGTTAGTGGCATGCTCATTGGCCAGCTGAGTTAGTCAGAGTTAGTGGCATGCTCATTGGCCAGCTGAGTTAGTCAGAGTTAGTGGCATGCTCATTGTCCAGCTGAGTTAGTCAGAGTTAGTGGCATGCTCATTGGCCAGCTGAGTTAGTCAGAGTTAGTGGCATGCTCATTGACCAGTTGAGTTAGTCACAGTTAGTGGCATGCTCATTGGCCAGCTGAGTTAGTCACAGTTAGTGGCATGCTCATTGACCTGCTAAGTTAGTCACGGTTAGGGGCATGTTTTTTTGAACTTTAAAAAATCAGCAGATTATTAATCCCAAGAGGGGTTAAAATATTCATGGCCTTGAATTATAAACAATGCGCTACCGCCATGTTCCTCATTTAGTTTCAACGTGCATCATAATGACAATGTCGACATCACCTCGGATTACGCATCATTTTTACAATGTCCGCATCACCTCATATTTAGTATCTCTTTGACAATATCAACATTTACTCGTATTTAGCGTCATTTTTACAATGTCAGCATCACCTCATCTTTAGCATCACTTTGACAATGGCAACATTTAGTCGGATTTAGCATCACTTTGACTATGTCAACATCACCTCGATTTAGCATTTAAATATACGCCTTAAAACAACAACAAAAAACAAATTTGCATGCACGTTTCTGCATGTGAGCAACACAAAATACAACATTGCATAGTCTGAATACTTACGAAAATTACATTATGTTTGCAGTGAAAGTTCTGCGTTATTATGATTATATTATTTGTAGAATTAGGAGATATTTGAAACGTTCTTATCATCTAGATTACGGTCTTTTAAAACTATGCGTGCTACGTCACGCCCTGCAAACATTTACCATATCGGAATATTAAGACATAAACGAGACGGACTCGACACGAATGGAAGAAGAATAAAAATAGCGAGAAATCTAATAATAGCCCTGATAACAATGACAGATGCATGGCCGCAACAAACTCAATCTGTCGTTGATCCCAAGGGAAATAACCGCGTCTACTTATTCGATGTCCTGAAATTCCATCCCGCAGTTTTTGCGGAACAGTCGATCAGAGAAACTTACAGCATTTGAGAGTTTTGAATTGGAATATTCCTGTCTGCTGACCATGGCGCCTACCCCCCCCCCCCCGCCCGCCCCTTGCCCGTTTTCTTGTTTACTGTCAAATAGTTTGTGTTTCAAAAAGCTTATAATGTAGACCAGTAGTTCTCAACATTCTTTATGCCGCGACCCTTTAATGCAGTTCTTCACGTTTTGGCGACCCCCAGCTACAAAATTATTTTCATTGCTACTTCATAACTGTAGAGTATATGTGTTTTCCAATGGTCTGAGGCGACCCCAGGGAAAGGGTCGTTCGACCCCTAAGGGGTCACGACCCACAGGTTGAGAACTGCTGATGTAGACCATCCCATATCGTGGTTGCGAATCTTTGCGGATGCAGAAATGGGAGAAATAGACAACCCGGGATCTGGATTTATTATTAATAAAAAGTAAAAAAAGAAAATGTAATGCCATTACCCTGATCTTCCTTATGGGGTAGAGCAGGGATGGCCAACCTCTTTAGCAAGGATGGCCAAACTCTTTAGCAGGATGGCCAACCTCTTTAGCAGGAGGGCCAACCTCTTTAGCAGGATGGCCAACCTCTTTAGCAGCATGGCCAACCTGTTTAGCAGGATGGCCAACCTCTTTAGCTGGAGGGCCAACCTCTTTAGCAGGAGGGCCAACCTCTTTAGCAGGAGGGCCAACCTCTTTAGCAGGATGGCCAACTTCTTTAGCAGGAGGGCCAAATTTAAGAAATAATATTTCCTGCCGGGCCGCGCAACTAATTTTTTTTGGTGTTAATTAAAGTAAAAAAGAAAGCGTGCTACAGCATCGACCACATCGTCGCTTCCCATTAGGTGAGATCGTGGTCAAACGCTTGCCTGGTTTCATGTAAAAAAGAAAAAACAGAAAGAAGAAATAGGTATATTCATTTTTTTTAAAGCAAACTAAACACACTTGAGAATCTTACATGTTTGTTAGACAATTAAAACATAATTTTAAATGTGTGACAGCTGACTTTTTTTGCATGGAAAAAAATTGCATTAAAATTTATCGCGACTGATATGGTCGCCACAAGCAAACAGTTTTTCCAAATGAACATCTTTAATTCGTGTTCTCACCTGTGATGTGATGTGATGTGCTGTGATGTGATATGATGTGATGTGCTTCATACGACTCAAAAGCTGCTCGCACGTTAACGTGTTTCCAAATAGCGTAACCATTGACAGAGCATCTTTGTAAAACTCAAGATATTTATGCTTGTCCAAATACGTTTCAAAGAAGTCTTCCAAACCAACTTGATGGAATTTCTCCTTTAACTGTGCATCACAACACATTTCACAACGTGTCATTTGTAATCTTCCCGGTAATAAATAAATTCACGTCTACCGCGAATGTACAATTATAAATTTAAAATTTACGTTAATTTGACCTAGCTCCGCGGGCCGCAGCATGACTCCCGGCGGGCCGCATGTTGGCCACTCCTGGCGTAGAGCTTTTGCAGTGTCATTTTTGTGTGTGTGACCTGCAGGATTTTATTTTATTGTTTCAAACAGTAAGGCATGAGGCAGTGGCGTAGCGAGCTTAACTCGCGCCCAGGGCACAATACTTTTTTAGCGCCCCAAAATACCTTTTTAGCGCCCCCCCTATTCGAAAACCATACATTATAGTAAAATATACCATTTGGCGCCCCTTTGTGAGTAGCGCCCGGGGCATGATGCCCCCCTTGCCCCCCCTCACTACGCCACTGGCATAAGGCCTATGGAACAAGGACTCAATAAATGGTTGTATGCGTAACATCGAATAATCCATGCATGATGTCAGGTGCCGAAGTCAAGATTTTTTGCCAATAATCGGAGTCTTGAACAATATTCTGAAACTAAATTGTGTTTAATTTACTGGGCGTTCCCCAAAACTTTTTATTGGCTTGCAACCCCCCCCCCCTTTTCCCCCCACTTCCCCACAACACACACACACACAACACACACCCCACACACACAAATAAACACACGTGGAAACTACAAACACCCTTTAGGTTAACTTTTTTTCTCCCCCCCCCAAGCGGGAAAAGTCGTGACCACTGCGTGACAGCAGGTTTTGGGGGGGGGGGGGTGAGTCAATCAGACTGGGGCGTCCATCGGTTGGATCTGTCAGTTTTCTTCTGGATCTGTCAGTTTTCTTCTGGATCTGCCACACGTGTTTTCGCCTGGATCTGTCAGAGATGAGATATGTGTACCGAAAAATAAAATACAATCCTATTTTTGTAATGGATCCAGGAATGGACTGATGTAATGAATCAGGTTTTTACAGTGACAGAGCAAAGCCATCTTAAGTGACGTCCATTAATAAAACATGTCATCCTAAGAAAGATAACCTATTGACAGAGCTGCTGACAGGTGATTTGACGTGACGTCATGTTTGTGCAAATACCTGACATTTCTTGTGACATTCTCCGTTAGATTAGGGTGACGTCAAAGACACGTTTCCGCTAATGTGAATACAATTGGATATAAGGTCACGGCGGGATACTTGGTAAAAGAGGGGGGGGGGCGTCTGGGGGGTCGGGCTGGTGAGTGGGCGTTACAGGAGAAGGTGTTTTGCATACGCCTTTACTTAATGATGAAATATCGTTAGAGATGTTAGTAACATGTTTCAATAATGAGAAGTTAGACCGGAGGAAAGTTAGTCCAGTGAGAAGTTATACCAGTGAGAAGTTATACCAGTGAGAAGTTAGACCAGTAAGAAGTTAGACCAGTGAGAAGTTAGACCAGTGAGAAGTTAGACCAGTAAGAAGTTAGACCAGTAAGAAGTTAGACCCGTGAGAAGTTAGACCCGTGAGAAGTTAGACCCCTTTCTTAGTCCACCCTAAACACTCCATTCTTAGCCCACCTGAAACACACAATTCCTTGCCCAATCTTAAGCACGTCATTCCTTGCACATCTTCAACACATTTACAATTATACTACCTTTAAAACAAATCTTCGTAAACCGTTCCCCTGAAGGCTCAGGGACACGATCTGAAGGCTCAGGGACACGATCTGAAGGCTCAGGGACACGATCTGAAGGCTCAGGGACACGATCTGAAGGCTCAGGGACACGATCTGAAGGGCTCAGGGACACGATCTGAAGGCTCAGGGACACGATCTGAAGGCTCAGGGACACGATGCTGTACCCACGAAAAGAAAAGGCCATATCCACTATCACCCTTTGAATTACAATAGGTTAAGGGGGGGGCTATTTTGCAGGACGCTTCCCTGTTCAGTCACGGAGAACGCCCTAGGTAGGGACCTAATTTGTCTAGAACCTCAACTCACCCATACCCAAAATCCTCAAATCCATTAAAAGTGATTGAAATCATACTCTCTAACCTAAGTTTTAAAATCTTTGGCGTTTTTTTTACATTTGAGCTATAGGGGATATGCACTTTCACTGTAACTCGGGTAACACACTAAGAGTCGACCCCTTCTGCGCTTCCAGGCTTGTATGCTACTGCTGACACTTTGTCCAGATTCCCCGTGGGAATGAGACGCTGCCACGGGATGGTATCGATAAATGGTGCTTAACGTTATTTTTAAAAGCAGACTTTATCCTCACGGCGGATAAACGTCAGACTTTCATGGCTAAAAAAAAACCACGAACATAACATGCATGTAACGTCGGACAGGTCAACATTCTTATCCGGCTACTACAGCATAAGAATAGGGGGGGGGAGGGCATTGACTGAGACAAACTCAATAACAGTAGTGTCAGACGGTATGCCATAACCTAATTACCGTCACCAGTTTGAATCTTTTAATGCCATTATCATACGATGTGGAGTGGCACGCACCGGCCAGGTTTCTCTGATTGATGAGAGAGAGATTTTCTTTCCATTATGTAAAACTGATTTCTTAATTTGATTTAAAGCCAGACAGGGGCGGAGCTCGGCTGTGTTCTAAATATAGCATTCGTCGGGACCAAAGTCTAAGGCTGGCATTTGTTGAGACCAAGTCTAAGGCTACCATTTGTTGAGACCCGAGTATAGGCCTCGCATACCTTGAGACCAAGTCTAGGGCTAGCATTTGTTGAGATTACGTCTTGGTCTATCCTTTGCTGAGACCAAGTTTAAGGCTACCATTTGTTGAGACCCGAGTATAGGCCTCGCATACCTTGAGACCAAGTCTAGGGCTAGCATTTGTTGAGATTACGTCTAGGACTAGCCTTTCCTGAGACCAAGTCTAGGGTTATCATTTGTTGAGATTACGTCTAGGTCTAATCTTTGCTGAGACCATGTCTAAGGCTAGCATTTGTTGAGACCGTTTATAGGCCTCGCATTCCTTGAGACCAATTATACGGCTAGCATGTGTTGAGATTACGTCTAGGACTAGCCTTTGCTGAGACCAGGTCTAGGGTTATCATTTGTTGGGGCCAAATCTAAGGTTATCATTTGTTGGGGCCAAGTCTAGGGTTATCATTTGTTGGGGCCAAGTCTATGGTAAGCATTCGTTAGGACAACTTCTAGCCCTCTTGACACGGCCGGAGGTCGAATGGCGATAACGGCGAAAGGCCGATCCATCGGCCCAATAATACAACCCTTTAGATTTGCCGGGTGGTTTTCGTACCGGTTTTCAGCTAATCAGATTCTCGCATCTCTCTCTTATCTCCCCATTTGAAAAGCGGCTTCCATTGAAAGCTCACGGTGTACTGTCATTTTATAACATTTTTGTTTGTACCTAGTGACCCCTATAATGCTAAAAATATACATGATCTCATAAGTACTTTTGAAAGGAATATTTTTTATGCCGTTTTCACATTGAATCTCATTTAAATGTTTTATAAGTCTTTGTAAGGCTTCAACAATCAGAAAATGTAACACAATTCTGCAATGTTTATGGTTTCAACAATCAGAAAATGTAACACAATTCTGCAATGTTTATGGTTTCAACAATCAGAAAATGTAACACAGTTCTGCAATGTTCATACCAAGTATAAAAAAAATTGCAGACATTAAGTATGAAAATAAGGATATTTCATTTCCATATACATGTTGAGATTTCAGTTTTATTCGTAAAGATCATATTAGTTTATTCCATTCCCTACAAGAGTATATATATATATATATATATATATATATATATATATATATATATATATATATATATATTTATATTTGTAAATTAATTAGTTTATTTTTTATAAATTCTTTTGAAAAGTAAGTGCAGGGCTTGTGAAAGGGCTCCGTCTTCTTGGCACAGACAGCCCAAGAAGGCTCCTCCTCAAGAGGGGTAGGGTTATCTTTTGTTGGGACCAAGTCAATGGCTAGCATTCGTTGGGACCAAATCTATGGCTAGCATTCGTTGGGACCAAATCTAGGGCTAGCATTATTTGAGACCAAATCTAGGGCTAGCATTCGTTGGGACTAGACTTAGTCTAGGGCTAGCATTCGTTCGGACCACGAATAGGACTAAAATGTATGAGACTGAGGCGTTTTATTCAGTATGACTGATCGGTACACCCCATGGAGCCCTACATGGTACACGATGTCACCAGAGAAACATTGACAAACACACTTTCACATATACTGCTTATATTTTGACACTTTCCATCACTCGCACAGGTAACACGAATATCAATGGTGAGCTTGTGACCTGCGTATGCGTGGAATGACCAGACCTGAACTATTCATCACTGAAGCAAGCGGTATTTGTTGAGCACAAGGAGATAAAGGCAGCAAATATGTTATTTAAAAAAAAAAAACTTGATTGATTGATCAAAGTTTTATTGTACATAAAAAATTAAAAGCTGGCAATTTGCTAGAATTTGAAGCTAACGTTTTGCTTCCATCAGATCTGCACTTAAGACAAGTCGTTTATTTACAGACAAGGCGGCGTCCATTCACGACGTCTGTTATTGAGTGGGCCGGGTGGGGGTGGGGGGACACGACATTACGAGCAGGTTGAAATGGAATTTAAACAACTACCGCTACGCGTGACAATATAAAAAATGTGGACACATTAAGTGGCGGAACGACTGTTTGGAGCATTTAAAGGATACCCAATAGTGCACTGTGCACTGAGACCAGCATAATATGCAATGACAGAAGATTAGGCTCAGATACACATCTGTCGTCGGTAAACTAAATCTATAACTGCTATTTGACACCATGCTATGTCTACTTATAATCTACTTCTAACCTACACCATGTCACGTCTACTAAGACAGATGTATTTTGACCGAACAGTGCACTGGGGCATCATGGATAGACTTAACAGTGCACTGGGGCATTATGGATAGACCGAACAGTGCACTGGGGCATCATGGATATAAAACAGAATGGTAAGCATTGACATGTAGAAACCAAACGATGCACTTTTAAATATTATTGATGCACAGTCAGAACCTTGCATCACGCCATCAGACCAATGGAATGCACCGCATAAAGATTTTAAATGTTGCACTCTTAGGGCACCTCCACCCTCACCCCGACCCACTGTTGTAGTAACCATAAAGAGCCCATCAACCACCCCACCCCCTCTCCGACACACACAACGTGCATCCCCTGATAGGATTACGGGCGCAATGCTGGATTGGAAATGGGCTTTTCGCTCGATATATTATTAATGGACAAATTATGGCGTAGAGTTGCTGCTCTGGGGAAAAAAATAGTGCTTTGTGACGGAAAATAGGGTTGGCAATTGTATTCAAATTATTGAACAAGCAGAGATTATTCTCTTGTGTGGATCCATACACATTGAACTTTAACTCGTCTGAGTCTCTATAGATAGTTTCACAACTGTGGTTACGATGTCCTTTAAGTAATACTTAGTCGAAGTAGCAGTCACTACAACAACCGCTCTATAAATGACTGTACCAAGCACCCTACCCGTACCCATACCACAGGCTTTATCAGTTTTTGTACCAATCAGGGCCGCGTCGAGGACTGTACACTACCCGTGCACCATCTACCCAACCCGAGCGCCATCTTTTCGACCCGTGCGCCATCTCCCCGACCCGGGCGCCATCTCCCCGACCTGGGCGCCATCTACCTGTCCCGGGCGCCATCTATCCATATATATCCACCCGGATGCCGTCTTCAGCGAGTGTCAAAATCGTCATTTTTTATGCAAAATAAGTATATTCCTATAAACATTTGGGAAGAGGGGGGCTTAAATTCAGCTTTTGCCACGGACCTCGTACCAAGTACCACACTATAGCACAATTAACATTTTCTGCATCAATTACCGCACCAAGTACCATAACAGTGACCGTAACATTCACTGTATCTGTAACCGTACCAGATACTCTCCGTGGCAGTTGCTTCCCAAACCCGCTGCTCTTAAAGCAATGTTTACGTTCCCCGCGACCCAATCTTAACTTTCTATCTCTGATATCCACTGGTCCTTGTAAAAATACGGCCCGTCTGTACCGCTGCGCTATTGATTGAATAGGCGTGTTTGTGCTGTACCGTCCAAGTCGAGCAGGCCCGACCAACTGATGGTACAGTCAGCCACACGGCTCTAATCATCCAATCGCTGATTATGCGGGATGAACCGGTACCAAGATTTAATAAGGCTATGCTGAAATGTACATGGAATTCTTCCTTAGTGCTATACGTCACTAAAACTAGCCAGACCTGTTAGATCCTGTCAGCGTTCTGAGATGGAGTTTGAGTTACATCAAGGTCAACGTCAGGTGACTCTGAAACAGTGAAAGGTCAAAGTGAAGAAAGGAAGAAACCGACAATGTCGTTATTATAGAATATGTTTCCTTTCAACATCTGGGTCTTGACTGAAAGGGTCCGATTTAGAAGTCGTTTCGAGGTAAACACGAAAATGACCTAAATGCCAGTTCGAATATTTGTCTAAATAAGTATATGTGAACTGTGAGTTAACTGTAAGCTGGATATGTATCAGTTCAACTTTCATGTGCCCCTTGCCATCCCAACAGGAGGGTGCCTCCAAAGTGCAGCTGCGCCGGCCCAATAGTGGGGGCTGGAGGGTTGGGGCTTTTGGGGAGGACATTTTGAAGCGTTAGCTGGATGGCCCGCTGAATTTTACTCAAACGTACAAATGCACGTTGGGTAGCAATGTGAACTCAGTCTGGAATTATCGGAAAACCTCGATGCCTTAGGCTTGCTGTCAGGAATGAACTTAAATCAACTAGCCCAGGCAGCGCGCAGTGAAAATTTAAACATTGGAAACTGAAAACAAACCAGCGTCTTTTGTGTGTGGTTCACTTTCGCTTGTGTTTCTGCTGGTCATTTTTCACTTCCGCTTGTGTTTCTGCTGGTCATTTTTCACTTTCGCTTGTGTTTCTGCTGGTCATTTTTCACTTCCGCTTGTGTACCTGCTGGCCATTTTTCGCTTCAATTCAACTTCCCTTCCTTCTATTTCCGTTAAATTTGTTTTTCTAAAACCCGTTCAGTATTTTAAACCCACGGATGTTAATGGCTTAAAAAAATTATTAATTTTACTTAAATTCGCTTTTTTCTTCTTTGTTCGTCTATCGTGACTGGACGTCTTTGTCAAGAGACGTTTTGTGTCATTGTTAGCGGTGGCCGTAGTGTTCTTGTTTGTAAGGTGATGTCGGGCTTTAAAAATGTGATAGGATCAGAATATTTGTTGTCATCGTGTTTTTTCAGTTTTCAGAAAGTTTCCATAGTTACAGTCCGTTGTAGTGGATTCCTATTGGCATTACAGCAAATGAATTTTAAGTCATTATTTAGATTTATTTGTGTTTTATTATTTGATGTATAAAAGTCAGAAGTTTATATTTCAAAGATCTACAGTTCTCTTTGTAATTCATTAAATTGTCTATAAATAAAAAAAAAATTTTGTGGGGAGGGGCGCCAATACCATAGTTCATTTAGACAACTTCTTAGCATCATTCATCACAGCAGAGATGGCCAACAGACACGGGCCGCCATGGATGGCCAACATATGGACCGCTAGAGATGGCAAGCACATGGGCGCCAGAAAGGGCCAACCCACGGGCCGCTAGAGATGGCCAACATATGGGCCGCCAGAGATGGCCAACACACGGGCCGGAAGAAATGGCTAATACACGGGCCGCGATCCGCATGAGACTCGGCACGTTTAAGATTGATTGTGGCTCGCTGGATGGACCACTATTAATGAAGTCCCTTCTTCATTCAATTTGTGCTTACTTAAACTCACGTCAAAACAAAACAAAAAGCAGAAAGGAAATCAAGGATAATAATTTTGTTTTCATTTAACACCCATAATTTTATCTCAGCTAAATCTGTACAATTTATTATTTACATTAATTAGAAAGTAAAATTTTTAGTATTCACTAGAAGGCTGGCAAACTAGACTCCCTGGTGATCGAAACGCAATCACGATATTACTACTGCGAATGTAGCCCTGTGACATACATGTGTGAATGTGTGTGTGTGTGTGTGTGTGTGTGTGCGTGTGGCACTGTAGATGTATATCATCTGAGCGATGTTTCGTGAACATTTATTGTCAAAGTATGAAATTGGCCAAAATAAAATCATAGTCTTTGTTATCTGAGGAAAAATTTACAAATTCATTTAATATGCGCAACGAAATTTGAAAAAAAAAATATATTTGAACTTAATTATGTGATTTAAAAAGAAATAAACAACTCCGTACAGCGACAATTCTTTGGCGTTGACATAATTTATTAGGTGTAGTGTAATGACAGGCATCACACAAAGAGCTCACTAGTGTAATGACAATTATGACAGTAATGACAGGGAGCACACAAAGAGCTCACTAGTGTAATGACAATTATGACAGTAATGACAGGGAGCACACAAAGAGCTCACAGGTGTAATGACAATTATGACAGTAATGACAGGTAGCACACAAAGAGCTCACTAGTGTAATGACAGGTAGCACACAAAGAGCTCACTAGTACAATGACAGTAATGACAGGCAGCACACTCACTAGTGTAATGACAGGCAGCATTCAAAGAGCTCACTAGTGTAATGACAGGCAGCACTCAAAGAGCTCACTAATGTAATGACAGGCAGCACTCAAAGAGCTCACTAATGTAATGGCAGGCAGCACACAAAGAGCTCACTAGTGTAATGACAGGCAGCACACAAAGAGCTAACCTGCGATCAAAATGGCTGCAATAAAGAAAATTTGTTATTAACACTTTTTAAACATAAATTAGGTTCAGAAATGTATTCGCCCAAGAGAAACGGTGTAAATCTATCCCTGAGTTTACCGTGATGAATAAGATTTCATATTGCGTGGGCAAACCTTGAAAGTGCAGGATCTAGAGGCCAGATTGGTTTCTTGGTGTAACTTTTATTTCCACCACGGCTGACATTTTGAAATTCCCGTTGTATGAAACCATTTTTTATTAAAAAAAAACATGTATTGCACAAGAAAGAGCGACCGTAACGGAAGGGTATTGTCAGAAGATACAATTCGTGACATTGAGACTTGACCATAATGCTTGATAGTGTCCGGCTGACCAATGCAAATTTCTGCTTAACAACATTACTGGGTAACTGGACATTTGGTTTGAAGAGTTTTATAAATCTTAGCAATGCTTGATTCCTCCACATGGGTGCCGCCAATTCACTAATTCCTCCACATGGTCTCCAATCCACTGATTGATTGATCTACAATGTGGTCAGTTCATAAATTAATCTGATTGCTCTGAATTGTGGTCAATTCACAAATCAATGATATCAAACGAAACTACTTTGTAGGGGTTCATGACGTCATACAAGGGGGTTAGAAACTTTAACCTTCAAAGACAAACAAACACAAGAAAATTAGTTTAACACGTAAGATTGATCTCTGCTTCTCTGACGTCAAGACTCCGTTTTTGTAATTGTCTTCAGGACACCATTCACAGCTTGTAATTAATAGAAGCGCCAGGATAACTTTCAGAAAAATTGTATATATATATTTTTTTAAAGGAAGATTTCTCCGCGATTTTCGTTAAGGTTTTCTCGGGTTCTATTTTGTGTTAGATTTGCGGCGCATCACTATTCTATGGTCAATCCTTTGCGGCACATCACTATTCTATAGTCAATCCTTTGAGGCACATTCCTATTTTATTGTCAATCATTTGTCCTCACTTCCCGATCACGTCACTTCCCCTGGGATCCTGGGATATTCAACACTGATTTTTTTTGTTCCAACCGTTGTTGCTCCTGTAAGAGCTGGTATGGTAGGCTGGTATGGTAGGCTGGTATTTTTGGACCGGTGTTGTCGGCTGGTATGATGGCGTGGCATAACCAAAAGTATATTGCTGAGATTCATTATTAATGTGAAGCTAGCTCATCCTTTGTGTCACTTATCACAACATCGTAGGCTTGGATTTTTTTAGGGAGGGGGGTGTTTGGAGCGCTAGATAAAACACTAAGTTACTTAGGAAGGTTTATTGAGGACAACACTATGTAGCTTAAAAATGCTGCATAAAGGGGTGTGATTAAAGTAGCAGAGAGAATGGACAAGGGTGTCATGATTGGTGGCTTTGATGCTGGCCCGTGATTACAGCCATAGTTGACGGATTTGATGCTGGCCCATGATTACAGCCATAGTTGACGGATTTGATGCTGGCCCGTGATTACAGCCATAGTTGACGGATTTGATGCTGGCCCGTGATTACAGCCATAGTTGACGGATTTGATGCTGGCCCGTGATTACAGCCATAGTTGATGGCTTTGATGCTGGCCCGTGATTAAAGCCATATTTGATGGCTTTGATTCTGGTCCTGATTACAGCCATAGTTGATGGCTTTGATTCTGGCCCTGATTACAGCCATAGTTGATGGCTATGATTCTGGCCCGTGATTACAGCCATAGTTGATGGCTTTGATTCTGGCCGTGATTACAGCCATAGTTGATGGCTATGATTCTGGCCCTGATTACAGCCATAGTTGATGGCTATGATTCTGGGCCCCCTGATTGGATGCTTCTCACTCATGACAGTATTAATACAGTTATTGAAGGTGGCTTTCTAGACAGTTATTTCATTCCCGCCACTATCACTTTAAGATTCATACTATACCATTTATAATGTACGGCACATGCTTTATAATGCATAAAGCATCACACATGGTGTAATAAAAGTCATGTAACACAATTATTTGGCACATACACTGTAACCCATATAATTTACCATAATTTAAATAAGAATACTTCCACCTTTCTAATCACAATACTTCATAACAAAACTAATCGGGTAAGGAACTGATCAATATGTGTTAGACATATGAGGCTAATGTGGAGCCATTTAACTACTCAGTTGACTGTTATACTCAATCGATGTATTTCAAAGAGTTAATATTAGTTATTTAAGAAATGTATATTTACTCAAAGGGTTAATTACCGGTATATAAAATGAATGGTTTATGATATGCGTTGTTTTGAATGCAATACAAACAAAACTCGCAGAGTGCCTACATATTAAGGGGAACTCTAATTGGTTTCAGACACGTGTTTTCTTTTATGGATGCCAGCTTCTGTAAGTCTAACACTAACTAAATTCCCCTTCCTCCCGGTCGGTGAGGACAGGGAAGACACCAAAGCGCCCGGCTTAGACCGGCACGACAGAATGTACAATAAAATCAAAGAGTGTTGGGGGAGATTGCAAGAGACTAGTAGGCTGGTAAAGATATTGTCATATGCTCCACTGGGAGTTGAGAAAAGCAAAGAAGAAGAAAAAAACGGTCTAACTTTACATAAAGCCTCCACATAATGAACTAACGATAAAAAAATAAAAAAAGAAGAGTTCCTATAATCATCCTGGAAGATTCTTTTTCACAGTGATCCTGCGATCAATAATCGGCTTAGGACTTACGTAGATAACAATAATAACTTTAATTAATTAACGAACGTCTTGACACAACAACGTCTAAAATTCTCTTCTCTAAAGGTTCTCACTCTGTCTGGCAAGAAAAAGTCTAACTTAAAAAAAAAAAGCTGATTGTACAGTGATTCACAAGGGCTCCATTTAAAGAACGCTTTTCTTTTCCGATTCATCTATTTGCATCTTTTGGCAATGTGCAGAAAGTTGAAAGGAGTGTTCCTTAGTTGTATCATCTTTATATGAAAGAAATCTTCCTTAACTAACTTCTTCATATAACAGATATCTTCCTTAACTAACTTCTTCATATAACAGAAATCTTCCTTAACTAACTTCTTCATATAACATAAATCTTCCTTAACTAACTTCTTCATATAACAGAAATCTTCCTTAACTAATTTCTTCATATAACAGAAATCTTCCTTAACTAACTTCTTCATATAACAGAAATCTTTCTTAACCAACTTCTTCAAACGACGGAGTGGAATTTCAACTCATGAATCTTAAGTCGCATTGAAAATATTTTTTCTGAGATATTGTCGGCTGTTTTAAATTAATCTTTGCTGACGACAATGTCCCAGAAGACATCTTGCGACGCGGTGGTCCAGATTAGCTTACCAGAAAAGGAAGATAACACTTTGGCGTGAGTAAACCAGGTTTTTATAATAAGCAGATTTTTATTTTTAGAAACGTCCCAATGAAGCTCTTTCAGGCGACGTCTTTAAGCCAACCAGACGTAATCTTGAATTAGGAAATAGCCGGTAACCGCCCAGCGGAAGAGTACAAACGTCTTATCACTGTGTCTTTCCAGGAAGTGTGCCGTCCATCTGGCCTGATTGAGTCTGACACTGTGAAAACGAGGCTAATACTATTGACTTTAAACCGAAAACATTTTCATCAGAGGAATATCAACAGTGTTGTTGTTGTTGTTTTTTTTAAATGTGAAATTATATTTAATAATCAAATTTTAAATTCCTAAAAATGTTTGCTTTCTTGGTTTTTTTTCCACACACGCAATTAAAAAAACTTTCTGATATTAGGATTTTTCTTTCTTTCTGAATGAACTCCATCTCTTTTCTTTCCGTCTCAGTGTTTTCTAAGGCCGGAATTTCAATTCTCTTATTTCAAAAGGCCTCTTATTTTTATCTCCCACTCAAAGACTTTTTGTCCACATAATTGTTACCCTCACTCCAAGGTTCGCTTTGCAATCACCCATTTACTCTTCTTATCACTCCCCTCCTTCCCACCCCTCCCACCCTCTCCCCAGCAACAGATTTTCCTAGATGATGTGTGTAACATTAAAATTGTTAATCCATAATTGAGGAATTCAAATTACTGATATTTCCATCCCAAATTCAGGACAGTCAGGTCATTAAATATAAAAAATTTCTTCAACCAATCCACGCGCCTGCTCTAATTATCGAAGAAAGCGACGTCAGTAAAAAGATAGTTACATCAGACATACTGCGCACATATTCGAATCCCACAAACTAAGCAGCAAAAAAGGTTAATGAGATTTGTGATTTGTGTTGACTTCATTTTTGAAAATGGACTGCTCACGGACATAAGTTGTTCCAAACACTGATACCATTCTAGCGGAAAATGTGTACATTTTCAGAAACTCAACATCAGGTAAGCAGTGGTAAAATTCAACAAGTTTTCCTTCTCCGTGCGTCTGTTTCAGCGAGACATTTGCTTGCTAATCAGTGAGGAGCTCCAACTCTAGTTCAACGGGCGCACATCATCAAGGTTACAATCAAACGGATTCTGGAACATTTGAATGTCACTCTAAATTCTGTCAAGATCTGAGAATCTCTGCAAACAATGCTTCTTCAAGTCAACAATAATTTTTTTTTTGGAAAATGAGGTTGACATCTTCGTAGATTGTATCGCAAAACTGTTTGAACCAGTGTAAATGAGAAACAGTTTTCTCCTTCCAGTTGTGCTTCAATGACAGCTTTTCTAAAGTCATTCAATGATTCTGTAGAGATCACAGATGAGCTTATCCTTTCTCTAAAGTTTGAAGTTCAGTTCAGTCATGTGGGATGTGACGTCGACGCAAAGATGACGTGGTTTTAGCACCCTTACTTAAAGTTTTGTCAAAATGTTATTGTTACGTACTGTATCAAAATATGGAGAAATTAATCTCTTATTTAAGTGTATGGATCGTTCTAAAACAGTACACAACAAAAGGCGATACCAAATGATAAATACAATAACAAAGAATACGATACTCAAACCAGGGCTAATTACAATTAATACGTTTTAATATGTTAATTATAATGTATTACAAAATCATAAGAAATATAATTAAAACAATTGACTTACAGTATATTGTTTGGCTGGTACCGGTACGATGTTAAAAATAAAATACAATGTGCAAAAAGTTGTACAGTGATGAAAAGAAATCTACACACTCACAGTAAACAAAGCGCTGTCTCGCAGTGAAAATAACACACACGATAGTATCTCGTGATAAATGATCTGCCTCTCTCTCATTCAATCTATCGGCCCTTTTATAGTCGTTTTCTACTGAGGTCTCTGGAACCGCCTTACGCATAGTACTCGCTTCTGGCTTTTTCTCCAAGTTTCTACCATGTTCGAAAGCGAACAGACTATAGATTTGTCAACTGTAGCCAAGGTCAAAGGGAGACTATTTTTAACTACACACATCCTAATACTAGCGCAGTACAACCTAATTTGGGTCAAACAAAGTTCACAGCGCGTGGAAAGAATGCAGCAAGTAAGTCGCCTCCATAACAGTTATCATGACAGCTCGGACTGAAAATCGATTTCACCAGCTTTCATGTTTGTGAGATAGTTCCACACGTATTTCATATTGTTATATTTGTTACTAAGATACCTTCACGCGTAATTAATATATTGTTACATTTGTTAATAACATATTTTCACGCGTAATCAATAGTGTTACATTTGTTACTGAGATAGTTTCACGAGAAATTCATATTGTAACATTTTTTACTGAGATTTTTTCAAGCGTAATCAATATTGTTACATTACTGAGATATTTTCAAGCGTAATTAATATTGTTAAATTTGTTACTGAGATAGTTTCAAGCGTAATCCATATTGTTACATTTGTTACTATATTAAACTGAGTTGGCAGACGCTTATGTTCCCTGGGAGTTATTTCATGAAATCACTAGACCGTGTAAGTCTTTTGTCTCCTCTTTCAGCGTGTTGCCCCAGGCATGGTGAGATCGACAGAACGATTTGTCTCCTTGAACTTTTCAACTAGATGACAAGATAGCTGCTGATGAATAAAAGTTGCTAGACATTCGACAGATGCGATTGTTTGTTACAACAGAGCTATTGTTTGTTTCCGATTGTTCGAATATCGGAGATAAAGGGAAGATGTGAATGTAGGGAGGGGGAGTAGGGGCATGACATGGGAAGATGTGAATGTAGGAAGGGAGAGTAGGGGCATGACTTCGGAAGATGTGAATGTAGGGAAGGAGATTAGGGGCATCACATGGGAAGATGTGAATGTAGGGAAGGAGATTAGGGGCGTGACATGGGAAGATGTGAATGTAGGGATGGGGAGTAGGGGCATGACACGGGAAAATGTGAATGTACGAAGGGGGAGTAGGGGCATGACATTGGAAGATGTGAATGTAGGGAGGGGGAGTAGGGGCATGACATGGGAAGATGTGAATGTAGGAAGGGGGATTAGGGGCATGACATGGGAAGATGTGAATGTAGAGAGGGGGAGTAGGGGCATGACATGGGAAGATATGAATGTAGGAAGGGTGATTAGGGGCATGACATGGGAAGATGTGAATGTAGGAAGGGGAGTAGGGGCATGGCATGGGAAGATGTGAATGTAGGGAGGGGGGGTAGGGGCATGACATGGGAAGATGTGAATGTAGGGAGGGGGATTAGGGGCATGACATGGAAGATGTGAATGTAGGGAGGGGGAGTAGGGGCATGACATGGGAAGATGTGAATGTAGAGACGGGGAGTAGGGGCACGACATGGGAAGATGTGAATGTAGGAAGGGGGATAAGGGGCATGACATGGAAGATGTGAATGTAGGGATGGGGAGTAGGGGCATGACATGGGAAGATGTGAATGTAGAGACGGGGAGTAGGGGCACGACATGGGAAGATGTGAATGTAGGAAGGGGGATAAGGGGCATGACATGGGAAGATGTGAATGTAGGGACGGGGAGTAGGGGCATGACACGGGAAAATGTGAATGTACGAAGGGGGATTAGGGGCATGACATGGGAAGATGTGAATGTAGGGAGGGGGATTAGGGGCGCGACATGGGAAGAGGTAAAAAAAACAGGAGGGAAATACGGTGTAATATTTTGGGAGATGCGAATACAGGAAAGGATTTATAGCCAATGATATGTGAAGATAGGAAAGGAGAAAGGTGTTTGACATGGAGACTGATCAATACCGGATACATTCCTTGATTCTAGTCGCTCTTTAACAACACTGTGTATCTCCCCCCCCCCCGCCCCCCTTCCCGTGGGACGTCAATGAGCGTATCCGAATATTATATGGATTTAGGGATGACGATGGCCACCTACATTTTGAGAGACTAAATTTCAAAACATTCTGAATAATGACCAATCACACGCAAGGGGTCACGGTACTTAAAATTATAATATTATAAGATAACTAGGCAATATACCCGGTGTTGCCGATTGGGACCCCGTTTCCAAATAGGATCCCTTATCCCATTTGGGATCTCGACCCCATCGGAATCCCGACCCCATCGGAATCCCGACCCCATTGGGATCCCGTTTCCAAATGCGATGCCATTTCGATCCCGTCCCATTGGGATCCCGATCCCGATTGGAACATCATTTACAAATGGGATCCCATATTCCATTTTGGAGCTCGACCCCATTGGGATCCCGACCCCATTGGGATCCCGACCCCATTGGGATCCCGACCCCATTGGGATCCCGACCCCATTGGGATCCCGACCCCATTGGGATCCCGACTGTGATCCCGTTACAAATTTGATAGAGTGCGTTGTCATCAGCAACGAACGAATCTATGTTTCAAGTTTCAGCTCGATATGTTGACGGGAAGTGGTTCAATTATCTTTCCGAAGGTTTTGCCACACACCCAAAAAAGAAAGAAACACACTCAACTAATAAAAGCGAAGTTAATATAAAGTTTAAAAAAAGTTTAGAAGCACTGACACACTGACTTCGTATCTGACCTAGTTGACTTGGTAGCACCGACACATTCACTTCGTATCTGACCTAGTTGACTTGGTGGCACTGACACATTGACTTCGTATCTGACCTAGTTGACTTGGTAGCACCGACACACTGACTTCGTATCTGACCTAGTTGATTTGGTAGCACCGACACACTGACTTCGTATCTGACCTAGTTGACTTGGTAGCACCGACACATTGACTTCGTATCTGACCTAGTTGACTTGGTAGCACTGACACACTGACTTCGTATCTGACCTAGTTGACTTGGTAGCACCGACACATTGACTTCGTATCTGACGTAGTTGACTTGGTACCACTGACACACTGACTTCGTATCTGACCTAGTTGACTTGGTGGCACTGACACACTGACTTCGTATCTGACCTAGTTGACTTGGTGGCACTGACACATTGACTTCGTATCTGACCTACTTGACTTGGAAGCACTGACACACTGACTTCGCCCCTCTACCCTAGTTGACTTGGAAGCACTGACACACTGACTTCGCCCCTCTACCCTAGTTGACTTGGTAGCACTGACACACTGACTTCGTATCTACCCTAGTTGACTTGGTAGCACTGACACACTGACTTCGTATCTACCCTAGTTGACTTGGTAGTACCGACACATTGACTTCGAATCTACCCTAGTTGACTTCGAATCACTGACACACTGACTTCGCACCTACCCTAGATGACGTAGACCGACCTGACGTTGTATGGCCTGAAATAGGGTCTTTAATGTATTTAACGTTGGAACTGCTGTTAACCAGACGACACTCAACTTGGCCTGGCCTTACCGCTTCTACCCCCCCCCCCCCCCCGGTGTTACAGAACTGCACTACATTTAAACGAGTTATATTTTAATTTTGGATGGTCCAGTTCCACAAATAGCCCAGTAAGCTTTGGGCCAGGACCTGAGATCAATATACAGTGGCAGATAACAAAGAGGGGAGGAGATGGTGGGTGGGGGGGGCAACGAAAAAAAAATCCCCGTCGAGTCAGTACAAAGTGTAAAATATAGGGTTTCTTAACAAATATGGCACTAGAGATAACTTGTCAGTTGGCAGTATCAGTGGCTAGCTGCGTTTGAGTAAGGGGAAATGCTGTCCGTGTCAATGTAGGTGGGGGTCACTATGTGAGTTGGTTGCTCATCCGTATGTGAGGCTAGCTGTGCGATTGTTGCCGTGTTTTACGTGAGGTCGTGATATGTATGTATGTATGACCATGCTGTGTTTGTTTGGCCATGTTGTATGAGTTGCATTGATGTGTATGCGGCTATGCTGTTTGTGTGGCCATTTAGAATGTGTGGCCACGTGATACGTACGATTATGAGGTGTGTGTACGGCCATACTGCGTAAGTGTATGTGCTGCAGTCATGTGCACGAGGCTATGCTGCGCGCGTGGCCATATTGTATGTGTGGCCATGCTGTCTATAAAGTGACCCTACTGTGTTTGACCATGTTTGTGTCCCTGTATTTTGCGGCACTTTGTGTGTCGCCGCTGTTTGGAAGCAGACACAAGCACAAAAAATCTCGCCGCCAAATCGAATCATTCATTTTTCATATACAACTGACCTCTGAACTGGTCAACCCCAATTCCCCCCCCCTCCCACCCCCGGACATTTATTACCGGGTTACTTGGTGTCATGATTTACTGGGGGTTACTTGGGTTCAAGACTGTGGGTTCCAAAGGCCAGGAGATGCCAGAACAAATATATTCGACTGAATCACCCAAAAGAGCAATAAAATCCTCCACTATTTTTATGTCTTTGTTTTTCTGTCCATTTATATCTGTTAGTGAAGCTGTGGTAGTGATCTATTTATATCTGTTAGTAAAGTTGTGGTAGTGTTCCATTTATCAGTTAGAGAAGTTGTTGCTGTGGTTTACTAATCTCTCTTAGTGAAGTTATGGTAGTGGTCGAGCCTGCAAAGTGAGTGAAGTAATTATACTGAAACAATGTCACAAACAGCTTAATGTGATATGACACATAAAAACTAATTATCAAATATGTGATTGGTAGTACCGGACACAAGGTCCATACAAGTTCTAAGTTATGCAAATACTACCGACTTTTTTGCTGTCTAAATTAGTCAAAAGACAATGGTCAGATGTCCCCAGCGAGAAAACAGGCAGATAGATGTTTATTAAATTATATGCCACCGACAAGATTAACTCTACAACGCTGCCGCCCTGAGATCATACTATTCCACGATGCAATACAATTTGGCACCTTGCTAGCAGTGGCGTAGAAAGGTGGATGTGGACGGGGTGGACAGTTTTCTCTGTATATGGCGAGGCGACATTTTCGGCGCATTGCAGAGTATTTTCGTAAAAGGGGGAGGAAAAATATACGCCCGCCCCGGGCGGCACTAACCGTAACTACGCCCCTGCTTGCTCGTACTCCGCGACTTACTTTAAAAAACTGAATCGCATCCTTATATTACTCTGTTAGGCCAGTTGATTTAATGGAATAATTCTTTTCAGGTTAAGATTAACGTCGTTGTGTAAACAAATCCCCATTTAGCTTACAAAGACTGGTTTTAACTGTTGTAGCTCCACATCCTAGTTAAGACACTTGTGGCTCCACTCCCTAGTTAAGACACCTGTGGCTCCACATGCTAGTTAAGACACTTGTGGCTCCAATTCCTAGTTAAGACAATTATGGCTCCAAATCCTAGTTAGACACTTGTGGCGGCACATCCTAGTTAAGACACTTGTGGCTCCATATCCTAGATAAGACACTTGTGGCTCCACATCCTAGATTAGACACATGTAGCTCAACACCTTAGATAAGACACATGTAGCTCCCCATCCTAGATAACACACTTGTTTCTCGACATCCTAAATAAGACACATGTAGCGCCACATTCTGGATAAGACAAATGTAGCATCGCATCCTCGATAAGACACAAGTAGCTCCATATCCTAGAGAAGACACTTGTGGCTTGACATCCTAGATAAGTCACACGTAGCTCCACATCCTTGATAAGACACTTGTGGCACGACATCATAGATAAGTTACATGTAGCTCCATTTCCTAGATAAGACACATGTAGCTCAGCACCCTAGATAAGACACATGTATATCGACATCCTAGTTAATTAAGGACACATGTAGCTCCACATCCAAGATAAGACACTTGTAGCTCCACATCCCAGATAGGACTTGTAGCACCGTTATAAGACATAGAATCAAAATAGAAATGTTCAATATGTTTACAAATTGATCAACTTCGGTAGCAGACGCCTGCCTCTTCATCTCCTCTAACAACGCCCTTGTGCTAATCTATTTCATTTCCTGTAGGAAATCGAGGTCAGCTTAACACGCTAGATGCACGTGCAGATAGAGGGAGGTCAAAATTTCACGTGATCAAAGGGCTTGCATGATGGCGCCGGGCAGGACCGGTCAAAACGGTCATACACGGCCGTCAAAGCTCAGCGGGGATTCGGACGACGAGAAGATGGACTTAAACTTAAAACTAGACAACATCCACCCACGAGCCAAGACGCCCGCTTTCATATATGTCTTGACCTTCTTCTCGGCCCTTGGCGGCTTCCTGTTTGGATATGACACTGGCGTCATTTCCGGTGCGATGATCTTGTTGAGAAACTCGTTTAGGTAAGTAGCGTCCCTTTAATGTGCTCTTTTTTGTATTAAAGTTGTTTGTTTTTTTACTGGCTTCGTGTATTGATCCCTACATTGAAAAAGTTAGCGTAACATTGTGTTCCATTATAAATGAAAACTATTTTTCGTAACTGTTGTTTGAATTTTTAAAAAAAAAACGTAATCTAAAGGTTATATTTTATTTGTGACTAAAAAGAAACGGAATAAAACAAGAAATAAAAAGAAAAGGATTTAAAATCAATTTTGGATGCTCACTAAAAATAATGTTACGAGTTTCAAAACAAAATATGAATTTTTCAGTGGCGTGGGAAGGGTGGTCCGCCCCTGGGAGCACTGTTTTCTTTATGTTGAAGGGCGGTGTTTTCAGCTAACTGCGAAGTTTTTATTTCGGGGGTGGGGGGCCGATAGAAATATTTGCTAGTTTAAGGTGGCACTAAATCTATCTACGCCACTACATTTTTTAACTAATACGTCAGAACTTGAGTGACGCATTGTTTGGTCCGGCATCTAAACCCAGAGTAAGAGAGGCTTCAAGTTATTAGTATATACATATGTATGCCTCTAAACCTAGAGTAAGAGCGGCTTCAAGATATGAGTATATAAATATATCTACCTCTAAACCTAGAGTAAGAGAGGCTTCAAGATATGAATATATGCATCTAAACCCAGAGTAAGAGATGCTTCAAGATATGAGTATATAAATATATCTGCATCTAAACCCAGAGTAAGAGAGGCTTCAAGATATGAATATATAAATGTAAACTAATGAATAAGGATTAAACTCCAATACAATTGTAAAAGCTGTATGACACGTTAAATTAGGCGCGTATGTAAGAACTAATGACGTCATGTATGTTTCAGTTTGTCGTCTGTATGGCAGGAGCTGGTGGTCAGCGTCACAATAGCAGCGGCGGCCATCTTTGCTTTGGTCGGCGGCTTTCTGAATGACAGGCTCGGCAGGAGGCCGGTCATCATGGGCGCCTCCCTTCTCTTCACGTTAGGGTCCATCATGATGGCCGTGGCTAAGGATAAATTCGCCTTGCTGGCCGGTCGTGTCGTGGTGGGTGCTGGCATTGGTAAGTATACGGTTTTCTCGTAAAGGAAACAAAAGAAGGAGAAGGTCCGCAAGTGAGAGTGCGCAATTTTAAACTCACTCATTTGATCAGACACGGTGCGGACAGAAACTTGTTGGTTAGGTGCGGATAATAACAAAGCTCTAACCTTTGGTGAAGAAATTAAAATGGTCACCATTCTATTGTATATATCCTTATGGTTGTAATTGGAACGTCGTGCGTCATAATTGGTGAGTTGTCGGTAATTATGAAGGATTTCTGAAATGTTTTTCGATAATGTGTTGTGTTTCTGAGATTGTGTAGGGTGGATGAAACGCAGTTCTGGACATGAGAAATGTCTGGATCCGGAGATCCATGTTGACCAAATCCGTGTTTTTCCTTCAATGAGATATGTACAGCGCGGTGAGCCCAGCCATAACCTGGGGTACCGCTCTATATAAGACCTATAATCAGCATCATCATCATGGCCCTTAGTTCTAGGACCGTTGGGGAGCCACAGATGACATGAAAACTATCCTTCTCCATTCCTCTCGGTCTTCTGCACTAGGCATAGCATCGACTAGTTTTAATCCCGTCCACTCTTTGATGTTATCTTCCCGTCTTTTTCTCTGTCTTCGTCTTCTTCTCCCTCATCTAGCTGTGCCCTGCATGATTTCTTTGGCGAGCCCTTGTTTTCTGGTCACGTGGCCATACCACTCAAGTTTGCAAATTTTTACAGACACCCGGAGGTCATCATACTAATAATAATAATATGCAAATATTTTTTTTTGAAGGCACGACTTTGCGCTACGGCTGAGTCGGTTAATCAACGTTTATTGTAAGATTGTATTGTTGCAATAACTTGAACTCATATCCTGTGCGCGGAGCGTACGATAGCGGTCCTCATTACATAAGAACATTGTGTTGAGTGCTAATTAAATTTACTCGAATTTTGAACGTTATATATCATTATTGATTAATCATTCCTAGACCAAGGTGGGCAAATTTTTTTCCAAATTAGCTACAGTTGTGGCGAATGAAAAGGTAAAATTTGCCACACTACATATAAATCGTAAAACACTACTTTTAAATAAAATTAAATCAAGAAATAAGCTGTTAAATCTTATTTTGACCTCTGCTAGTATAAGAATAAGCTAATGTCATCGTGTAACAATGAATTCAATAGCGCACTATATAAAATTCACTATAACTGCACCAAACAGTGTGTAAATGTGTGTTCAATAGCCGTGAAACATAAAATCGCTGCCCTAAATGGATTTATTAAAAACAATGATAGTCATTTTTGTTGTACTTTTCCCGAAATCGAATCAATTTAAATCCGCTAAGACACTATGCTTACTCACTGGCTGGGTATTCTAAAATGTCGATGTAAAATTTTTGTTTCAAAAGATCTAAGGTTTAAAACATTATTCTCAGAGGAGCTTCCATCGACATTTGTCATTTTCAACAAAACTTGCTCTAATTTTAGATAATCACCCATTCCTCGAGCCCCAAGCAATATGTCTATATATACGCGTCTCAAATAGTTATTTTTTGCATTGATACTGCCCTAGTTTGCTGTAGCTGATATCCTCATTATGAACGACTGCTAAAAGACTATATAAAATCAAAATGAAAGACTGCTAGTGAGATTGATCATGGTAATCAACACACCATTTAAGGTCATTTTACTCTAATATTTTCAACGTGGCTTGCCTCTTATATATAATATTCATTAATGTTTCGTTTAATTTCCGGCCCATTTGCAAATTTGCTTTCAAGACAGATTGGCAAATACTGCTTTAGATTAAAGTAGACGATAAACCATTTTTCCCATTTCCCTTCTGTGGTATGCATTCAACTAAAAGAATGCATTTTTCCTTAGTGGAAGATTGCACAAAAGAATTTTGAATAAACAATTCAATATAGTTGGGACAGGCTGCGCTAAGCATATGATTGGAGCTGTGAAGTACCTTTAGTTGGGACAGGCTGCGCTAAGCATATGATTGGAGCTGTGAAGTACCTTTAGTTGGGACAGACTGCGCTAAGCATATGATTGGAGCTGTGAAGTACCTTTAGTTGGGACAGGCTGCGCTAAGCATATGATTGGAGCTGTGAAGTACCTTTAGTTGGGACAGGCTGCGCTAAACATATGATTGGAGCTGTGAAGTACCTTTAGTTGGGACAGGCTGCGCTAAGCATATGATTGGAGCTGTGAAGTACCTTTAGTTCGGACAAGCTGCGCTATATATATCATTGGAGCTGTGAAGTACCTTTAGTTCGGACAGGCTGTGCTATACTTATCATTGGAGCTGTGAAGTACCTTTAGTTGGGACAGGCTGTGCTATATATATCATTGGAGCTGTGAAGTACCTTTAGTTGGGACAGGCTGTGCTATATATATATCATTGGAGCTGTGAAGTACCTTTAGTTCGGACAGGCTGTGCTACACATATCTTTGGAGCTGTGAAGTACCTTTAGTTGGGACAGGCTGTGCTATATATATCATTGGAGCTGTGAAGTACCTTTAGTTCGGACAGGCTGTGCTACACATATCATTGGAGCTGTGAAGTACCTTTAGTTGGGACAGGCTGTGCTATATATATCATTGGAGCTGTGAAGTACCTTTAGTTCGGACAGGCTGTGCTACACATATCATTGGAGCTGTGAAGTACCTTTAGTTGGGACAGGCTGTGCTATATATATCATTGGAGCTGTGAAGTACCTTTAGTTGGGACAGGCTGTGCTACACATATCATTGGAGCTGTGAAGTACCTTTAGTTGGGACAGGCTGTGCTACACATATCATTGGAGCTGTGAAGTACCTTTAGTTGGGACAGGCTGTGCTATATATATCATTGGAGCTGTGAAGTACCTTTAGTTCGGACAGGCTGTGCTATACTTATCATTGGAGCTGTGAAGTACCTTTAGTTGGGACAGGCTGTGCTATATATATCATTGGAGCTGTGAAGTACCTTTAGTTGGGACAGGCTGTGCTATATATATCATTGGAGCTGTGAAGTACCTTTAGTTGGGACAGGCTGTGCTATATATATCATTGGAGCTGTGAAGTACCTTTAGTTCGGACAGGCTGTGCTACACATATCATTGGAGCTGTGAAGTACCTTTAGTTGGGACAGGCTGTGCTATATATATCATTGGAGCTGTGAAGTACCTTTAGTTGGGACAGGCTGTGCTATATATATCATTGGAGCTGTGAAGTACCTTTAGTTCGGACAGGCTGTGCTACACATATCATTGGAGCTGTGAAGTACCTTTAGTTGGGACAGGCTGTGCTATATATATCATTGGAGCTGTGAAGTACCTTTAGTTGGGACAGGCTGTGCTACACATATCATTGGAGCTGTGAAGTACCTTTAGTTGGGACAGGCTGCGCTACACATATCATTGGAGCTGTGAAGTACCTTTAGTTGGGACAGGCTGTGCTATATATATCATTGGAGCTGTGAAGTACCTTTAGTTGGGACAGGCTGTGCTATATATATCATTGGAGCTGTGAAGTACCTTTAGTTGGGACAGGCTGCGCTACACATATCATTGGAGCTGTGAAGTACCTTTAGTTGGGACAGGCTGTGCTATATATATCATTGGAGCTGTGAAGTACCTTTAGTTGGGACAGGCTGTGCTATATATATCATTGGAGCTGTGAAGTACCTTTAGTTGGGACAGGCTGTGCTATATATATCATTGGAGCTGTGAAGTACCTTTAGTTCGGACAGGCTGTGCTATATATATCATTGGAGCTGTGAAGTACCTTTAGTTGGGACAGGCTGTGCTACACATATCATTGGAGCTGTGAAGTACCTTTAGTTTGGACAGGCTGTGCTATATATATCATTAGAGCTGTGAAGTACCTTTAGTTGGGACAGGCTGTGCTACACATATCATTGGAGCTGTGAAGTACCTTTAGTTCAGACAGGCTGTGCTACACATATCATTGGAGCTGTGAAGTACCTTTAACTGGGACAAGCTGCGCTACACATATCATTGGAGCTGTGAAGTACCTTTAGTTGGGACAGGCTGTGCTATATATATCATTGGAGCTGTGAAGTACCTTTAGTTGGGACAGGCTGTGCTATATATATCATTGGAGCTGTGAAATACCTTTAGTTCGGACAGGCTGTGCTACACATATCATTGGAGCTGTGAAGTACCTTTAGTTGGGACAGGCTGTGCTATATATATCATTGGAGCTGTGAAGTACCTTTAGTTGGGACAGGCTGTGCTATATATATCATTGGAGCTGTGAAGTACATTTAGTTGGGACAGGCTGTGCTACACATATCATTGGAGCTGTGAAGTACCTTTAGTTGGGACAGGCTGTGCTACACATATCATTGGAGCTGTGAAGTACCTTTAGTTGGGACAGGCTGTGCTATATATATCATTGGAGCTGTGAAGTACCTTTAGTTGGGACAGAATGTGCTATACATATCATTGGAGCTGTGAAGTACCTTTAGTTGGGACAGAATGTGCTATACATATCATTGGAGCTGTGAAGTACCTTTAGGTGGGACAGGCTGTGCTACACATATCATTGGAACTGTGGAGTACATTACATAACACTGACTTCTTCCTAAATAACGTGTCGATTTTTTCGTGAGCGTGAACGAAACTCTCTAACCAATAATGTAAAATATTCTACATCACACCCACGCTCATTTTGCCTCTTTTAAATATGTTTCTACGAATCTTTGAACTCACTTTGAAGTTAGATCAAATTTCATCACCTCAAAAGTTTTTGATATCAGCCTTCAGAATCAGCCTTCAGAATGACGACAAAAATAAAGAGAAATATCTAACTGCCCAACTGCATTATACCATGGCTTCCCAAACATCTCTATTCTCTGAACCCCCAACGAGTTGCTTGAATAGGTAAAGATTTTTATCTTTTACAAAATAATACCATTCCTTACAGACAGTTCTAATGAATTACAAAAGAGAACTGTAGATCTTTGAAAAGAAAGGTCTGACTTTTTATATCAATTAAAAAATAACTAGAAAATAAAACACATCTTAAAGGTCAAAGGCTTCTCGGTTTTTTCAAAATGCCATCGCACACCCGACGAAATGCCTCCTCACACTCCACGAAATGCCACCTCACCCCCTTCGAAATGCCACATCACCCCCTTCGATATGCCACCTCACCCCCCCCCCCCCTTTTTTTTCGAAATGCCTCATCACACTCCACGAAATGCTTCATCAAACTCCACGAAATGCCATCTCACACCCCAGGAACCCAGCCTTAGCTGAAAATACAAAGTACGGCTGACGTTTCCATGTGTTTTAAACAAATTCAGACACTGCTAACAAATTAATTGGATTCAAATATGAAACTATCAAATAAACCATGAAATAAACCATGAAATAAACCATGAAATAAACCATGAAATAAACCATGAAATAAACCATGAAATAAACCATGAAATAAACCATGAAATAAACCATGAAATAAACCATGAAATAAACCATGAAATAAACCATGAAATAAACCATGAAATAAACCATGAAATAAACCATGAGAAAATCTCTTTTGACTTTACTGAATTATATTGTCAGTTTTTTCTCTTAAAAATGGTGACGAAGAGTGGGGGGGGGGGGGGAGGGGGGGCGAGGGGCGAGGGGTGCACAAGCCTTTAAGTCATAAAAAAAAAGAGTCATTTGGTTTGGCCGGGGTTAAAGGGCGTTTTCTATTTAACGTTTTTAATACGTCATTTATTATTTGGTATCGATCTCAAGCCCTCTTGATTTAATGGTGATCAATAATCAATTATTGATTTAGCATCAAACATTTCAACGTCCGTGCTCTGCCGTGACATTATTTGAACGGTGACTGACTGAGTGTGTCGTCACCTGCCGTGTTGAAAGATGATGGACTTAGTGTGTCGTCACCTGCCGTGTTGAAAGATGATGGACTGAGTGTGTCGTCACCTGCCGTGTTGAAAGATGATGGACTGAGTGTGTCGTCACCTGCCGTGTTGAAAGATGATGGACTGAGTGTGTCGTCATCTGCCGTGTTGTAAGATGATGGACTGAGTGTGTCGTCACCTGCCGTGTTGAAAGATGATGGACTGAGTGTGTCGTCACCTGCCGTGTTGAAAGATGATGGACTGAGTGTGTCGTCACTTACAACGGCCATTCCCTGTGTTTGGATTCAAATTCTAAGACACCGTGAAATAAGGACACTTCGATATTGTAATGCTGACAAAAACATTTTTGTATTGTAATAATTATATGCAAATCGCGACACTTTGCAAAATTGTGAGTTTTATTGCGAGAGACAATGAAACCACCACTTCATGCTGATATAAAGAGCGTAGAGGACGTGTCTCTAGGGAGATAGAGAGACAATGAAACCATTACTTCATGCTGATATAAAGAGCGTAGAGGTCGTGTCTCTAGGGAGATAGAGAGACAATGAAACCATTACTTCATGCTGATATAAAGAGCGTAGAGGCCGTGTCTCTAGGGAGATAGAGAGACAATGAAACCATTACTTCATGCTGATATAAAGAGCGTAGAGGTCGTGTCTCTAGGGAGATAGAGAGACAATGAAACCATTACTTCATGCTGATATAAAGAGCGTAGAGGCCGTGTCTCTAGGGAGATAGAGAGACAATGAAACCATTACTTCATGCTGATATAAAGAGCGTAGAGGCCGTGTCTCTAGGGAGATAGAGAGACAATGAAACCATTACTTCATGCTGATATAAAGAGCGTAGAGGCCGTGTGTCTAGGGAGATAGAGAGACAATGAAACCATTACTTCATGCTGATATAAAGAGCGTAGAGGCCGTGTCTCTAGGGAGATAGAGAGACAATGAAACCATTACTTCATGCTGATATAAAGAGCGTAGAGGCCGTGTCTCTAGGGAGATAGAGAGACAATGAAACCATTACTTCATGCTGATATAAAGAGCGTAGAGGCCGTGTCTCTAGGGAGATAGAGAGACAATGAAACCATTACTTCATGCTGATATAAAGAGCGTAGAGGCCGTGTCTCTAGGGAGATAGAGAGACAATGAAACCATTACTTCATGCTGATATAAAGAGCGTAGAGGCCGTGTCTCTAGGGAGATAGAGAGACAATGAAACCATTACTTCATGCTGATATAAAGAGCGTAGAGGCCGTGTGTCTAGGGAGATAGAGAGACAATGAAACCATTACTTCATGCTGATATAAAGAGCGTAGAAGCCGTGTCTCTAGGGAGATAGAGAGACAATGAAACCATTACGTCATGCTGATATAAAGAGCGTAGAGGCCGTGTGTCTAGGGAGATAGAGAGACAATGAAACCATTACTTCATGCTGATATAAAGAGCGTAGAGGCCGTGTCTCTAGGGAGATAGAGAGACAATGAAACCATTACGTCATGCTGATATAAAGAGCGTAGAGGCCGTGTGTCTAGGGAGATAGAGAGACAATGAAACCATTACGTCATGCTGATATAAAGAGCGTAGAGGCCGTGTGTCTAGGGAGATAGAGAGACAATGAAACCATTACTTCATGCTGATATAAAGAGCGTAGAGGCCGTGTCTCTAGGGAGATAGAGAGACAATGAAACCATTACTTCATGCTGATATAAAGAGCGTAGAGGCCGTGTCTCTAGGGAGATAGAGAGACAATGAAACCATTACGTCATGCTGATATAAAGAGCGTAGAGGCCGTGTTTATAGGGAGATAGAGAGACAATGAAACCATTACTTCATGCTGATATAAAGAGCGTAGAGGCCGTGTGTCTAGGGAGATAGAGAGACAATGAAACCATTACTTCATGCTGATATAAAGAGCGTAGAGGCCGTGTCTCTAGGGAGATAGAGAGACAATGAAACCATTACGTCATGCTGATATAAAGAGCGTAGAGGCCGTGTGTCTAGGGAGATAGAGAGACAATGAAACCATTACTTCATGCTGATATAAAGAGCGTAGAGGCCGTGTGTCTAGGGAGATAGAGAGACAATGAAACCATTACTTCATGCTGATATAAAGAGCGTAGAGGACATGTCTCTAGGGAGATAGAGAGACAATGAAACCATTACTTCGTGCTGATATAAAGAGCGTAGAGGCCGTGTCTCTAGGGAGATAGAGAGACAATGAAACCATTACTTCATGCTGATATAAAGAGCGTAGAGGCCGTGTCTCTAGGGAGATAGAGAGACAATGAAACCATTACTTCATGCTGATATAAAGAGCGTAGAGGCCGTGTGTCTAGGGAGATAGAGAGACAATGAAACCATTACTTCATGCTGATATAAAGAGCGTAGAGGCCGTGTGTCTAGGGAGATAGAGAGACAATGAAACCATTACTTCATGCTGATATAAAGAGCGTAGAGGCCGTGTCTCTAGGGAGATAGAGAGACAATGAAACCATTACGTCATGCTGATATAAAGAGCGTAGAGGCCGTGTGTCTAGGGAGATAGAGAGACAATGAAACCATTACTTCATGCTGATATAAAGAGCGTAGAGGCCGTGTGTCTAGGGAGATAGAGAGACAATGAAACCATTACTTCATGCTGATATAAAGAGCGTAGAGGCCGTGTCTCTAGGGAGATAGAGAGACAATGAAACCATTACTTCATGCTGATATAAAGAGCGTAGAGGCCGTGTCTCTAGGGAGATAGAGAGACAATGAAACCATTACGTCATGCTGATATAAAGAGCGTAGAGGCCGTGTTTATAGGGAGATAGAGAGACAATGAAACCATTACTTCATGCTGATATAAAGAGCGTAGAGGCCGTGTGTCTAGGGAGATAGAGAGACAATGAAACCATTACTTCATGCTGATATAAAGAGCGTAGAGGCCGTGTCTCTAGGGAGATAGAGAGACAATGAAACCATTACGTCATGCTGATATAAAGAGCGTAGAGGCCGTGTGTCTAGGGAGATAGAGAGACAATGAAACCATTACTTCATGCTGATATAAAGAGCGTAGAGGCCGTGTGTCTAGGGAGATAGAGAGACAATGAAACCATTACTTCATGCTGATATAAAGAGCGTAGAGGACATGTCTCTAGGGAGATAGAGAGACAATGAAACCATTACTTCGTGCTGATATAAAGAGCGTAGAGGCCGTGTCTCTAGGGAGATAGAGAGACAATGAAACCATTACTTCATGCTGATATAAAGAGCGTAGAGGCCGTGTCTCTAGGGAGATAGAGAGACAATGAAACCATTACTTCATGCTGATATAAAGAGCGTAGAGGCCGTGTCTCTAGGGAGATAGAGAGACAATGAAACCATTACTTCATGCTGATATAAAGAGCGTAAAGGCCGTGTCTCTAGGGAGATAGAGAGACAATGAAACCATTACTTCATGCTGATATAAAGAGCGTAGAGGCCGTGTCTCTAGGGAGATAGAGAGACAATGAAACCATTACTTCATGCTGATATAAAGAGCGTAGAGGCCGTGTGTCTAGGGAGATAGAGAGACAATGAAACCATTACTTCATGCTGATATAAAGAGCGTAGAGGCCGTGTCTCTAGGGAGATAGAGAGACAATGAAACCATTACGTCATGCTGATATAAAGAGCGTAGAGGCCGTGTGTCTAGGGAGATAGAGAGACAATGAAACCATTACGTCATGCTGATATAAAGAGCGTAGAGGCCGTGTGTCTAGGGAGATAGAGAGACAATGAAACCATTACTTCATGCTGATATAAAGAGCGTAGAGGCCGTGTCTCTAGGGAGATAGAGAGACAATGAAACCATTACGTCATGCTGATATAAAGAGCGTAGAGGCCGTGTGTCTAGGGAGATAGAGAGACAATGAAACCATTACTTCATGCTGATATAAAGAGCGTAGAGGCCGTGTGTCTAGGGAGATAGAGAGACAATGAAACCATTACTTCATGCTGATATAAAGAGCGTAGAGGCCGTGTCTCTAGGGAGATAGAGAGACAATGAAACCATTACTTCATGCTGATATAAAGAGCGTAGAGGCCGTGTCTCTAGGGAGATAGAGAGACAATGAAACCATTACGTCATGCTGATATAAAGAGCGTAGAGGCCGTGTTTATAGGGAGATAGAGAGACAATGAAACCATTACTTCATGCTGATATAAAGAGCGTAGAGGCCGTGTCTCTAGGGAGATAGAGAGACAATGAAACCATTACGTCATGCTGATATAAAGAGCGTAGAGGCCGTGTGTCTAGGGAGATAGAGAGACAATGAAACCATTACTTCATGCTGATATAAAGAGCGTAGAGGCCGTGTCTCTAGGGAGATAGAGAGACAATGAAACCATTACTTCATGCTGATATAAAGAGCGTAGAGGTCGTGTCTCTAGGGAGATAGAGAGACAATGAAACCATTACTTCATGCTGATATAAAGAGCGTAGAGGCCGTGTCTCTAGGGAGATAGAGAGACAATGAAACCATTACTTCATGCTGATATAATGAGCGTAGAGGCCGTGTCTCTAGGGAGATAGAGAGACAATGAAACCATTACTTCATGCTGATATAAAGAGCGTAGAGGCCGTGTGTCTAGGGAGATAGAGAGACAATGAAACCATTACTTCATGCTGATATAAAGAGCGTAGAGGCCGTGTCTCTAGGGAGATAGAGAGACAATGAAACCATTACTTCATGCTGATATAAAGAGCGTAGAGGCCGTGTCTCTAGGGAGATAGAGAGACAATGAAACCATTACTTCATGCTGATATAAAGAGCGTAGAGGCCGTGTCTCTAGGGAGATAGAGAGACAATGAAACCATTACTTCATGCTGATATAAAGAGCGTAGAGGCCGTGTCTCTAGGGAGATAGAGAGACAATGAAACCATTACTTCATGCTGATATAAAGAGCGTAGAGGCCGTGTCTCTAGGGAGATAGAGAGACAATGAAACCATTACTTCATGCTGATATAAAGAGCGTAGAGGCCGTGTGTCTAGGGAGATAGAGAGACAATGAAACCATTACTTCATGCTGATATAAAGAGCGTAGAGGCCGTGTCTCTAGGGAGATAGAGAGACAATGAAACCATTACGTCATGCTGATATAAAGAGCGTAGAGGCCGTGTGTCTAGGGAGATAGAGAGACAATGAAACCATTACTTCATGCTGATATAAAGAGCGTAGAGGCCGTGTCTCTAGGGAGATAGAGAGACAATGAAACCATTACGTCATGCTGATATAAAGAGTGTAGAGGCCGTGTGTCTAGGGAGATAGAGAGACAATGAAACCATTACTTCATGCTGATATAAAGAGCGTAGAGGCCGTGTGTCTAGGGAGATAGAGAGACAATGAAACCATTACGTCATGCTGATATAAAGAGCGTAGAGGCCGTGTTTATAGGGAGATAGAGAGACAATGAAACCATTACTTCATGCTGATATAAAGAGCGTAGAGGCCGTGTGTCTAGGGAGATAGAGAGACAATGAAACCATTACTTCATGCTGATATAAAGAGCGTAGAGGCCGTGTCTCTAGGGAGATAGAGAGACAATGAAACCATTACGTCATGCTGATATAAAGAGCGTAGAGGCCGTGTGTCTAGGGAGATAGAGAGACAATGAAACCATTACGTCATGCTGATATAAAGAGCGTAGAGGCCGTGTGTCTAGGGAGATAGAGAGACAATGAAACCATTACTTCATGCTGATATAAAGAGCGTAGAGGACATGTCTCTAGGGAGATAGAGAGACAATGAAACCATTACTTCGTGCTGATATAAAGAGCGTAGAGGCCGTGTCTCTAGGGAGATAGAGAGACAATGAAACCATTACTTCATGCTGATATAAAGAGCGTAGAGGCCGTGTCTCTAGGGAGATAGAGAGACAATGAAACCATTACTTCATGCTGATATAAAGAGCGTAGAGGCCGTGTCTCTAGGGAGATAGAGAGACAATGAAACCATTACTTCATGCTGATATAAAGAGCGTAGAGGCCGTGTGTCTAGGGAGATAAAAAACAAATAAAGCAAACTGCCTTCAAGAATCATTGTAAAGGGAGATAAGAAGAGGTAAAGAGGCTACCAAGGGTGATAATGATTGAGATCAATATTAAGTTCATAGAGAAGCAAGACAGCTGACTGCACTCCAGGGAAGTTTTTTTACGCCCTGGGGTGGATCCTTTCAGACGAAGGAGGCACTCGTTTTGAGAGAAACATCATTTTCATTGGGAACTTTGTACAAACATCAAAGAAACTGATCGGGGGGTGGGGGCTGGACACAATGTTCTAGACGGTGGAGGGAAGTGCTGTTTCAGGTTCAAATCAAAATTCACTGTACTGATAAATATTGATTCTAAACACAAGGTAGTCCTGAGCACTCTGTACCTTACAGCTGTAGTTGATTTCAAAGTGTAGTCCTAGCACTCTGTACCTTACAGCTGTAGTTGATTTCAAAGTGTAGTCCTAGCACTCTGTACCTTACAGCTGTTGTTGATTTCAAAGTGTAGTCCTTGCACTCTGTACCTTACAGCTGTAGTTGATTTCAAAGTGTAGTCCTAGCACTCTGTACCTTACAGCTGTAGTTGATTTCAAAGTGTAGTCCTAGCACTCTGTACCTTACAGCTGTAGTTGATTTCAAAGTGTAGTCCTAGCACTCTGTACCTTACAGCTGTAGTTGATTTCAAAGTGTAGTCCTTGCACTCTGTACCTTACAGCTGTAGTTGATTTCAAAGTGTAGTCCTAGCACTCTGTACCTTACAGCTGTAGTTGATTTCAAAGTGTAGTCCTTGCACTCTGTACCTTACAGCTGTAGTTGATTTCAAAGTGTAGTCCTTGCACTCTGTACCTAACACCTGTAGTTGATTTCTTTTTAACTCAATATTTTAATCTCAGCGGAAGCTTTCTTGATGACATTCCCTTTTTTTCTCAGGACTTTTGCTGACTAGAGTCCATAGAGCAAGAATATAAAACTCCATACCTCCATGTCAACTTTATTTAAATGCTTTTGTGCCCTGCTTTCTATTTTGATACGCCGCCATCGGTTCCAAGTTAGCCGATCTCTGAATTCTATTTTACTATACAGTGGTACTGAAATTATAGTCAAATCGCGGTTCCTTGTTTTCACATATAAATTATATCAAGATATTGGTCGACGCATTTGAGGCTTTCTTATCATGATAACTGTCTGCTTTCTTCAACTTGTCAGATGTTCCTATGTTCAGAGGCGTAGCTAGAGTGTTTGGCGCCCGGGGACAAGATTCGCGCCCGGGGACAAGATTCATTTTAAAGCGCCCTCTTTTCCTTTTTTTCAACTCTCAAACCCATTATTTTCATCAATAAAATAATACTAAAGCACATTTTGGCGCCCCTAACTAGCTGGCGCCCGGGTACATCTGTACCCTCCTGCCACACCCCCACGCTACGCCTCTGCCTATGTTGCACGTACAATGTTGCACATGATCGCTAGCCCTTATAACTATCATTACGCGAGCGGTCACCCTTCCTCTGTGCATCCACAATGACTGTATCATCCCCTCATCTTTCCAATTACGCCAGGTCATTATCAAGCACACCCCAGTTACCCCAGAATCTCATCAAATCCCTTAACACGCCTCCCACCCCATGACAAATCCATCAACAGCAGGCAGTACTCATTAAGTTGTTGATCGGGCTACTTGTGCTATCTAGCTCACATGCCCCCGAACTCTATCCCTGTTGATCCGCCTACTGGTGCTATCTAGCTCCATGCCCCGAACTCTAGCCACCCCCAACACTTTTTTTTAAACAAAAAACTAAATAAATACAATGTAAATCCCTTTTGTAATAAAGCTACTCTTTGATATATATGGTTTAGCATCCTTTGAAATAAAACTACTCTTTGATATGGTTTAGCATCCTTTGCTGATCTAATATGAGGTTTGCTGATCTGATATGAGTTTTGCTGATCTAATATGAGGTTTGCTGATCTATATGAGGTTTGCATATCGAATATGTGGTTAGCCGATCTAATATGAGGTTTGCTGATCTATTTGAGGTTTGCTGATCAATGTTAGGTTTGCTGATCGAATATGAGGTTTGCTGATCGAATGTGAGGTTTGCTGATCTGATATGAAGTTTGCTAATATAATATGATGTTTGCTAATCTAATATGAGGTTAGGTGATCTGATATGAGGTTTGCTGCGATAAAATGAAAACTGGGTGGTATGGAAATTGTGCCATGCATAGAAACTGAACAGAAAGTAGCGTTCACAACAACTGACGTCATGCCATATTAACGTTCATATTAGCCCGCAGCCAAACCATATGCAACCTTATAACAACTACAGTTATAATGTTTATATCAAGTCAAACCATATACAATCTTTTCATGACAAGCCACACCATATGGAGCGTTTATAACAAGCCACACCATTTGTAATTCTTTTTAGCAAGCCACCCTATATGGAATCTTTTATTACAAGCCACGCCATATGTAGCGTTAATAAAAACAAGCCACAAATTATGTAAAATTTGTAACAACTACAGCCACTACAGTGTTAAAGGTTTCACGCCAAAGTAGCTGTTCAACTATTTAAACACGCACACAAACACACATAAACACAAACAATGAAGCAAATTAAACGACCTAAAAAGTCATGACAGTGTCTTTCTTCTACAAAGCATGTCCAGTACAATGTCTTCAGATTTACTGTAAAGCATGTGATACACGCATTGACTTATGTAAAGAATTACATCAAATTTAAACTGAGATTTATTGAAATGTTAAATAATAACTCCATCGGTTCGTGGGCGGTGAATGAGGGCATACGTCCTAAAATCCGTTGAAATGAAACACTGGTTACGAAATCTTTGACTGATTTTAATTCAACCTTCAACCTTGAACCCCCACCCCCCCCCCACGCACACATTACACAAGACCAAGTTGGGCTGACTGACTCCCCAACCCCACCCCACCACCACCCCCGGGGCGGGTCAGACAAGAGTCTGGAATCACGTGACATAAAGAAAGAAAAAAACTGAACAAGAGTGTGGGTGGTGATATTGCTTTATTCTCCATCGATCTGGACTGGTCGAGGTAGGTGGCCGACGTTGCTCAACGCCACACTCAACTTACCAGTGTCCGTGATGACAAGCTGATTTAAAATAAAAAAAAATACAACAAAGTTACTTTAAAAAAAAAAAAAGTCATCGTAGTTATGGCGCAGGAATTAGAGATTGCACTTAAAGTCTTAGTGAGTTGTCTGGCTGGTTCGTGGTTGCTCCTAGTGAGTTGTCTGGCTGGCTCGTGGTTGCTCCTAGTGAGTCGTGTGGCTGGCTCGTGGTTGCTCCTAGTGAGTCGTGTGGCTGGTTCGTGGTTGCTCCTAGTGAGTCGTGTGGCTGGTTCGTGGTTGCTCCTACTGAGTCGTGTGGCTGGTTCGTGGTTGCTCCTAGTGAGTCGTGTGGCTGGTTCGTGGTTGCGTTGAAATTAGGGTGTTTTGAAATAATGCTGCTTTTGGGGATTTCTTTTATCAAGAGAAAGAGAAATACTCAATTCCGGGAGGGTCAAGGTTAACTTATTTTACGGGATTGGTTCAGGGTGGGGGGACAGTGGGGTTTAATCGGGTTCAAAAAGGGGGATTCCCTTAGTAGGGTTTTAATCAGAGATTTCCTTAGTAGGTTTTAATCAGGTTCCAATGGAGATTTCCTCCCTAGATGAAGAGTCTTAATCCACACACCAACCATAACGTGACGAAGTGTCTTCATTGACACACCAACCATAACGTGACGAAGTGTCTTCATTGACTCACCAACCATAACGTGACGAAGTGTCTTCATTGGCATACCAACAATAACGTGACGAAGTGTCTTCATTGACACACCAACCATAACGTGACGAAGTGTCTTCATTGGCACACCAACCATAATGACTGACGCACTGAAAATAATCTTGAAACTCTCATTGTCCATATTTTCCTGATCGTGTCCGTGACCCTTATCGTAGGTCCCGTCACACCTAGATAGCTGTCCTAGTAGCTGTCACTGAGGAACTCTTCAGCCAGCGGAGAGCCTGTTTATCATCTTCAAATCCGCTTGTCAAATGACTATTTCTGTGGATTCGATTTATAATGTGAAATAAATGTAAGAGACTTTCTTCAAGTTTATATTTTAAACCGATTCTCTAATCAGGTGCATTCGTGCTGTAACGTCAGCCTATCATTCAGAATTCTTTTCTGATTTTTAATTTGTTAAGTCATTGTCCTCTATATCTGTTTAAAAAGCTTGTGTTTCGACTTCTTAATTACTTGAACATTTTGTGCCAGGTCACTGATTGTATTACCTTTGACCCAAAGCCTCAGCCTCATCACTGATTGTATTACCCTTGACCCAAAGCCTCAGCCTCGTCACTGATTGTATTACCCTTGACCAGAAGCCTAGGGTTCAAGGTATTCTGGTAAACTTTGATAAAATGTAAAAACAACTTCCAAACGTGTTGAAGAGTCAAAAAGTTGAAAAATCGTTGAATGATTGAAAGAAAGTAATACAAAGTAGGATTGATCTAAAGGACACTATTATCCAATGAGTCATCTGTAGTATGGGGTAATAAGCCAGTCAGTGGTGTCTGTGATCTGTAGTATGGGGTAATAAGCCAGTCAGTGGTGTCTGTGATCTGTAGTATGGGGCTAATAAGCCAGCCAGTGGTGTCTGTGATCTGTAGTATGGGGCTAATAAGCCAGTCAGTGGTGTCTGTGATCTGTAGTATGGGGATAATGAGCTAGTCAGTGGTGTCTGTGATCTGTAGTATGGGGCTAATAAGCCAGTCAGTGGTGTCTGTGATCTGTAGTATGGGGATAATAAGGCAGTCGGTGGTGTCTGTGATCTGTAGTATGGGGATAATAAGGCAGTCGGTGGTGTCTGTGATCTGTAGTATGGGGCTAATAAGCCAGTCAGTGGTGTCTAGAAGTATTACTTTATATTAGTTTTTGTTTAAAGACAACTCTAATGTTTAAATTCATGTTAATTTGTAATCAGTAATATCAACATTAATTCCACCACTCGTGAAAGTTGACGATAGGGTTGTCCATCTCTGCATCAATCGTTAAGTCCTCGACTGAGATTGAAAGTAGGCGTAAGTGTCGGTTGGCTATAGGGTTGTCCATCTCTGCATCAATCGTTAAGTCCTTGACTGAGATTGAACGTAGGCGTAAGCGTAGAACATTTCACAAATGGGATTTTCGTGTGACGTGGTAGAAGCTTTAGATCCTATAGTATATCTGTGTCTAAAAATAGCTTGTAAATCTCCACTGCATTGCCCCCACCCCCTGCCCATGTGAGCAGCTCTGTAATCAATCAATGTCATCGAAATGCCCCCCAAATCGGCATCCAATTTAATGCCCGATTAAAACTTGACCGTGAAATCGAGGAGCAGACGTCTAGATAGAAACGGGACTTCAAAGAAAAAATCTGGGACTGGCTATTAAGCCAAAGTGCATTACCTTCCACTTGTAACGTCGGCTTGGGCGTTCACCAGATGTCCAATCAAGCGGACGCCCGCACTGAGGTTCGCCCGCACTGAGGTCCGCCCGCTTTGGCAATGTTTATAATCGTGGAACTTGTTCCCTAGGAGTTGTGTTTTGGATTTACTTTGGACTCCATTTTTTTAAAAAAACAGCAACATTTCATCTATGTCAATTGCTTGGCTACCGAATCAATGCACCTGTATTAGTAGTAGTGGATCTGTCACTAATTTTGGTAAAGGATCTGTTACTAATTTGGGTAGTGGATCTGTCACTACTTTGGGTAGTGGATCTGTCACTACTTTGGGTAGTGGAATGTCACTACTTTGGGTAGTGGATCTGTCACTACTTTGGGTAGTGGAATGTCACTACTTTGGGTTGTGGATCTGTCACTACTTCGCGTAGTGTACCTGTCAACCTTTGGGTAGTCGATCTGTCACTACTTTGGGTAGTGGATCTGTTACTAATTTGGGTAGTGGATCTGTCACTACTTTGGGTAGTGGATCTGTCACTATTTTGAGTAGTGGATTTGTCACTACTTTGGGTAGTGGATCTGTCACTACTTTTTTTGTTTTATTTTTTAAATCACGTTACAAAGCATTATATAACACAAATTAACCTCTTTAATTTTTTTATTCTTAAAGTTATACAGTTTGGAGATTTTGTAATCCCAATTTGACAGTTTTTACATTTGATCACGTGCTGATCTTCGGGCTCATTTAACGAGTATATCGCCATAGCTTGGCTTTGAGGATGTTTTGTATCCTACAAAAATAATATTTAAAAAAAAAAAATAGTTTAAAAAAAAATATTTATTAAAACAGTTGTCAATTTTTCAGTTTGTACTAAGACAACTCGTAATTTAGCTGAACTAGATGATCATCGTCTGTACTCTAAACTACATTAACAGACAGCATTTTAATTAAAAGCCATCTTCCTGATGTTAAACTACTTCAACACACAGCCAGTGTTTCAGAAGAGGCGTGGAAATTAACGACACTATTTTGAGCTCCCAAAGAAAAAAACAACACATTTTTAAAAAATGAAATAAAATGTCAGGGTTCATTTAAAGCAACATAATGTCGCGTCGACCTCATTACGATTCACGTGTCGATTAAGAGCAGATTAAGAAAAGAAACACAATCGTCAATTCACGATAGTAATTAACTTCGTTAAAAACTCCAAGACGCTTTCTATGACATTTAAAGGCCAAGGGGCGTGACATTAAGGGGGCACAGGGTGAAACATTTGATGTTTAAATATGTCGCTGATGGAGTGTTGTGGGCAGAAGGCGTCCTCAATATTTAGACCCACCCTACCTCCCGCCCACACCCCAAATTAATAGAATGTTGGGTGACCGGAGTTAAGTTGACTGTAACTCACTTGTCAACCAACATCATGACATTCATCATCAGCCGAGATCTGTAAAAAAATAATTATCTCTGACTTATCTTGGAAGAATTGTCCTTCGCTGTACATTAGGTACACTGCATGAAATTATTTATTACAAAAAGAAGTGTTACGTTTTTCCTGTGCAAGGACATCCCTGTATTTAAATCCCCCCTTCCCCCCCCCCCCACCCCAACGTCCAAAAGTACAGATTCTGTGTATTCGATGATCCCTAGGGAAATACAACTCTGACCACGAAATCACATCTTGTTGCTAGGTAATAAAGGGTGGGCCCGAAAACTTCCGGTATGCCCCGGAGACCTACAATGGAAATATAGCGTGAGTAAAGCTGATTCTGATAGTGTGGTAACTTGCGGTCAGGGCTATTGAAGACGTGACCGTCCATGATCACATACACACACGAAGACAGTCAAACGGAATTGTGACCGTCCATGCAGGGCCGTCTTAAGAAAATAGGAGGCCCTATGCAGAGCAATGCAACACAACACCCAGGGTCGTGAGAAGGGGGAAGAAAGGGAGTACTCATCCCATGCTCAGACACTGAAGGGGGCCGCAAACAGTTGTTGCACCCCTTCAACTCACCAAGAGGAATAAAATTGTAAAATAAGTATAAAAATTCAATACAGTTTAAAATAGATTAAATGAACTTATTGATACAAAAACCAAATCATTCCAATTCAAAAATAGTTTTAAAACATTATCAGAAATAAATTATAATTAATGGCAGATGATGATACATTATTAGGTTCTCCATTTTATTACTTAGTCCTTCTGCCTCACGCCTCGTATTCACCTCCTTACTTAGTCCTTCTGCCTCACCCCTCGTATTCACCTCCTTACTTAGTCCTTCTGCCTCACCCCTCGTATTCACCTCCTTACTTAGTCCTTCTGCCTCACCCCTCGTATTCACCTCCTTACTTAGTCCTTCTGCCTCACGCCACGTATTCACTTCCTTACTTAGTCCTTCTGCCTCACGCCTCGTATTCACTTCCTTACTTAGTCCTTCTGCATCACGCCTCGTATTCACCTCCTTACTTAGTCCTTCTGCCTCACCCCTCGTATTCACCTCCTTACTTAGTCCTTCTGCCTCACGCCTCGTATTCCCTTCCTTACTTAGTCCTTCTGCATCACGCCTCGTATTCACCTCCTTACTTAGTCCTTCTGCCTCACGCCTCGTATTCACTTCATTACTTAGTCCTTCTGCCTCACGCCTCGTATTCACTTCATTACTTAGTCCTTCTGCCTCACGCCTCATATTCACCCCCTGACTTAGTCCTTCTGCCTCACGCCTCGTATTCACCTCCTTACTTAATCATTCTGCCTCGCACCACGTATTCACCTCCTTACTTAGTCCGTCTGCCTCACGCCTCGTGACCACTTCCTGGTCAGTGTCAGCTGATACAGAGTCCAGAGCGTCTTGAATTTTTTTCGAAAACTTCATGACAAATATTACGCACCAAACGTAATTGTGTTTAAAAAATCATTTACCTAGTTATCGGGAATTATATTTTGCGCGCTTTTCGGAAATGGAAGCAGTCACACCAAAAGCAAAATATAGAAAGGGATGTTTGAGATATTCCATTGTAGAACAACTATTGGCGTATTTCAGCATCCACTTTAACTTACGACGGCGCGACATTAAAAACTAACTTAGGGCTTCACTGTGGCGTACAAAATGTAATAAATAAAGGTTTTCTTGAAAAAAGAGAAACCCATTTGATATGTTTTACAGAAACGTAGAGCAAGGAACGAAATGTGACAATGACAGCTTGACTTCCACACTCAACAACTGTCCCAATGGACTACGATGAGTCGATTGTTTTGTCACGTGCTAAGCGTAAGTACGAGTAAGACTTCCGGTAGGCCGTCTGCAACACACTAGTCGCTCACAGATTTTTCTTCAAACAACTTTCTTCCTTTAATCATAACTGAATTATAATCATTGTCACATTTAATGAATGTCATTTAAAGAAACGCGTGTATTCAAGAATATTTTGAAAAGTAAAATTTTTAATTAACACTGGGGGGAAGCGCTGATGGAGACAAACTTTGTGCTTTAAAATTAATGATAATAATGTCAATGGCTGATCAGCTGTTATCTGTTGTTATGTGTTGTTATGTGTAGCAGAAAGCCTACCAATGGCTGGTACGTAACACGTGACAAAACAAGGAAGTGACTCATCGTAGTCCATTTGTAATCACGCCCGCCATCATCGTCATGTGCCATGTAACCGATTGCAGCCCAGATATGTCATCTGACCAAATTGACTGACCATTGCACACCGCTTCGAATGCTCCCCAAACTGACCCTTTCTTCTTTAAGAATAGTCATGTCATGAATAACTGTTGACCCGCAAAGTGTTAAAAAGTGTTTTCAAAATGTATAAGTTAAAAACTGAAAGCTGTGTCACTTATTGCTTTAGGGGCTTTTAGCTACTGGATTTGATTACATGGTAAGTACAAATACATGAGTATTATTTGGTCTGGAGCAATATATAAGTATTACATGACATGGTCAAATAGATGAGTATTAATTTATTTGGAAAGATAGAGGATTATTACTTGGTCTGGGACCAAAATATGGGTATTACATGACATGGTCAAATAGATGAGTATAAATTTGTTTGGATAAATAGATGAATATGACCTGGTTTGGACATAAAGATGACTATTGCTGGGCAAGGACGAATAGATGAGATTCCACGGCACCATCTGATAGTAGGCACTATCATACACACTCCATTATGACGTACGCAACAATATTACAGAAACGATTATTCTCTTGTGTTCACTTCCGCTCAACTACTCCACCGGCGAATAGGCGCTGTTCTACATCTTTTCCGACGACGACTTCCGGCTGCGTAATGGGTCGAAATCTATGCGCGACCTTTGGCGGCCTAATAAATATTCATGAGCCGACATTCTGTGCGTCACAATGAATATTCATGATTGCGTTACTCAACCGGTCTACATGATTTCAGCACTAGAGTCTTCCCTTGCCTACACTGGTTTTACTTTTTTACAGCAGCCACAATTAATGTCTTAATTACCCTTATATTAACAGAACAGTTGTCACTACAATGAATCATACGTGCTTGAAACTTATATCACATTAAAATCACATAACATTCATGTACTGTTTGCATAGTCCGAAAACAATTAAATTAGATATCATTGACAGGATACATTCAAAAAAGGTCTCATGGATTCCGATTCACAAGTACATACTTTGAGATTGTGTTGTTACCCAGCAGTGGCGTAGCTAGGGCTAGCCCCCACCCGGGGCGGGCCGACATTTTTGCCGCCCCTTTTCACGAAAAGCTTTCTTGTTGGCTGATACGCCCGCGTCCATATAAACAAAAAGTGCCCCTCCCCCCCTGGTTGGAACGCCCCTGCGCACCCCATTCTTACGCTACTGTAAACCATAATTCATTATATACCTTTATTTTGGTATTGTAGATTATGCATGTATATTTGTATATAATATAACTTGGAAACATCTGTTATTGAAATAAAACTCTAAATCTTTAAGGAGTCGTTTGAAGCACACACTAACCAGTGCGGACGTAATGGTATTGAATGTCCCAACATGGTCTGCCCAAAAACGTAAGTCCACCTCTATGCACAAATGTCACTGGAAGCAGCCAGAAGACGGTCAACTCATTATTTTAAAGAAAAACGTTACACTTCCGGAACTAATTTCTAACAACGTTGCAGAATTCTTTCCCTTTTGACATGGCGCTCTCATCCTTCCCCCTCCCCTCCTTTGTCCAATATGTCTGGAGGTTTCGTTGGCGAGGAACATTCTCATTTTTTTATAACGTCATTTCTTATTAGAAAATCCTTTAATTTCCCCAAATGAAACGAAATCTTGGGGTTGTGCCAATTTTATTTCCGGCCTGCCAAACTCACTGTTCTGTAAACTGTCATCTAGCTGACCCGGGAGGCGCGGGGGGGGGGGGGGGGGGGGGGGGGGGGAGAATGGGCTAATGTCAAAGACCATGCCCGTTTATTTCCGTTACAATTTCTGTTAGGTCAAACAAAAAGACCATTATCTGTAGTTAGATCTGTGAGGCGAAAAAAGACTCCCCAAAAAAATGAAAGCCAATACTAAATAAAATGTCGTGACCGTGTTTATATCTTTTTTTTCCCGTAAACATTATCAATTTATCTTATTATCTATATATATGTTTTTTTTAAAATAATGAAGATATCTCAGAGAGTGAGACATCTCATTCCATCTCGGTGTGATATGAGAAGGACTGGTCTCAGAGAGACATCTCATTCCATCTCAGGGTGATATGGGAAGGACTGGTCTCAGAGAGACATCTCATTCCATCTCAGGGTGATATGTGAAGGTCTGGTCTCAGAGAGACATCTCATTCCATCTCAGGGTGATATGGGAAGGACTGGTCTCAGAGAGACATCTCATTCCATCTCAGGGTGATATGTGAAGGTCTGGTCTCAGAGAGACATCTCTTTCCATCTCAGGGTGATATGAGAAGGACTGAGTTCAGGTTGAGGCACTATGAGATTATACAAATCAAGGAAACAGTCTAGGGCTAGGCTCACAGCAGTACCCCAGTCTAGGGCTAGGCTCACTGCGCTTCACATAAAAATGAGCAATTACAGAAACGTATACATTTAAAAACAACAATTGGTGAAAAGCTGGACCTCACCCACCCAAGTTCTATCTACCCCTGGCCAGCCATGGACAGCACCCAGCAGACGAGCGTCATTTATCAGTCAGAGGGGGGTGAGAATGAGTCGGTATAGTACAATATGAAGAGAGGGGCCTTGAGGGCAGTTGTGAAGGCTGTGATTGTCGTTATATTGCGGATGTGTAATGGGAGAGAATTCCTTTGTTTTGGGGCACATAAAGAGAAAGATCGTTCACCATATGTTTTAGTGCGTGTCCTGGAAACAGAAAGAATACGCGAGTCTGCGGTGGGATGATTAGCTCGTTATCTATTAAGATCCTTTCCATTTATTAATAGACAATAACAACTAAGCAATGATTTATTTTTTAAAATATTTTTTTTAGAAACTACCTTTGCATACTTTAATTAAGTTCATTAATATATTTTTTAATTTCCCGTGAAGAGGGATGTGGATCAAAGTTTTTTCCTCGGGAAAGGTGACAAAGATTTATCAGACAGGAAATCATGTTGAATTGCGTGCAGTAGTGTCTATAGCAATCAGACAATTTGGGTTAGAGCTTAAAACGAAACGTAATGCTTAACATGAAACAAAAATAATGTACAATACATAATAAAATTGAGTTCAAATGTTATTATAACGAGATGAGCACTGCGTAGATAAGGTTATTAAAGATTGGGGCTTTGAATTAGATGTCATGGAAAGAAAACTGAAGGTAAGATGGCTGTTGATTGCTCTAGGCCAGGGGTGGGCAAACTTTCTTTGCGGAGGGCCACATTGACAAATGTAAAGCTATTCACGGGACCGCATGTATATTATGTCCAATTTTTACATGTTGATAAACATTTCTCTATATTAAAATGCGGTAAATTCGCATTTTAGCATTACACAACCAAAGTCATGGACTGTTTAAAAGAATAGAAAATTAGAAAGAAATTTGATAAAAAATGTTAAAACAATCACAAATACATGAAATTCTGGGGTAGCGATGGGGAGAGTGTGAGCCAGCGGATCTCAACACTCCCACTTTTTAAAACATTTCTATATGCCTTCGAGGGCCGCATAATATCAGTTGCCGGTCCACATGCGGCCCGCAGGCCGTAGTTTGCCCACCTCTGCTCAAGGCAAATAATGGGCGAGGCAAATTTAGAATGGTAAGTCAACATGTTAAGTCGTGTTACATTTCATTCTATGTCAGCTAATTCAAACAGTATATCAATCATTCTCCCATTAGAGATAGATCCCCCAATTGATATTACGATGCAAACCCCACCCCCCTTTTTTTTTTACGTTACAGTGATGGCTACTCCTTTATGTCACAGTTACCCCCACCCCCTTTAAAACACATGCATGTTTACCCCCTCCTCACCAACATTTCATTCGACTGTTATCATCCTCCAGACCTTTTATCACCGACTTACAAACTCACTGATCCCATTGAGACACAGGGGACACCCTGACACGCCCGTCCATTACCTGAGGACACAATGATTACTCACACTCGCTAAATAAGGGGTGTAATCTCAGTTGCGCATATCCCCGTTTTCTGATTTGCTCCCCCCTGAGCAATGACCATTGAAGATCTCCTATTATTTATTCATACCCTTTTTAGCCTTATATATATATCTATCCATCTATCTCTATATATATGCAAGATAAGCCAGACTTCTTGCTGGGAGCAAATCAAGAGTCACTGACTCTCAGACGTTTTGATGATACTTAAACTCTGAATGATATGAATCTCCTTTTGAGTTAGCCAAAGATAAACATTATTTTTTTTTTAAAAAAAGAAAGATTTATTGCTGAAAAATTGTCACTGTATAAAATATGTTTCTTTTCTTTTGACAACACATGAATGAGATGTCTTATACTTATAGTGAACACTTGTCGACATCTCTCTTAAAACATGGAATGTTAACTCGCTAACTGACTCAACTTGTCCACCCGTCAGTTTTGCTTTGTGTCACAATGTTAAGTTCTAGTAATACATTGTTCAATGTCCACTTTTTGTCTATTTAAACAACTTATTGAACTGTTTATCTCCAACACAACTTTAAGCCTTTACTTCGTTCTCGAAACACGCGTCCCTTCTAGCAGGGTCGGAGACCTAGAAAACGATATGGGACCGAGCCCCTACCCCCTCCCCAAATTTAATTATTACTTAACATAATAATAATAATTACAATAATCATAATATTAATGTAAAGGAGCGCCGTCAACCCTGACCCTGACCCTGGCCCTGACCCTGACCCTGGCCCTGACCCTGGCCCTGACCCTGACCATGACACTGACCCTGACCCTGACCCCGGACCTGACCCTGACCCTTACCCTAGCCCTGGCCTTGACCCTAGCCCTGGTCCTGACCCTGACCCTGGCCCTGACCCGGACCCTGGCCCTGACCCCAACCCTGGACCTAGCCCTAGCCCTGACCCTAGCCCTGACTGACCCTGACCCCAGCCCTGGCCCTGATCCTGGTCCTGGCCCTGACCCTGGCCCTGACCCCAGTCCTGGCCCTGACTTCTCAGGACATTTTTTTTAAAAATTACCCATATCCAATTTTATCATTTATGGGATTGTAGCAGCTCATTTTTGGTATGGGAACGATTTTTATCAAACTTACTGCATGTTAAACCTAATAGACTAAAGATATATTCAAACCCAAATACGTCGCAAATACAAAGCTCATAGAGCTACAAAATTAATCGCCACACCAAAACAGGCACCCATTGAACAAATCATGTGTCCTTCAGCTTCCTCTGTAAAAACCGGAAAAACTGATTTTAAGGAGTTCGAAGTGGGGGGTTGGGGCTGAAAATTTGTTAGAATGTGTTGTCATCGGCAACGAGCCTGTATGCCAGGTTTCAGTTCGATCTGATGACGGGAAGTGGGTCAATTAGTCGTCCGAAGACTTTGCCACAAACAGACGAAAAAAGGCAAGTTAGTATAAAGGATTTCGTTTGAAAAACCCGCTTATGAATTTTTTCTACAATTCTTAGTTACATCTGAAACTCACCCAAATATCTCATACTATATCTAACCCAATATTTCACCTCACCAACAAACCCAAGCTTATCACCCAATATCCCAACCAATATCTCACCTCACCAATAAATGCATGTAACTTCCCCTATATTCCACCTCACCAACAAATCCATGCAACTTGCCCCTATATTCCATCTCAACAACAAATCCATGCAACTTCCCCTATGTCCCACCTCACCAACAAATCCATGCAACTCCCCCTATGTCCCACCTCACCAACAAATCCACGCAACTCCCCCTATGTCCCACCTCACCAACAAATCCATGCAACTCCCCCTATGTCCCACTTCACCAACAAATCCATGCAACTCCCCCTATATCCCACCTCACCAACAAATCCATGCAACTCCCCCTATGTCCCACCTCACTAACAAATCCATGCAACTCCCCCTATGTCCCACCTCACCAACAAATCCATGCAACTCCCCCTATGTCCCACCTCACCAACAAATCCATGCAACTCCCCCTATGTCCCACCTCACCAACAAACCTATGTTTCTCACCCAGTATCCCACCTCACCAACAAACCTATGTTTCTCACCCAGTATCCCACCTCACCAACAAACCTATGTTTCTCACCCAGTATCCCAGCTCACTCACAAAGCTGTCCATTTTGACACGCCGTGTGATCAGTGTCCCAGCTCACTCACAAAGCTGTCCATTTTGACACGCCGTGTGATCAGTGTCCCAGCTCACTCACAAAGCTGTCCATTTTGACACGCCGTGTGATCAGTGTCCCAGCTCACTCACAAAGCTGTCCATTTTGACACGCCGTGTGATCAGTGTCCCAGCTCACTCACAAAGCTGTCCATTTTGACACGCCGTGTGATCAGTGTCCCAGCTCACTCACAAAGCTGTCCATTTTGACACGCCGTGTGATCAGTGTCCCAGCTCACTCACAAAGCTGTCCATTTTGACACGCCGTGTGATCAGTGTCCCAGCTCACTCACAAAGCTGTCCATTTTGACACGCCGTGTGATCAGTGTCCCAGCTCACTCACAAAGCTGTCCATTTTGACACGCCGTGTGATCAGTGTCCCAGCTCACTCACAAAGCTGTCCATTTTGACACGCCGTGTGATCAGTGTCCCAGCTCACTCACAAAACTGTCCATTTTGACACGCCGTGTGATCAGTGTCCCAGCTCACTCACAAAGCTGTCCATTTTGACACGCCGTGTGATCAGTGTCCCAGCTCACTCACAAAGCTGTCCATTTTGACACGCCGTGTGATCAGTGTCCCAGCTCACTCACAAAGCTGTCCATTTTGACACGCCGTGTGATCAGTGTCCCGTATTTGAGTAAATCTCTACAGGTCCACGCTTTAAATCAGGTGGATACAATCACCTGATGATCACGTGATAACCCTGTGCTAAAAGCCATTTTCTGTCAAATATGAACATGATAAACCATCAAGATAGATGGTCATTAAAATATTATTTATTGGCTTTGAATTGTCTAGACGGCACGGAGTTCTGTGTAGATTGTAGTGAAGTGTAGGCTCGTTCATTGGGCATCAGTTTTATAAAGATAGTGTGTGAAATGAAACAGTTCGTTTATAAAGATAGTGTGTGAAATGAAGAAGTTCGTTGAATAGATTGTAGTAAAGTGTAGGCTCGTTCATTAGGCATCAGTTTTTATAAAGATAGTGTGTGAAATGAAGAAGTTCGTTGAATAGATCGTAGTGGGGTGTAGGCTCGTTCATTGGGCACCAGTTATAAAGATAGTGTGTGAAACGAAGCAGTTCGTTGAATAGATTGTAGTGGAGTGTCGGCTCGTTCATTGGGCATCAGTTATAAAGATAGTGGGTGAAATGAAGAAGTTCGTTGTGTGAAATGAAGAAGTTCGTTGTGTGAAATGAAGCAATCCGTTGAATTTGAAGCGATGAGTGTCTGAACGTTTGGTTTTAAATGAATACTCAAACTCGACATGAGGTCATACTATGGATTTCTGGATTCGAAGTAAATTCAGATTTTTAACCGATGGTCTAAAATGTTGACATGTACCTGACTATTTACACAATTTATATTCTAGTGTTATTGAATTGCTAAACGTCAATCGAGAGCTTCAAAACTGTCCTAGCATCCGCTAGCAGCTGTTAAAATACCAGCATCGCATCCCCAACTGTTGCGCATATGCCAGTACATGAATTCAGCAACGTGACCTTCCAGAACCAGAACTAACCGAAGCAATCACTTTGTATGAAAAGTTTAAACATTTGAAATAAATCTAATTAAAAGTATGTTTATTTAGAAGATTTAGAAAGGGGGAAAAAAGTTAAATCTTAAGCGAAATCTAAAAAAAAATTCCTTTCAATATTTCAATGCCTCTTAAATTGGAAAGAAGAATTAAGCTTCCACATAACACTGAGTGTTTTTTTCATAACATTGTTTTGAGCTGCTGCGCAATACACCTACTCATAGTACTTTGGCAATTTTTATTGTAGCGCCTCGTTTTAGTATTTACCGACACGCCGACATTTATTCATTTACAAATAAGACCTAATCACAAACACGCCTAAACTTACCAATGCTCCCAATTTCCGACAGTTACCAAATCCGCCACATTTACCAATACTCTCACATTTACCAAAACCCTCACATATACAAATACTCTGACATATACAAGTGCCCTCATATTTACCAGTATGCTCACATTTTTCCGATATCCGTACTTTACCATTATGCCTACATTTACCGATACAACTACATGTAAATATACGCCTGGATTTATCAGCCCTCATTAAATAATGCGCACACATTTACCGATACGTCCATATTTACCAATACGATTACTGTTACCAAACGTCCACATTTACCAACACCTCACCTTTACTCATAGGTGCACATTTACCACTACGGCCATTTTAACAATACGCCCATATTTACCAGTGAGCTTACATTTACCAACACATGTAAACCTACCTTTATAAACACGCCCACCTTAAGCGTCAGTTCACACGATCAAATTTCGCTTCAAATTGTTGTATAAACGCACCATTTTGTGCGTGGTTTCATTTTGGGGGAATTTGATCAAATAGTAATTTGAAAGTTGTGACAAGGCTTAATACACGAATTGCATCAAATGTCTGAAGGAAAATTTGATCGTGTGAACTGACGCTATGTGTCAGTTCACACGATCAAATTTCGCGTCAAATTGTTGTATGAACGCACTATTTTGTACGTGGTTTCTTTTTTTGGGGAGAATTTGATCAAATAGTAATTTGAAAGTTGTGACAAGGCTTCATACACGAATTGCATCAAATGCTTGAAGGAAAATTTGATCGTGTGAACCGACCCTAAACATACTCCACATTTACCAAAACTCACACATATATCCCTACGCCAACGTTTGGTAAGAGGCTGGCATACTACACTGTTAAACGAATCAAAATAAAACGATCACAAACAAAAAAATAGTGCACACATTTACGTAAACATAATATTGATCGCCCTAACAACCCTTTCTTTTTGAATCTCAACATAGCCATACGTGGAGTCGACCAAACGGTAGTCCCAGTGCCTCATCATTAATTGATCAAGTCAAGTAGAACCAATTACCGAGAGCCATTATTGTGAACCCAACATGACCCCCACATTTCCTTTAACCAAAAAACAGAGAGCTATTATTGTGAACCCGAAATGACCCCCACATTTCCATTAACCAAAAAACAGAGAGCCATTATTGTGAACCCGAAATGACCCCCACATTTCCATTAACCAAAAAACCGAGAGCCATTATTGTGAACCCGAAATGACCCACACATTTCCCCAAATGGAGCTTTAAATAAAAATCATTCTAAATAAAATCGATTCCCCTTACAGGACGAAATTGGAAAATATCTCCCATGTTGCCCTTATTAAGGAAACACAGTTTTCTTTCCTGGCAAGTTCCACAAATATGTTAACAATTTAGGTTAAAAGGGAGATAACCTTGAATCAAATGTTATTTTCCCTTTTTTTTAAACGAATTCTTAAGTTTTATATGTGATAAAGAAAAACTTATGAGACTTGTACACAAGAAAGTTTTCCCACTCATTTTTTCTGTTGATCCTTGATCGAGCGGAGATCCCTAAACACCAGCAAATGTGTCAGTCAATTGTAGGCGTGGGTTCAAATCCCACTTGTGACATTACATTTTTAAATAATAATAATAATAATAAAGATCTGTGAGGACCTCAGTTAATATAACAAAATTTGGACGGGCATCAGGCAATGTCTGGCTTTATCGTCATAGTTTTTGCACGCTTTCATTTAGCTTGCCATTTTGTCTGCTTGACTAAGTCAAATCTTGCATCTCAATTTTGACCCACTTTCTGGTGTCCGATTGAGCTGAAACAAAGAACACCGAGTTCATGAACGTCCATGCTTTTTTTTTACGTCATAGGACCGTAACAACTGTGAAGTTTTGGGGAACATTTATTTCATACATTTTTAGTACATTTTTGGAAAGCGTGTCTTTTCTACAAAAACGTGGACGTGGGTGGCAAAAAGCTTTGCTCGCCATAGGTTGCACTACCCGAGCTACGCCACTGACATTAGCATGCGTAAATCTTATTTTTAGAAAAAAACAACTAAAAACAAACAGAGAATAAAATGTTAAAATCAAATTAAGAGCTACAACGATTTAAAAATACCTGACAAAGAACTTCCCACCCTTTCCCATTTTAGCCTCAACCAGGCATCACTAAAGTCGGCTTTAATAAGTATTTCCATATGCTGCTGAGCTCAGCCTTAGGCGTCGCTCTAGGAATTAAAAAGTTGGTATAAAAAAAAAAAAGAAGAAAAGTGTGTGTGGGGAGGGGTATAGAAAAAAATTACCGGCACTGGCAGTCACGGCTGTCACTAACATTCTATACTTAAAAGCTAAGTACTTTTACCACTAACCGAAAGTTCAGATTGGTCAACGGTTTGTAATATAAAATAATTTTTTTAAAGTTAAACCCGCCCGTCATTGACTAACTGCTAGAAAATCTAGCTCATTAATGAGGCTAACAACTCTTGCATTCCAGCTTGGGTGACCCACACACTGCTCTCCAATAGTAACATGAAGACACAAAAATAAAAAAGCGATATTGAAATAAATTTAATTAAAATGTACATGTTTTATATACAAGCATTGTGAACAGTGGCGTAGCTAGGGTTGGTAACTCCCGGTGCGGTAAACTCGTGGTGTCAATCTTTCCCCCCCCCCCCCCGACTTCCACGACGGATTTCTTCTTGTTAAATAGTCCACAGAAAACAATGACAAGAAAAAACAACAAATTAATTGAAGGTCAGGGGGTAGATGTATTTAAGTACTGTGACATGCACTTGGAATCGCCCATTGGTATCAAAGGATCGCTTTATTTGTCAGAATTTAGATAAATATAGCTTCCTGTCACTTACAAAAGTTACCAAACACTTCATTCGACGTTGAATCATGGTCAAAGCGGTGTGTTTCTGACCTAATAATAAGGTAACTTAATTGCTGACGCATCAACCTTGAACTTTTAACAAAGTACGCATTTTGATTGTTTGCATGTGTGGAAAATGTACGTGTCGTTGGTTATCCTTTTATGAATTTCGGTTAGCCTGAGCTATGTGTGCTCTGTCAATATGCAATTTTTCAATTTGGTATCACCCCCTGAGATAGTGTCACCCAGTGCGGTCCGCCCCCCCCCATCTAGCTACGCCGCTGATTGTGAAACATGTGTGCAGATAAACCTAATTTTATTGTAGCTTTTTAAAGTTTTAAGCATTTCTAAATGTTTGACACTTGTTAGGCATAAAGTTACTTGCACCACTTCAACTTTTAGCCTTTATATCGCTATATTGAACATGTTCAGCATTTTAGATCGCCAAATATGTTCAGACTTTAGATCGCCAAATATGTTCAGACTTTAGATCGCTAAATATGTTCAGACTTTAGATCGCCAAATATGTTCAGACTTAAGATCGCCAAATATGTTCAGACTTTAGATCGCCAAATATGTGCAGACTTTAGATCGCTAAATATGTTCAGTCTTTAGATCGCCAAATATGTTCAGACTTTATAGATAGCCAAATATGTTCAGACTTTAGATCGCCAAATATGTTCAGACTTAAGATCGCCAAATATGTTCATTTGCTGGGGCAGAAGCGAAATAACCAAAAGATAATTGTCCAGCTGCACGCCAATCTTCCAACATTTAATAAATGATTTCTCCCTTGATTTAAGCTCACACGAGAGCACACAGGGATGCGACTTTTCCTTCCAACTTCGCAGTTATCCTTCCTACGCCCGAGTCTCACAGATGTGTCGTGACATATCATATTGCGGTCATCAAGGTAAAAGCCATTTACTCTGCTATTTGCGACAAGTCCTAACTTGTATTTATGTCGCTTCAACCAGGGAGAGCCTGTTGTTGTGGTGTTGTGACGTATCGATTGAGACACAGAAGAGTGCTGTCAGCACATTGTCCGGCCATTAAGTAGACTTAAACTAACATAAAAAAAACAACCTAAAAAAACAAACTAAAAACAACCATTTCAAAATATTAGTTGCCAGCCAGCTATCCCATGCACAAAAATAACATTAAAAAAATAATTTTAAAATTAAATTGAATGAATTCAAATGGCGTTAATGTATGTCACAGGGATTATTAATAACAGCAACAGTTTGGAACGGGTCAGTGTTTTAGCTTTCTGTTCCAAGCGACTCAAGAGATTTTTTTTTTATTTGTGCATTTCAAATTGAACAGCACTTCTAAGTTCAGATGATTGAAAGACTTTGTTCTTTCTCTTTGTAATGTTAAAATACAGAAGGAGACAAAAGTAACAGTGATGAAAACTGCCGCATCTTGAACGAGAGTGTGCGTTTGTCAATGACGCATTTCGACCACAGACTGCCACGTATTCCTAGTACTGAAAACTTGCCCTTATAGTTCGTTAATGGGAATTGAAGATAAGATTATTTTTGGATCCAAATAAATTGAAATGTTTTTATTACTTTGAAATTATAAATTTTCAGCACATAAATAAATACATATTAACCAAGTAAACAATTTTACAGTTACAGCAATTAAAAAACAAGATACCTAAAGTATTTCTATAATTCGCAGCATTAAATTACTCCTTTAGTGACAAAAATGACTTAATTATAGTGATCATTTAGATTTGGTAACCGGTGTGTGGAACACGCTGGTAAATTTATTTATTTCGGTACTAACTTTAAGAGAAAGAATTCACCCTGATCGAGCTGATCTTAGGTATACGTGATGAAGATATCCAGAGTATTTGTTGGTTAACAACATCACTGTGTCTTCAAATACGTCCTCAGTTGAGTTTGTTTAGTTTGTGTGATGTTAGTTGTCTCGATTTGTCTACAATAATCGGTGCTTGGTGTGAGACGATTAAAGCCAACACCAGCAGGTAATACTCAAGTTTAGTAGATATGGTTGCATTGGTAAACATGGTTCCATTGGTAGAATGGTTGCTTTGGTAGACAAGGTTGCTTTGGTAGACAAGGTTGCATTGGTAGACATGGTTGCATTGGTAGACATGGTTGCATTGGTAGACATGGTTGCATTGGTAAACATGGTTGCATTGGTAGCCATGGTTGCATTGGTAGACATGGTTGCATTGGTAAACATGGTTGCATTGGTAGACATGGTTGCATTGGTAAACATGGTTCATTGGTAGAACGGTTGCATTGGTAGACATGGTTGCATTGGTAGACATGCCATGGTTGCTTTGGTAGACATGGTTGCATTCGTAGAATGGTTGCATTGGTAGACATGGTTGCATTGGTAGACATGGTTGCATTGGTAAACATGGTTGCATGTGTAGACATGGTTGCATTGGTCAAATGGTTGCATTGGTAGACATGGTTGATAAAGAGTGGTCTTTTGTTGACTTCTTTTTAGTACATATTTTGGCCGTATTCATTCCATGTCAGCTTATTATTAATGGTGACACCAGGGTATTTATATATGTCTATACTCTATACTGCGATTATTTATTGTTTGAACTCGACCACAATTTATTTCGTTTTTTAAGACATTCAACTGAAGAAAATGTTCATCTCACCAACTGATAAGGCTTGTAACTACTTTGCGGTAAAGGCTTTCCCTTTCAGTTGTTAAGAGAAAGATGGTGGTATCATCAGCAAATTTAATGATTGGATTTTACGAGACTCCCCAGCAACGCCCCAGTGGTCTAGTTTTTACGTATCCTGTTAAAGTTCTAAACTGCGTAAATTTGGCTTCGAGCAAAAACGATTGACTTCATGAATTACTCGACTGCTTTAATTCACATATAATACTTATTTATCAACCCTGACAGTCTTATAATAACAAACTAATTTTAAACCGCAATTTTATAATGAAGCATTTTTCCATACATAAAACGTGTCTAACAAATCTGGCTGGTATCACTTGAACCCAATTACCGCTCTGCTGACCAAGTCCCAGAAATAGATCTCCCTTTACGACACCAACTTTCTTTCCAGCCTGGAACAACGTGGGAGTTTAATTGATCGCTTGACCGAGACTTAAAAAGAGCCCCTTTAAAAGATCTGCCGTAGTGAAATGTCCAGACAGAGGTGGTCAATGTTTACAGGAAATGGTGAACGTAGAGAAACTACGGGTGTGACCAGTAAAATAAAAGTTGAATATGTCTACCATTTCCTGTACTACATATCTATACAACAAGCTAAAAGTGTGTGTCTCTGTCTTGTAGACTACATATCTGTACAACAAGCTAAGAGTGTGTGTCTCTGTCTTGTAGACTACATATCTATACAACAAGCTAAGAGTGTGTGCCTCTGTCTTGAACTGCTTTTGCTGTCAAAGGCTTTTTAGCAAAAACGTTCACTTTCTGTTAATTTCCTGCTTCAGGTTTTCCTCAACCCTTTGTATAGAGCTTATCACTGTTTAAACACCTGTTGTAGAATTGCTCAAAAGTTCTTCTTTCATTTATTGTTTAACTTTCGTCGTGTTACCAAAAGTTAAGACAACATAAACTACATTATAAATGTTTCCTCGTTGTCAAGGACGCCAACAATTCAATGGTAACATTATTACCCCCCCCCCCTTTTTTTTTTCTATTATCCCTCTAAAACCCCTGTCTTGATTTACGTATAAATGTTGTATCTACTCTAATCTATTTTAGAAATGAAAAACAGCTTGCTATCGAGCTCATAATGCTATTTCCAAAATACAGCCCCCCCCCCCCCCCGGCTGAAATGCTCCCCACCCGCCGTTCCACTCGATGGACTAGGCAAACCTAGGAGCACCTGACCGGTCGGTAGTGTTGCCCTCTTTCCAACACTAGCAATCGACTTTCTTCCTAGGGTCGGGATGGATGCATTAACGCCCTTAACCCCCGCCCCCCCCCACTTTAGGTTTGAATCCCATGAGGCAGCCGGACGCCCTCTAAGATGATTTTTTAAAATATTTGGTTTCTACCTCGTAAGTAGTTCGTGAGGTAGCTGGTACGAAACGGTTGCCTTAGGAACAGTCCCCCTCGCGGGCTGTATGATAAAATCCTTGGTATGGGTTGCCATTCCCAGCCACATACCTTACATCCGTCAACGGCAACTAGTCATCATGATCGCCGACTCGTTTAAGCAGTTGTTTTTACACACCAGTTGGTTCAGTTTTACATTTCCGGCAGACACCATGTGTGACCTTTTCCCACGCAGGTTCCATCCACAGAGGTGATTTACCCCGGGGAGCGCAAGGGGGTTTGTGGCTGCGCCTCTAATCAAGCACTCCACTGCAGACTTGTCTACCAAAGCCTCTAAATACTTAAATTTTGAATTCCAGTTCTTCAAAGGTCAGCAAATGCAAAATATTTATTTCATAACAGACAAACTCGATGTTTTTTTAAGCATGGTCAAATCCAGTTTGATCTGGTGCCTTGAACTTGTTATCCATTAGGACAGTTTATGTCAGCCGATGGCGCCATTTGAAATAAATATTCTAATTAGTTCCATTTGCTAAAAAAAAAAATATCCTTTGAGCCATTCCCCCCCCCCCTTCCCCCGACCCCAGTCCCCTTAAAAAAAATTAATCACCCAAACAACTAGACGGGATGCGTTTGCGCCAGGCTGAATGAAGGACTAATTAACAGTCCAGAAAGGGTTGCCTGTGGTGTACCTCTGTTGTCACGTGATGGATCATCCAACTTCTCTGACTCATCTGTTCCACGGACAGACAGAGCGACTCTATGAACTTGCCACGACTCACGACGTCATCCAGTTGAGCCCTTCGCTAACTTGGTCTTATCTCTAAATGCTGACAGTAACTAAGTAAACATTTTTATGTAAATAAGCATAAATTAAAACATGTTATTAAATTCATTTTGAAACAACTCGACTTCTTCACTAAAGAATAAATATATAAGTGATTTTTTCCCTTTCTTCCCCCACCCCTCATTTTCATTCATTTAATAAACTTGGTTTTACATTTCTTTTCTCCCCTTGTTAATGTGGATACATTATAGCTACACAAGATAACAATATTAGAGATGTTATAGATGAAGGCAAGTTGACGGGAAATGTGTGAACATCGTCCACCTTATTTAATGCAATTTATTTCCAATTATATAAAACTGACCCCGTGCCTGTCTTTGATGGCCCTTATAGACCAAGAAAACTGACCCTGTGCCTGTCTTTGATGGCTCTTATAGACCAAGAAACCTGACCCCGTGCCTGTCTTTGATGGCTCTTATAGACCAAGAAACCTGACCCCGTGCCTGTCTTTGATGGCTCTTATAGACCAATAAAGTCAATTGGTAGTGTGCTTAAGCTTGGGGGAAAAAAGACAGAACAATTAAAAGGACGTTTCGACTAAATGCCTTCTTTAGCGGACAATACAAAACGAGAAATAACAAATTATTTGAAATTAAAAAAATAAGTGTTCTAAGATTACAATGGAGCTCCCCTCCCCCAGTCTGCGTAGAAACAAAGAAGATAATGATTATTTTACCCATTCAAAATATCTTTGTGTTTACTTAATACAAACGAGAATCGGACTAAAAAAATGTTCACATTCCAAATTTTTTTTTAAAAAATCAGTCAGTCAATCATTCCTGATACAACTCAATCATTCCTGATACAACTCAATCATTCCTGATACAACTCAATCAACCCTGATACAACTCAATCATTCCTGATACAACTCAATCATTCCTGATACAACTCAATCATTCCTGATACAACTCAATCATTCCTGATACAACTCAATCAACCCTGATACAACTCAATCATTCCTGATACAACTTAATAAGATAATGAAATAATTTTTTAACAATTAAAATTTTTTTTTGAAAAAACAAACAAATAAATCAATATAAGTTACTCAACAAAAGCTGAACCCTAAAACAATTTTATCCTAAATTCCTAACATCCTCCCACCTTTTTCAGACTGACATTTTCGACGTCTAGATTCCTATTTTGAGAGACAAGAAAACATACACAAGAAATATCTAACAATTGCAAAGACAAATAATTCCAACTTCGGTCAACAAAGGGAATAACACAACAAAACGTTCGATTAAATTCGTTTTTTTTCATCGAGTACGACAACAGTGGAATGGAATGACGAGAAATCGATTGTTTGTGATTAGTGTGATACCGCATGGTCAAGTTGAACCCAGTTCTGATAGAAATAACGATAATAGTCGTTGTCGACCAGCCATTAGTATTAAAGTCTCTGTAATTACAATCGAACACTGCATTGACCCCTCCTATTATTGACCCCTCCTATTATTGACCCCTCCTATTATTGACCCCTCCCGTAATTGACCCCTCCCATAATTGACTCCTCCCATAATTGACCCCTCCCATATTTGACCCTCACATAATTTCCCCGCTCCCATAATTGACCCTTCCCATAATTGACCCCGCCCATTAATTGACCCTTCCCATAATTGACCCCTCCCATAATTGACCCTTCCCATAATTGACCCCTCCCATAATTGACCCTTCCCATAATTGACCCCTCCCGTAATTGACCCCCTCACATAATATTCAACAGGTGAGTGAAACGGTTTAGTTCTCTTCTTCTGTAATTTTTTTTTAAATCCTTTATATTAACGCCGCGTTTGTTAGTGTGTCTCTGGTCGGCTGGCCGACTCTTCGAACGGCTAACTGACCCACTTGCCGTCAACCTTATCGAGCTGAAAGACGCCACATAGACTCGTTGCCGATGAAAACAGACCCTTTCACAATTTCAGCACCAACTCCAACTCATAAAAAATCAGCTTTTCCGTTCTTCAAGGGGAAGGTGGAGAAAATATGATGACACCGATTTCCCGAAATAAATGCGCTAAAAGAGATTCTTAGAAAAAAATATCGCACGTCCGTTTCGTGCGAAATATTCTCTTTTGTTACAGTGAAAATCGTTTAACATGAAACTGGGGGGGGGGGGGGGGTGTGCCGAAATATGTATTCGGGTTAAAAGAATTCGGGTTAAACGATGCATACAAAAAAAAATATATGCTCACCAAAATTACATTTATTTGGGTACATCATATTAGATACACTATTTACATTTCAAATTATTGTTCATTTTGGAAATTCATATTTATGTATGTATCCATTTAATGGGGGGGGGGGGGGAACCAAAACGAATAAAATATTAATAAAAACTAAATAAACTTTAATAACTTAATTTTTTTTTAAAAAATAAAACATAAAAAATTTATTGAATTTTTGGAAAATATTTTTTTGTTGTTTTTGAATTGTCTTTTTAGCATCAAATTGTTCGATGTCGTCCATTGTATTATTCAATTCGAATTATCCTTCTTAAACGAGATACGCCGCCTCTTTTGTTCATTCACACAACTCTACATTCTCACCCTTACTCTCTTCTTCTCTCTTCCCTTTCTTCTCCCTCTTCCTCCCCCTGTTTCTCCCTCTCTTTCTCTATCTTCTCTCTATCCCCTTCTCTCTTGAACCTCTCACCATCTGTCTCTCCCTCTCTCACTCCCCCGTTCTCTCCCTCCATCTCTCTCCCCTAACTCCCTCTCTCACTCTTTCCCCATTCTCTATCTCCTCCTCTCTATCCCTTTAACTATTTCGTCTCCCTCCCTCCCCCCCTATCTCTCTCTCTCTCTCACACTTGCTGATACCATCAAAGTATTTTCTTGACTAGCATTACCGGTAGTAACAGTGAAGTAATGAGCTTGTGTGTGTGAAATGGGATTCCAACTATTTGACGTCATCCAACCAGCCACACTCTGAGCTCACGGGCCATCCCTCCGCTTAGTGAATTCATTTCTACTCACGACCATGGATCACGACGTTCATTCATACGTTGGTTATTTTGATTAACAGGACCAGGACCAGGCAATGTTAGCGCACACACCACTACTCTCACTAACACACTCTTTCATGTTTCTAAAATTTTTATCACGGCGACAAAATCAATGGCTCGCCCGCAGTAGACCTTGTTGTCTTGTTTTGGAGAGATCCTTAGTACTACATCTACTGTTCGGGGACTAGTTCTCGGAGGCTGGCGAGCTGCTAATGACTGTGGAGTGGTTTAGGGCAATGGGGCTTCTGTAAGTCATCTTGCTAATTAAAGGGACATTTTATGTAGTAAACACCGAATTTATTTCAAACAGAAATAAGTTGAAACAGAATTTAGTTCAAACAGAATTTAGTTCAAACAGAATTTAGTTCAAACAGAATTTAGTTCAAACAGAATTTAGTTCAAACAGAATTTAGTTCTAACAGAATTTAGTTCAAACAGAATTTAGTTCAAAAAGAATTTAGTTCAAACCGAATTTAGTTCAAGCAGAATTTAATTCAAACTTCATGTTTTGGAGTGAATCTACTGAGAATTGGTCCATGTTTTAAATTTCGAACAAGGTTTCGGATTCAGTATTTTTTCTACAACTCCGAGCTCTCCCCCACCCCAACCCCCCATTTTTCCGTTGGTAGAGTTGAGTGTATTCTTCTTCTGTAAATTAAGGGTCCACGATCAAAATATTGATCATTCTGGCTCCTTTGTATGTAGATGGGGTTTGCAATGTTTCTGTACCTGTTGTTGAAGAGGATATTACTGGTTGCAAGGGCTACTCAGTGAAGTTGGTATGCACTGGGGGGGGGGTTGGAAGGTGGGGGGCACGGAGGGGACATTTCAACCCGGGCGGCCCTTTTTTCTTTATATTGATGGTGGCGTTTTTGGTCCACTGTAGTGGGGTTTTTTTCCTTGGAAGTGGGGCGGGAACCCCAAGTGGCACCCACCCTAGTTACGCCACCGAGCACACCATTAGATGGTGGCTTTATGGTACGTTAAAAAAACACCCCCATTACTTCCCCCTCCTAACGTCTAGACGACTAGATTACTTACAACTATTATTCGATATAGTTGTCTGAAAAAAAACAACGAACTAATTTTTTGTCTAAATAATTTGCCAAGTCATATAAAAGCTTCATGGACTGCATGCTATACAGAACTGAAAGGGCCCATTATGTTGTAAGAAGCTATAGGGATGAATATTGTCATTCGTCTCCATTGTCCGTGTGAGTTGGCACTTAT